>JANAVB010004998.1:12611657-12714157 GCA_029216955.1 Iris pallida | reverse complement strand
CCCTCCCCCCGGCTGTCCAGCCGCCCTTCCTCCCCCCGGAGGTCGAGCCCAGCCCTCTCCCCTCCCCCTTCCTCCCCTCCTTCTCCTCGGGTCACCACACCCCCCTCCTCCGGGCTTGACCACCCACCGGAGCCCTCGGCCCCCTCTCGGCCCCCTCCGCCGGAGCCCCCGGCTTCGAGAAGCGCGCATGGGGGGGGCCCGAGGCACATCGAGCCATGCGCCCACTGGGGCAGTATGTCCCCTCCTTCGGGCAGCGAACCCCCTCTTGGGCTGCGAGCCCACACCCCCCCTATCGGGCTGCGTGCCCTTTCCTGTTCAGGCCGAGCGGCCCTACGACTTTTTTAATTTAGGTTTTTAAATTTTCGAATCATTTTGAATTTTCGTTCTGCAAAATTTCTAAATGTGTCGAATCACAGCTATTTTTCGAAATTTTGGTTCTCCAAAATTTCGAATTTCAGCTAGTCTACTTTTTCATTTTGTACCTTGTTCAACAGGGCCCTTTGTATTTTGTTGGCCCTGTCCCAGTCTGTATTGCTCTTTTTGAGCTATTCTTAGTTTTCAATAAAATGCCAGTTTCGAATATATATATATATATATATATATATATATATATATATATATATATATATATATATATATATATATATATATATATGCAGATGACCTCTAGCCTAGTGGTTAAGAGAGATGCATGCGGCCCAAGTGGTCGGGAGTTCGAGCCTCAGTGGAGGCGAGTTCGCCACAAGTACCCATTGCTTCAATATATATTGCTTCAATATATATATATATATATATATATATATATATATATATATGACTTTTAGATATATTTAGATTAGCTATTAATAAATAAATAAACAAGATTAAAGAACATAGAATCGAGCCCCCTTCTATATAAGCAGTCAACGGAAAGTCCTCCAGAAAAACAACTAACCCTAATCTAATATCTAGCCATGCGACCTCGAGCCATCCCCTGACACCCCAGCGGCCACCCGACCACCGTACGCCGCTTGGACATCGTCGGCGGCCGGCCGCAACTGGCAGCAGATGCAGGAACACAACAGCAGCAACGATCCACGAACACGGCTTCGCAGTGAGTTTACTCGACGCTCAGTCGATCGTTTTTTGTTCCGTCTTTTCTCGTATAATTCAACATTTCCTTCAGTTAGTTTTTATTTAAACGAACTAGATTTACCAGAAAATTGATGCCAACTTTGGCGAAAAACTATTACAAACTGAACATAATTTCGATTCTAGGGACCTATTTTGGAAGGAAAATTTTTGCCAATCCACGAAGAATTTTGGAATCCTAGTTGAACAATATTTAGACAACCTAATCTAGAGTAAAACCCTATTTTTAGTTTTTATTTAAGTCAATTTAATTCTGTTTTAAGTTAGTTCCAAAATCAAGAAAAAACTGAGAGAAACAATTTTGAAAACTTTGAAATTTTCCGTTACGGGTTCTGTTCCGACAAACCGAGCAACTTTATCACAACCTGAAGGCATCGAAAGGTGCGTACGGATGTTGCAGACGTGTGGGATTTGACATAACTCGAATTGGTTGCATGTTCGCGACGAATTCAAGGCGTATCGGTCAACAAATGCCATATCGACCACCTTGCAAAACCTAATTACTTCGTACACGTTCATCACATCACGACGAAACTTGTGCCACTGGATCCGTATAGTTTTCTGGTCCTGTTAGCCAACTTTGGTCTGATTCTAAAACAGTTGACCGAATCGTCGTTTTGGCGGGCCTACGATCCGATTCAATGTACAATTTTGTGCATGGCTCATCAGAATCCAAATCTGGACATACCATTGAGGCATATATATATATATATATATATATATATATATATATATATATATATATGTATATATATATATCTGTTTGTGTGTATATATATATGTGTATATACATAGAGACCCTCACACACACACACACACACACACACACACACATATATATATATATATATATATATATATATATATATATATATATATATATATATATATATATATATATATATATATATATATATATATATACATAGAGACCCTCACACACACACACACACACACACACACACACACACACACACATATATATATATATATATATATATATATATATATATATATATATATATATATTTTTATATAAGTCATATATTATATATATATATATATATATATATATATATATATATATATATATATATATATATATATATATATATATTTAATATATATGACTTAAAAATATATATATGTATATATATTATATATATATATATATATATATATATATATATATATATATATATATATATATATATGACTTTTAGATATATTTAGATTAGCTATTAATAATAAATAAACAAGATTAAAGAACATAGAACCGAGCCCCCTTCTATATAAGCAGTCAACGGAAAGTCCTCCAGAAAAAAAACCTAACCCTAATCTAATATCTAGCCACGCGACCCCAAGCCATCCCCTGAAACCCTATCGGCCCCCCGACCACCGTACGCAGCCTGGATATCGTTGGCGGCCGGTCGCAACTGGCAGCAGATGCAGCAACACAACAACAGCAACGATCCACGAACCCGACTTCGTAGTGAGTTTACTCGACGCTCAATCGATCGTTTTTTGTTCCGTCTTTTCTCGTATAATTCAACATTCCATTTAGTTAGTTTTTATTTAAACGAACTAGATCTACCAAAAAAATGATGCCAACTTTGGCGAAAAACTATTCCAAACTGAACATAATTTTGATTCTAGGGACCTATTTTGGAAGGAAATTTTTTGCCAATCCACGAAGAATTTTGGAATCCTAGTTGAACAATATTTAGACAATCTAATCGAGAGTAAAACCCTATTTTTAGTTTTTATTTAAGTCGATTTAATTCTGTTTTAAGTTAGTTCCAAAATCAAGAAAAAACTGAGAGAAATAATTTTGAAAACTTTGAAATTTCCCGTTACAGGGTCTGTTTCGACAAACCGAGCAACTTTATCACAACCTGAAGACATCGAAAGGTGTGTACGGATGTTGCAGACGTGTGGGCTTTGACATAACTCGAATTGGTTGCGTGTGCGCGACGAATTCAAGACGTATCGGTCAAAAAATGCCATATCGACCACCTTGCAAAACCTAATTACTTCGTACACGTTCATCACATCACGACGAAACTTGTGCCATTGGATCCGTATAGTTTTCCGGTCCTGTTAGCCAAGTTTGGTCTAATTCTGAAACAGTTGACCGAATCGTCGTTTTGGCGGGCCTACGATCCGATTCAATGTACAATTTTGTGCATGGCTCATCAGAATCCAAATATGGACATACCATTGAGTTCATATCAAAAAACTAGACTTGTTACTTAAGAATGGGATGGCAGTAGTCCATCGGTAAGCTCGTTCTGATCTTGGACACAGTATATTGGAATCCTGAAGCACCATTACAAACGCTACCGTGCGTGCGCCTGTGGTAGACTTTAGATACCATAGGTTCTGGCATATTTTTCGGTACAAAGTAGGTCTAACGGTGGACACTATTTTAACCTAAAATTATTGTTTTACCCTTGTGTCTGTAGAAGTATAGAATTTCAGGCACATCTCGGGTCAGAATTCCTATGCATCCTAACTCTTATGCGCCCCCAAAATCAACATGCACCAGGAAACTCAACAGAATACTTGGCACAGCAGAAAATAGCAAAAAAGTAGAGACATATAAATAGAGCTTTTATTTTTCATATGAAAGTCTATTACATGTCTTTTACAAAGGAGAATTCTTTTACAAAAGAAAAAAAATCCTAAAAGCTACAGCCAGGCGCAGTGCTACAGCCTGGCGCATCACTTCAACGTACAGCCAGGCGCATCACTCAAGTGCTACAGCCAGGCGCATCATTCCAGCATCTCAGCGTATGTGCATCACTATGCATAGTCAGAGCGAATCACTTTCTCGTCAGCATGCGGGCACTCTAGCAGGAGGAGTGGCTCTTCTAACCTAACCAAATCGGGGCACGATAGCCCCGACCTGCGGCTCTTCTAGCATAGCAAAAATCGAGGTACGACCGTCCCTATCTTTGGATACAACAGGCACCTTCAGCCTGTGTCGGGATACGATGATCCCAATATTTGGATGCAACAGGCACTTTTACAGTGCTGATGGTGAAAAAACCAACTCGACATACCTCTATCCTCGAAAAAAGTTTCATCGTCAACTCGCCGAGGCAGGGGACCGATCGAGTTCGTCTCCATGGAGGAAAGCTAAATGAAATAAGAAACAAAACTCTTCACAAAGCTATTTATAGGCTGGGGTAACCCTCGTCCATGCGACAAGTGGTCGTCTCCTAACATCCTGTGCAATGAATTTGCATTTATGACGATGAATCCACCTCTTCGAATTCAACCAAGTAAAAAGAGCCATTAACGCCTCGAAGAACTCAATAGACGGGCCAATAAGGATACGCCATGTGGCAGATGCGCCGTCAGTACTATGCAAACCGTACCAAGTGTGCCCAATAGGACATAGACCCATGCGCCTAGTGGGACACAAACAGATGCGTCCACTTCAACTCGTCACCAATCAAGCATTTAATGCTATGTGACAGAGTCGGCAGCACGATTCCCGAAGACTGAACAGTTGATATTTTTTGCAGAAAATGAAAAGCTGCCAATGTCATCTTTATCATTACATTTTGTCGGCTACAGCTGGCCTTGCCACGTGGCCGACCGATCACTTGCATGCGCCTCCACAACCATGCGCCCAGAAATCTGCATGCGCCTCAAAAGCCATGCGCTCCCGACTTACTCCTGATCCCAAAAGTCAGAAGCCAAGTCTCTGCATGCACCTCCACATCCATGCGCCCAAAGCTCTGTATGCGCGTCAGAAGCAATGCGCCCAGACTTATTTGTGACCACTAAAAGTCATATATCGAGTCGCTCCATACGCCAGATCCTAGGCGCATCCTGATAGATCATTCTCCATAACATCTGAGATCTTTGAGCCACGGACATGCATCACGTGTCTTTTGACTCAGTTCTGCTCAAGAATGGGTGCTAACCACCCAAGATCTCAGCAACGGTCGAATCTTCGCAACTGCCACGTGTCAGCTACACCGTAGCCCAACAGTACATTTCAAACAAGATTCAGCTCTGACTCAGGGCGCATCGTCCATGCACCCCACAGCATCAGCCATGTGGCATTCCCACGTACAGGCGCATCCTACATATGTGGACATGAGCAGAACAGTCTGCTGCCTATAAATAGAGGGATCATTCTTTCTCCAACAGACACACGAAGATCATCATATCTACAGACAAAAACGAGAAGAGAGACACTTAACGTCTACTTCTCCTCCAAACGCTCCGGCATCCAGAGCAACCCAGACCTTTAGAGAATCTAAGATTGTCGTCAGATCGTCAATGGAGTCAACGTATTACCACTCGTTCCACCGATACAGGTCCCAGATAAAAACAAAAGTGTACTCCTAGGACTACGTCTAATTCCTACATTGTATACTATTTTGTTTGTAATTGAAATACCAAAGTTTATCAATCAAAAAGACCTTATCGCATTTTCGATGGCGAACAAGCTGGCGACTCCGCTGGGGACTTTTTTCTCTTCTGACGAGAAAGTTATGTCACAATCTGACGATATCAAGCTTGGCTCCTCCCACAAGACACTCATGGTGTGCCTCAATCAACAGGCGTATAAGGACTTCATCTCTGAAGGCAGCACAAGTCCTTCGAAGCGGCTGCCAAAGCCGAAGAAGACCCGCCAAGTCTGGGTGCACAAAGGAGATGCGTCGAACACCACCACTGAAGGGGACGCGCCATCGCAGCCCACCCTTCCTGCTGACGTTCTCAGCAAGCAAGATGCGCCCACCAGTGCAGCACATCTGCAAGGGAAATGCAGTATTGACTGCATTCTTCCAGTTGTCCTCTTCCCAGTCGAAGAAGATGTGCCGACGAAACAAAGGCGCATCCAACTTCCCCCATATGAACTCTGGCGTACAGGAGAGGACCTCTGTCTTTGAAAGAATCTCTCACTATCGTGGCGAGTATGAGTTAGATTCTGAGTACTATGCGCCTTTGCGGGTTGGTATCCAAGGCAGCACGGGCCATGCGCCCGAAATTTGCTACGCCTACAGTAAATCGGAGAAGCGTGCTCAAAATCATATGCGCTGCCGATGGTAAACTGTATAGAGTTGACTCGGGTGCATTTGCACCAGATACGAGCCGACTCTCAAAGTCCCTGTTTCATTTGGGTGCATCTTCTGCGCTTGATACCAACTCGTACGAGACAAAACTTGTGACTTTGAACCCATGCACCCACGTTGGTTGTGCGCATGAAGTGGGTTCAACTCGCAATACATGTTGCTATCCCACCAATGATCTGGGCGTACCTCATACGTTGGAACTGGATCAGGGGGTACAGCATTCACATGACCACCCCGGCACTTGGCCTCGCCATGTGCCTGAATAGGGTGTGAAAGTGAAACTCTCCCCTCATGATTTGCGTAATATGATCACTCACAAACGCAGATCAGGAGAGATGACCATTAAGCACGATGCGCCCTTCGCGGGGCACACTTTTGCCATGGTCACCATCAACTGCTGTTGTTGTAAAACAACGGCTCCATCATCCAGACAGTCTGTGTTCCAGCGACTGCAATCTGTTGCACCCATCTAACGTCTTCTCAGAAAAAAGGTATCAATTGAAGATGAGTCAGAGCCCAAGATTGCTTCTTGCCATGTTGTCTCTAACTCCCATTCATCAGGGAGGAAGACAACTAAAATCCTTCGACCTCAGCAGCATCGTCCAAGAGTCAGCCGAGCAAAAGCAAAACGGTAGTCCCGTCTTCGAGGGTGTTTGAGAGCACCCGATCAAGGAAGAAGGATCTAGCAAAAGCATCAGCTCGGCGTGATCAAACTCCTACTATCCATGATAACCCTCCGCTTGAAGATGAGGATGCTCTCCAAGGAACCGACACCAAAATAGCTGGAGGTAGCCAGTACGAAGCCTCAGAAGAGGAAACTCTCCCATAGAATAGTGAGGTCGAAAGCGAAGCTTCAACCGATCCATCCACTTCCACCCATGTTATGCCAGTCTACATGGCTGGGTGTGGTGATGAAAGAGAGTCAGACGCTCCAGCTTCGGACATCGTGCAGCGCATGAACACCCTGGAAGGAAGCCTCAAAACTCTCTCTACCATCATACAATCCTTGACTCAAATGGTATTTAAGATTCGGACCACTCTGCATCTCAACCATTAGTAATGGTACCTGTCTTCACCAGTTCTGATCCAGGGGCCAATGGAGAATCAAGTATACCCCCTCAACTGGTATTTTCGGGCGCAGATCATCATATTGCACCTCGGACGTTGGCTCCTTCAAATGCAGAGCTTCACACCTTACCGCCCTCACCGGCTCCTAGTTCTACAGAAGAGCTGGTGACATGATCAGAGATCTGTACGAGCACTTTGAAGTGTGAAACAAGCAGGAAGAACGTCACAAGATAGGAATCCCACAACCTTACCCTCTCGAATGGAATAAAGTGATTTACCCTCCCAAGTATAAACCATAAATACTAACGCCATACGACGGGAAGGACTCTTCTCGCCGACATCTGACCTACTTCTAGTCTCAAACAAAACATCTCCCAAAGGAAGATGCCCTACTCACCAGCCTATTTGTCGGGGCATTGAAGGGAGTCGCTTACGACTGGTACTGCAGTCTCTCTGACCACTCCATATCATCCTTCAATGACTTGACATGCCTCTTCCTCGACCGATTCTATGACGGTAGGAAGGACATGACCATGTCATCTCTTATAGAAGTGCGCCAGACAGAGAAGGAGACTGTTCGAGCCTTCATCGAACGTTTCCGACAAGCATGCTTAAGGTTGCCTCTGGGTATGCCAGAACAAGCACTGATCGATGTCTGCAGTATGAACATGACTCCTGCAATCAAGCTCTGGCTCGACTCCACCCAGACTCCCGATTGGAGTTCATTGATCATCGGAGTCGAAGCTGCTGAGAAGAAGGTACATAATGCTCACCTTCTGGGGTTAACTTCCCCGTCTTTGATGACAAAGGGAAACGGCCTGCTACCAGCAACAGTGGGCACGAGGCGAAAGGAAAGCAGGCATTCACTGTCAACGCTTCAAAGAGCACACAGGGGCCTACTCAGAAGCCTCCACCTGCACCGAGGCCGAAGGAGGTCTACTCCTTCAATGACGAGGACACCTTATAACCCTTCGAGATGTTGAAACAGAGCGACAAGATCAAGTTGCCTGATCCAAAGCATCCTGACGAGGTGGACAGAGTGGACGACCCGAGGTACTGTCACTACCATCGGTTCGTTGGACATACAACTCAAGATTGCTACATCCTCAAGAACTACATACAACATATGATCAATGCGAACGTTATTTCAGTCGATTACGAGAAGAAGACAGTCTCGGCCAACATGGTATCGCTCTAGTAAGGCACCCTACCACCTACTACAACTCAAGATGGTGTTGTCCCCATCCCGAAGGCGATATTCGAGGTGGTCAACCTTCAGCCGACTCGTGACAATGTGAGTGGACAGATTCCACTCACCACATCTCGGGGGGAGATCATGTGGTTCACCCAGATCTCGCTCCAGAACTGACTTAACCGGGGGTACATTCTATCTCAAAAGCCAAAGGCAAGAAGACCAAGTCTTGACGAATGGTGACCTCCTCCCCCAAGGAGGAACTTCCTATACAAATGCATTCACGGCAGAACGCTCAGCCTGAGGAAGCCCCTGTCGAAGTAGCACCTCCCGTCACCACCTCGGCTGCTCAAGGTGAAGGTCATTCCCAACTTCCAGCAGCTGACAAACAAAAGCATAAGGAGGCCCGCTTCGACAGGCCTATATGAAGAGACAATGCTTCGGGGTTAACCAAACCCCACAACTTCAAGATACTAGCACAACTTGCCAGTACTCCAGCTCGGCTGTCCTTGTTCGAGCTCCTCCGCCTGTTTAAAGATACTTGGGAGGCTCTCTGCGAAGCCTGAAGGATGTTGAGTATTTCATCAGTCAGGTCAAGCAGCCTGAGGACGATCCAACAGCATGTCCATGCTGCTATAGTGTGGGGGAGATCATCTCCAACATCACATTCACTCAACAAGACATGCTACTCAAGAACAACCGATACAACAGACCACTGTATTACACAGGATATATTGGGGCCATCAAGGTGGATCGGATGCAAATCGACCCGGGGTCTTCTCTCAGCATCATCCCCCGAACTGTGCTCCAGACGTTGGGGATCTCGATACATCGTCTGACGGCATCCCACACTACAATTAGTGACTTCAATGCCAGCAAGAGTGAGCCACTGGAGAAGATTCGACTGAAGTGTCATATCGGTGATCTCTAGATCGAAGTGACCTGCTATATTGGGGATGCAAATATTAACTATAACATCTTGTTAGGGCGGCCGTGGCTACACGAATACATGGTGGTGCCATCTACTCTCCATCAATGTATGAAGTACGTATCCACCAACGGCATAGTCAGAACAGAGTTTGCTGATGTCGATCCCTTCAGGGGATTGAGGACTTCTTCACCGACTCTGGCCTCTACAAGTTGATTCACCTCGAAGATGAAGCCAACAACGCCAATGATGAAGCCGAAGCCGAAGCCGAAGCTGATTTGAAGGCAAATAATAATCGATGCTTCCCTAAAAGTGCAACTTAAAGGAAAACTACCTCAAACACCGCCTCCTTTAGTGCTCAAACTTCGCGGAAGAGCACCAACTTCTCAGGGCCATACAAACACTGAAGCCCCTTTGAAGATACGACTTAAGGGAAAGTCTCCCCAAGTAACGGCTCCTCTCGTAGTAAAACTATGTGGGAAGGCACCAGTCACCAGAACACCAAATGAGGCACCTCTCAAGGTGCGGCTTAAAGGCAGACCTCCTCAATCTTCAGTCCCTCTTAAGCTTCAAGAGAAGGCCCATGTATCTCTATCGGCACCAGAGCCGACAAAGGCCAAGCTCCCGATGTGTTCTCCCGAACCACCTCAGGCTGCTCCAGAACTCACTGACGAAGAACTGGGAGAGTATATATCCGCCAATGTGGATGTACCGTCCCTTGATGATGTAATCCTTCGGGACAAGATCCCGTATTTTATCAATAAAAGGGTGTCTTTCAATTATTCTAGTCTTCCACACCGGAATGCCATGTATACTCTATATAATGCTCTACAGTCATTACAAATACAAATAATGACTGTTAATCATGTAAATCGAGTCGTCCTGTACCAAGGAGTCTATTATATAGTCCCTCTTCAGAATCAGGATGAGAAACCTATCATCTTCGGCAAAGTCGAGCGTCACCAAGACCTTCCACCAACGGAGCCAGAACCCGACACCGACAGAATACAAATTTACCGGTACAATGATCGAGCCAAGTATCTCATCCAAAAGATGGCCTACAACCTGAAAAGTGGCCAAGGTCTAAACTATGGCAAGGGCCGACGTCTTTTCTTATGACTCCCTGTTCCGAAAGAGAAGTCACAAGACTATTATCACCATACTCGATAGGAGGTGGGCTAGATCACGCCCCCAACAATCCCGAAAGTTCAGAAGCAGAAGATGTCGCACATTCTCACTGATCGTTTGAGGCTTCAACTTGGGACTCCGATACAAGTGTCGGCCCAACCTTTAGGAAGGTGCTGTCAGCTAACATGACATCTGCACATCCTACAGAAGATGAAGACGATAATCAAACAATAGAGTTCTTCGAAGAAGAACCCTGGGCTCAACGTCTAGGTACGCAATGGGAATCTCACTTTGAATTACAGAAACCCCTACTGAAGACGAAGTCGAGCAGATCGACCTTGGGGATGGATCTTCATCCAAACCTATCTTCATCAGCAAGAGCTTAGCAGGGAAGGACTGAGAATCTTTGGTCCAACTGGTCAAAGAATACATCGACGTCTTCGCCTAGAGCTACGAAGACATGTCAGGACTCGACCCACAAGTCGTAATGCACAAGCTTAATAGCTTACCTGACACTAAGCCTGTTAAGCAGCAATAGCACCGCTTTCGTCCCAACATCATGGACGCTATCGACAAAGAAGTAGATAAGCTCCTAGACAGCGGGTTTATTCGCGAAGAGCAACATCCGAAGTGGGTAGCCAATGTCGTCCCCGTCACTAAGAAGAACGGGAAGATTCGGGTCTGCATTGACTTCCGAGACCTCAATTCGGCTTGCCCGAAGGACGAGTTTCCACTCCCGATCACCAACGTAATGATCGACAACACATGTGGCTTCGAGCGTATGTCCCTCATGGACGGATACTCAAGCTACAACCAAATCAAGATATTCCCAGACGATGAAAAGTACACGTCGTTTAGGACTCCAAAGGAGGTGTACTGCTACATAGTAATGTCCTTTGGCCTGAAGAATGCAAGTGCCACATACCAAAGAGCTATGAGCACCATCTTCCGCCAGCACCTCCGTAAAACAGTCGAATGCTATGTTGACGATATCACCGTCAAGAACCATCTTCGAGGCGATCACCTGTAAGATTTGAAGACAGTCTTCAATCTCATGCGGGCACATCAGCTCAAGATAAACTCCGCCAAATCTTTCCTTAGGGTTTCCAGTGGAAAGTTCTTGGGATTCCTTATCACTGCAAAAGGAATCCATGTCGACCCCGAGAAGACTAAAGCTATCCTTGACATACCCTCCGAAGAACCTTAGAGAACTTCGAGGCCTGCAAGGACGTCTCGCATACATCTGAAGGTTTATCGCGAACCTTTCCTGGAAATGCCAACCCTTCACCAAGCTCATGAAAAAGGGAGTCTCCTAAGTCTAGACGAAAGAATGTCAGAAAGCCTTTGACGATATTAAAGCTTATCTGATGAGCCGTCCAGTCTTGGTGGCACCCGTCGCAGGCAAACCATTTCTACTCAATGTCCATGCAATGGACCATTCCCTTGGAGCTTGTTGGCCCAGAACAATGATGCAGGCCATGAGCAGGCCATCTACTACCTCAGTAGGACAATGATCGGGGCCGAACAGCGGTACAATCCCGTCGAAAAGGAGTGTCTAGCTCTAGTGTTTTTTATCCAGAAGACACGTCGTTATGTCTCGGGACAGACAATTCACGTCATCTCCCGAGTCAATTCGCTCAAAGTTCTCATGACTAAGCCGGGAGCGCTAAATTCCTAATTAGCTACTTGGGCGATATTATTGACACCATATGACATATTATTCGTCCCACAAAAGGCTGTCAAAGGCCAAGCACTGGCTGACTTCCTAGTCGTGTACCTAATTTCGGAATTGTCCTGACTCTATGAGGATAATCTAGATGAAGTACGAGAATCAAACATTGCCGAAGAGAACCCCGTTTGGCGGATGTTCTTCTACGATGCTTCAAGAACATACCCCAATGGCCAGATCATCGCAAGAGTGGGGGTAGTCCTGATCTCCCCCGACAAGCTGGTCATCCAGCGTGCCTATTCCTTTTTAGAGCTGTGCTCCAACAATGTTACAGAGTACAATGCTCTCATCATGGGACTCCAGTTAGCAAAGCAGCTGGAGGTAGTATACCTCGAGTCCTACGACGACTCAAAACTCGTCGCCAATCAAGTTCGAGGACAATACGAGGTCCGCCATCAAGACATGGTTCCTTATCACAAAGCAGCTTTGGATATCATCTCAACCTTTGCTGAATTCTTCATAGAACATGTGCCTCGACTACAAAACTTGGAGGCTGACGCTCTGGATGGCCTCGTAGCCTTATTGGCAACACCCGTCGGGACTCAACACTTCATCACAGTGGTGGGTCAGGATTTGGCTGGTCCCAGAAACAATCTGTGCATGCAAACAAATTATGCCATGACTACTGACACCAGCATCAACGTCAGAGACTGAAGATTCTCGTTCATCGACTTTTCCAACTACGGGATCCTCTCGGAAAACCCGAAGGAAGCAGTCTCAGTCAGAAGGTGCTCGCTCCGGTTCTATTATGATACGGCCACTAAAATGTCGTACCGACGCTCCTACGATGGACTTCTCCTCCGATGTCTATCAAACGAAGAAGCAACCGAAGCTCTTCGAGAAGCCCATGACAGAACATGTGGAGATCAACAACCCGATCCTAAGATACAGGACCGACTTCGACGCATGGGCTATTACTGGCCCACCATGATGGCCGACATTGTCGAGTATGCAAAGAAATGTCATGCTTTCCAACTACACGCCGACTTCATCCACAGATCGTCAGAGCATGTACATTCTATGATCGCCTCTTGGCCATTTGAAGCCTGGGACATGGACATAGTGGGTTCGATCACCCCTTCCTCATCCAGGGGATATTCTTTTATCCTAGCAATCACCGACTACTTCCCTAAATGGACAGAAGCAATACCATTGACAGAGGTGAAAAGCTTAAAGGTGATCAGCTTCATCAAGCATCACGTCATCTATCGTTTTGGGGTACCCCAGAGGATCATCCACGATAACGGTCCATAATTCATCAGCCATGCGTTCAGTAGATTCTGTAACAAAAATCGTATTCAGAATGTGGCATCAACCGCCTACAATTCGACAGTAAACGGATTGGCTGAAGCTTTTAATAAAATCATCGTCAAGCTACTCAAAAGGTCGTGTCATCCAACAAGCACGACTGGGACAAGAAGCTCAGTGAATGCTTTTGGGCCTATCGTACGATGATACGGACCCCGATGGGTAACACACTATTCTCTTTGGTCTATAGAAGCGAAGCAGTACTACATCTAGAGATCCAGATACCCTCACTCCGAGTGGCGATCATGAACCAACTGACGGAAGAAGACATTCAACGTTACCGTCTGCAAGAGTTGGAAGTGCTCGATGAAAAATGCCTCTTGGCTCAATAGAGCATTGAACTTTATCAAGCCCGCATTTTATAGACTTTCAACAGAAGAGTCAAACAGAGAACTTTCCAAGTAGGCGACCTGGTTCTGGCAGTCAGAAGATCGATGATGATCACTTATAAGACACCAGAAAAGTTCGAATCCAAATGGAAAGGACCCTTCATCATAGAGACGGTATACTCAAACGGTACTTACCGTCTCGCTCAACCTAATGGGGACTTGTTTATGATGCCCATCAACGACAAGTTTCTAAAGAAGTACTACTCCTGACATCCTTCAGAATGTACTTCCCTTTCCCTAAAGAGAAAATTTATGAACTTGACAAACCAAGTTCACGCCCCTCCTTTGAAAATCACATGCTCCTGGAACCCAATTGTTCTGTTGCATCTCCAGTAGGAGAACAATTATATCTATATCACCTCTGAGTTGCTTCTCTACATCCCACAAAGCAGAACCTTACACTATGTAAGATCACGCTCATTACTATGTTTACCACGTCCACGTTACCTCTGAGTAAACATCCCGTGCAACTACTCCTGCGTTGTTGTACATTGATCATAGAACATCCACGTCCATATCACCTCTGAGTTGTTCTATACATCCCTACAGAGTTCACTCCTACCATATCCATATTACCTCTGAGTAGGAAAGCTCTACCATTAACCCGTATTTACCACGTTCATATCACCTCTGAGTAAATATATAGGTTTCCTCCATTCTCAACTTATTATCTATACCTAGAAACCAAGGTACGCCAAAGATAATAGGTCCACCAAAAGATCACAAGATTCATCACAAGAATGAACAAAGCAAAAAAAATTCTTTATTTCTTCAAGACAGGAAGTGGAAGGACTACATTTGCAAAAGAAATAAAAAAAAGAGACAGCTGCATCTCTAACTAAAAGTAACAAAATAAAAGATGAAGAAACTAAGGATCGAAGGACAGCTCGTCAATACGACGCTTCAAACCTTCGGCCCTGGTCTCTATACTCGCTAAAACGTGATGCTCAGCCTCACAACGCATCGTCTGTCTGGCCTCAGAAGCAAGATCAGTCGTATGTTTATCGTCCAACTCCTTCTTCTGACGGAATAGGAAGGCCACATGGTGAGTGAAATTCGTCGCCTCTTCTTTAAGCTGGACATGGTCAGCCTGTACTCATTCAGATCAGCCAGAAGTTGACCCGTTGCTCCTGAAGAAGGCAAATCTTGGCGTCGACTTCCGCTATGTTAGCATTCAGGGCTTCCCGCAGATTGACCTTCTCTTTCATAGACGAAGACAATCTCTCCTCCTTGGCCTCAGCATTGTCCAACTCCTGCTCCCAGATAGCCATGGTGTCAGAATAGGCCGACTCAACCTCAGCTACTAGCTTATTCTGCTCCTCCTCCATCAAAGCAAGAAAATTATTCCGTCGAATATTCTGGAGATCAGTAAGGTGATAATCGAGCTCAGCAACAGAAGACTCCAAGATCTCTGCCATATGGTCGTGACCCTGATGAGTTCGGATCAACCCGATATACGGGATCGCCTTCACAGTTGCGAAGCTTCCGCCTTTATCCAGCACAGCTGATACCCCTCTCCTTAATATCTTGTATACAGCTTCGACGATGAACTTTACATATTCATCTGCATCGGCCAACACTTGAGACATCATAGCAGGAGTTATTGGAGCCACTATGTGAGGAGCAGTTAAACTTGCAGAGGCTTTGACACCTTGGGCTGATGATGTAGCCACTACCTGGCTCGTAGAATCCTTAGTCGTCGTACCTTCGAGGGTCGAAGCCGGAGCTTCAATATTCACGGACTCTGTCCCACGAATGATATCGATAGAACCACCAACCGCCGGAGCTGAACCCCTGGAGGGACTCAATATTGTCCTCCAAATAGAAGGAGAGGGGGGGTGTCTTCCACCATGGGGCCTTTGCCCTTGTCTAAGCCGACCCCAGAGGGTCCCACAACATTCGGGTCCGCCATAACAGACCCTAAAGCAACATCTGCAACTGGGACAAATTTCTCTACCCCTGACGAAAGGACAAGAGCAACATCTGAAGGGAGAATGGACCCTTCTATCTCTTTTTCAATCAAAATCGACAAATGAGTTACTTCCCCTTCATCAGCACCGATTTCTAGAATGGGTGTAGGGCTTGGCAGACGAGTCATTCCTTCCCCCTCAGTCCCTATCACTGGGACAGGGGTAGGACTAAGAACTGAAATTTCTTGCAAAACTGGTTCCTCCATACCGTGACTAGGAGAGGGCTCAGCCGCTAACTCCTCAATCTGCTCCTCTCTACCTACCACGGAGTCGTCTTCAACGTTCTCAACATCCTCTTGAGGGATGTCATCCGGAGAAGATGAATCCCATTCATCCCCCTCACCCGGAGGATCTTGCATGATAACTTCCTTCGGTGCTCCAACACAAGTCTTTGGGGCCCCCACAGTTATTTGTTTCACCGTCTGTGAAGACTCTGCTTTACCTCTTCGATCAGTTGGCAGAGAAGGTTCAATGTTCTCAAATGCTATAGCATCATCTCTGGCCCGGTCTAAAGAGGTCGGAACCTCCACCAGAATGGCATCATCCAAAGCCTCCTTCATGGGAGATGACACAATCGGAGGGATACGCTTATCAGACAAGCTTGCCACCTCCTTCGGTTTACTCGAACCCGGTCCCGAAGATCGGGGTTTTTTCTTCAATACCTCCTGCAAAGAAGAGGCATATAAGCACAAGAGGAAAGATCGAGTCAGACAGATGCTAAATTATATACCACTATGGGAGCTGGTTCTGTTGGTGCCGCCGAAGGCGGTATTTGCCCCCATCCTTAGTGGCTAACATCTTTTTGGGCTTCTTGGGAGCCGATGAATCTGCCTCCGTCAAAGCACACCTCTTCAGCTGACTTGCTGCGGGCTCCTCTCGAGAACCTCCCGTTGGTGCTGCAGGGGCAGCCCTGAAAGCGGCCACGTCAGGCAGACGATACACCCGAGCCTTCGCCAGCATATCTCCGATGCCTCAAGGTGCGTCCCAACAATGAAACTGGTCTTCTGGTCATACCCAGAGGAAACAGTATTTATCTCACAATAAAGCTTCATAGCAGAAAACAAAATATACGATCGAGGATTGTGAACCGGTAGTGTGAAACGCACTCCGGTACACTCGGCATTATAATACTGCCAACCCCGGGCCCCATCTAACAAACTTCCAACAAACCCCAAGCAATTACTGGGATTTCTCAACATCAACTGGGTATAGCCAAACTGGCAGGCAAAATGACTCGATAGGTACGGTTCTAAGAAACAACTATTCTTGTTCCGATATACTAGGTGGGATGGCCGAATGCTCTACAGCCAACGAAATCCCTATATTGGCAAAGTGATCGCATCCTCGTCGAAGTCCTCCAGCTCTTCATCTACTTCAAAACCTAGGAAAACTGGGCCAACCTTAGTGATCTCCCACCCTGGGAGGTAGGATAGAACTCTCCTACAAACTGGAATGCATGTATGCAGCCGCTTCACGAGGATTTCGTTCGCTGAGTCTATTAATCTCTGCAAGTACCTCTGCATGGGTAAGCCCCTGAGGAGTAATAAATCGAACCTTCGAAGGGTCCGTTATGTCTTGTTTAAAGAAATAATCCCTCCAAGCAGTCACATGAGGCTGCGCTTTACCTTTTTTCCTCCGCTGGGCCAAGTAATGATGGCTCGCCACTTCTTTGAAGACTACCATTATCTCAAAATTCTTCTCTTCCAAGGCCAAGAGCTCCTCATTCGTAGGAAAGTACTCCTCATAGGGCTCAGACCCCCAAGGAAGCTTCGAGACCTCATACATCTCATGTAGTGCCAAGCCTAGCTCCCCTACGGGAGTAAAGAAGGTACCGGTATGAGTGTTGTACATCTCCAAGAGAGCAAGAAATATAGGTTGGTTTATATCTACGTCGACCTGAGTAGCACGGAGTGCAGCAGTCAGACCAACTTCCCTGAGTTCAGTCTTAAACTTCGATAGAACCCAGAGTGTCAACTCGTCCCACTTATGTACATAATGGTACCAGCCCTCGACTCGAAATTCCTTTTTCAGGTATGAAATCTTAGTCTCCAGCATACGGTTGACAATGGTCGAGACACTAAAGGCGAAAGTATTAAGAGGAACATTACTATATATACTCCTAGGATGCAGAGTTCGCAAATGATAAGAGGTTCCGGCTCGCGAAGCGGCTAAGGTATCTTTCTGATTCGAGGTGGTGTTAATCCGGATGATTCCTGCCACTGCCCCTTCCTGAGATGGAGTAAGCTCCCACTTCATCCTCCTCTTGGAAGCAAGACTACGAAAAGCCGTCAAGGGTAATTGACATTCCACTTGCTTGATGTACATGTTCACATCTCTCGCCTTGAAGAACCAGTCTTCTTTGACCTTCAACACCTTCACTTCGTTTAAAGTCAAACGATCACCGAACAGAAACTTAGGTTTTAAGAAGGACACATTATCATATTCAAAAGATTTGAGCCTGCCCCCTCCATCATGAGTTAGAGACAAGTAAAATGTTGATAACGGATCTGCGTCATTCTCTCTAGAGGCTGGTCCAACATAATGGCAGCCCTTACAGGGTTGACGACTTCTTTATTAAAGTCCAAACCCATCTGGCAGAGAGCAGGGTCTAAAAAGACTTCGTTCAACAAGGGTATAGCCATCGATACTGTCATACAACAAGACAAGCTGTCATCCAAAAAGACTAAAGCTAGCAAAAGACTTAGAAGCTTAAAAACAAAGCTTCTGAGGCGCATCAACAAATCTGGCGCATCAACTGGGTCGAAACCCATGCGCACAGATAGAACCTCATCAAAGGCGCAGAACCGAGGCCCAAGCACATTTGAAGAGAAGCTTCGACGCATCATCAAGACCTAAGACCATGCACGTCAGCAAAAGGAGCTTCGACGTATCATCAGGACCTAAGTCTATGCACGTCAGTAAAAGGAGCTTTGACGCATCATCAGGAACTAAGTCCATGCACGTCAGCAAATGGAGCTTCGGCGCATCATCAGGACCTAGGTCCATGCACGTCAGTAGAAGGAGCTTTGGCGCATCATCAGGACAAAGTTCATGCGTGTCAGCAATGGAAAGCCTAGGTGTGTCAATAGGGATGCGACTCATTTTAGTCACACTCACGCACTCCAACAGTGTTGCAACAAACTGAAAATACCAAGGCAAAAGATCACTCACCGATCACCGCCGGCCGTACATCGGTGTACTTCACTGCGACGACGGGAGTATCCTCCACGTCGACCTCCACGGGCTCCTTATCCTTGCCCCTTCCTCGGCCAGCACCGCCACGGGAAGTCTTACGAGCCATCTCTCTAAAAAAAAGCTAGGGTTTTTCGAAGACTCTAGAGGAAGAAGGAGAAGGAGAAAAAAGACTCTCTCTCTCTCTCTCTCTCTCTCTCTCTCCCTCACATACGCCTATTTATAGGCACGAGCCACATGTGTGAACCGATGAGGTGTGACATCAGTAAAAACTCTTCGGGTCTCAATGAAACTGACGGGTACATATCTTCCAAAAGATTATCATTAATCTTCTAAAATTTGAGGCGTTATCTTCTTACATAAAATTAAGAAGAACATGCGCCTCCACAGCAATGTACGAAGCGGTCATGCGCCCAGAAGAGCCATACGCCCAGACGAGGACATGCGCCCAGAATAACTACTACCCATGCTTCTTGTTCAAAGTATTCTAAAACTTGGCAGAAAGTTTTGAAAACTTTGAAGGAGGTCTTGTAGAAGCATAGAATTTTAGGCACATATCAGGCTAGAATTCCTATGCACCCTAACTCTCATGAGCCCCCAAAATTAACATGTGCCAGAAAACTCAACAGAACACTTAGCACAGCAGAAAACAGTAAAAAAGTAGAGACATATAAATGGGGCTTTTATTTTTCAAATGAAAGTCTATTACATGTCTTTTGAAAAGGAGAATTCGTTTACAAAAGAGAAAGAAAATCCTACAAGCTACAGTCAGGCGCAGTGCTACAGCCAAGCGCATCACTTCAACGTACAGCCAGGCGCATCATTACAGCATCTCAGCGTATGTGCTTCTCCATACATAGTCAGAGCGAATCACTTCCTCGTCAGTATACGGGCACTCTAGCAGGAGGAGTGGCTCTTCTAGCCTAACCAAATCGGGGCACGATAGCCCCGACCTGTAGCTCTTTCAGCATAACAAAAATCGAGGCACGACCGCCCCGATATTTGGATGCGATAGGCACCTTCAGCCTGTGTCGGGATACGACGATCCCGATATTTGGATGCAACAGGCACTTTCACAGGGCCGATGGTGAAAAAAACCAACTCGACGTACGCATCTCCGTCCTCGAAAGAAGTTTCATCATCAACTCACCGAGGCAGGGGACCGATCGAGTTCGTCTCCATGGAGGAAAGCTAAGTGAAATGAGAAACAAAACTCTTCATAAAGCTATTTATAGGCCGGGGCAACCCTCGCCCAGGCGCCAAGTGGTCGTCTCCTCATATTCTGTGTAATGAATTTATATTTATGACGATGAATCCGCCTCTCTGAATTCAACCAAGTCAAAACAGCCATTAACGCCTCGAAGAATTCAACAGACGGGCCAATAAGGATACGCCATGTGGCAGATGCGCCGTCAGTACTATACAAACCATACCAAATGCGCCCAATAGAAAATAGACCCATGTGCCTAGTGGGACACAAATAGATGTGCCCACTTCAACTCGTCACCCATCCAGCATTTAATGCTATATGACAGAGTCGGCATCACACTTTCCGAAGACTAAACAGTTGACAGCTTTTTGCAGAAAACGAAGAGCCACTAACGTCATCTTCATTATTACATTTTGTCGGCTATAGCTATCCTTGCCATGTGGTCGACCGATCACTTGCATGTACCTCTATAGCCATGCGCCCAAAAATTTGCATGTGCCCCAAAAGCCATGTGCCTCTGACTTACTCTTGATATCAAAAGACAGAAGCCAAGTCTCTGCATGCGCCTCCATAGCCATGCGCTCATGCTCTGCATGTGTCTCAGAAGCCATGTGCCCAGACTTTTCTGTGATCGCTAAAAGTCATAGAACGAGTCGCTCCATGTGCCAGATCTTAGACGCATCCTGACAGATCATTCCCCTAAAAAATTTAAGATATTTGAGCCAAAGACATGCGCTACGTATCTTTTGACTCGGTTCTTCTCAAGAATGGGTGCTAACCACCCAAGATCTCAACAATGGCCGAATCTTCGCAACTGCCACGTGTCAGCTCTACCGTAGCCCAACAGTGCATTTCAAACAAGATTCAGCTTCGACTCAGGACGCATCGTCCATGCGCCCCACAGCATCAGCCATATGATGTTTCCATGTACAGGCGCATCCTACATATGCACACATGAGTAGACCAGTCTACTGCCTATAAATAGAGGGATCATTCCTTCTTTTACAGACACATGAAGATCATCAAATCTACTGACAGAAAATAAGAAAAGAGACACTTAACGTCTACTTCTCCTCCAAATGCTCCGGCATCCAGAGCAATCTAGTCCTTCAGAGAATTCAAGATCGTCGTCAGATCGTCAACGGAGTCAACGCATTACCACTCGCTCCACCGATATAGTTCTCAGATAAAAACAAAAGTATACTCCTAGGACTACGTCTAAGTCCTACATTGTATATTGTTCTATTTGTAATTAAAATACCAAGGTTTATCAATCAAAAAGACCTTGTCGCATTTTCGATGGCGAATAGTGTCCAGAATTGGACTTATGGGTAGTCCATCTTAAACAATTTTCTTATGTCAAAAATATTGGTGATGTTTGTTTCAGCATCCGGCGACATTTGCAGAACTTTAACTTTTGTGGCTTATTGATTTGACTAGTTGCTTATTTAGACGTGGTCGATTCTACACCAGGTAAGTATACCTTGCCAACTTGTACAGTATTATGTATGTTTATTTTCAATCATTTTTCATGTTTATTTCTTTCTTGTATTATCACATGATTCTTGTGCATGCATCATGATGTTACCTTTACATGTTTTCTTATATGCTATATGTTTTCTTTTTATATCATCTACTAGATCTATGTTTCACTATACTTGTTTAGATTATTCGTGTTCTTGTGCGTTGACCTGATTTCATCACTTGGACTTGAGCTTGACTTGATTTGACTACCTGTATTTGTCTTAACTTGACCCTGACCTATTATTAGACATTAACTATACGTGACCACCTCGTTCGTGAGCTCCTATCGAGTGCGAAAGAGACTTACTATAGTTTGGGAGTCCCCATTGGCCTACTTACTATAGGACTGTGAACTCCTATTGAGTTGTGGTTATCCCAATTTACTTGTAATCACGTTTATTAGCATAATTTTTGATGGCATGCCACATTCTTTGCGTTTTCATTCTTGTATTGTGTCATTCTTTAGTTCTTTATTTCTTGTACCATTTCATGTCTTTCATGCATGCTATATATTGTTACAGTAGGTTTGTATATTATGTATCTTGCTATGTCCCTTGAGAACCTGGTTATTTTCCAGGCTTAGATAGAGAGGATGGCTACCCGGAGGTATATGGTTCTGGACTCGAGACTAGAGACGTACCTTCGCAGGAGGATGAGATAGTGCTAGAGAATTTATCTTAAGACATGTCATTCTCTATTTTAGACTTGTTACTTTATTTTCTTTCAGTTCAGCAGACCTGTAGTTGATAACCTATTTCTCTTTGCTATGGTAATGGGTTATTTTCCCGTACATTTATTACTTATCTTTACTGCTAGATAGTTGACATTATTATTATTTTTGGACTTGGATATCTTGTGTCTTGATTATTCTACGGAGATGAGATTTAGCAATACACCCTATGATCTGTGACTTATGTTGTTGTTATGGGTTTATTATCATGATTTACAGCTTAAGTATTTTGCTAATGGGCTTGTTATGAGGTTTGGCCCATTGGTGACGTGTTGTTGGCATATATTCGTATAACTGGTCCTATATATTTTAGGACTGGAACGTTACATGTTTTTGTGGTGGCCCATGCAGGTCAACGTTAAATCACTTCAGTTACGTTACTATACCGACATGAGCCTGCAATTAGAATAGGAAACACACATAGCATATCATCCACATTCATTATACGTCCTTGATTTCTACATCAATTTTAAAATTTATTTTCTTGACATGTATCCTGCTTGATATCATCTGTCCTTAGCTTATACGTTTCGTTTTTTAGCAGATCAATGAACCCGCAAGCAGGCAACAATAATCCTGCGGTTACTCTGTAGAACACATTAGTGACGACGTTGACATGACTCCACCACCGGTTGGAGGTTCTTCTACCAACCAGACAATCAAGCAGCTTCGCACCCATTGAGGTTCAGGAAAGAGGATATCCCACCGATGCCATCGTTGCCACCGATGCCACTAATAATGTTCCTCCAACTTGGATAGACTATGGATCCTCAGCAGTTGTTCCAGACCTTCTATGTGATAATGCAAGCACAACAGCAGATTCAAATGGAGATTCAGCGGATACAGACAAAGAACTTGGAGGACCCTATTATAGCAGCTTTGGAGAGGGCGGCTCCACCAGCTTGTCAATCATCGACGGGGAACTTGCCGAATTTTTCCAATTGAAGCCCACCAAATTTTTGGCCAAGGAGGGCCCACAGAGGTTCATGAGTGGCTCGCCAACATCCAGCATCAGTTGGAGGCAGCAGATTTACCGAAGGAGCATTGGATTATTATCGTCGGGATGCAACTGACTGGTAATGTGCACCTCTGGTGGCTTACAGAGGAGAGAAGATTTGGGCAAGATAATATCACTTGGGAGAAGTTTTTTAAGCTCTTCGAAGAGATTTATATCCCGGCCACTTCCAAAGCGGAGTTGCGAGACAAATTTCTTCACCTTACCCAGGACAGCATGACCGTGGAAGAGTATAATATCGAATTTCTATGACTCAGTCAATTTGCATCTATATTGATCCAGACTGAAGAAGAGAAGGCGAAGAAAATTTACGACGGGTAAGCTACAAACTATAGGAGCTTATTGGAGCCACTGCACCTACCACTTACTCGGGAGTCCTTACAGCCGCAGGGCACTTGGAGCGAGTCCACCGGAAGGAGGCTAACCAGAAGCATCCACAAGAAGCCATATCATCAACACAAGCACCATCCAGAGGACCAGAAAGGCGTTCCCCAATGCATCACCAACAACAGAGGGTCGTCCCATACCAAAACCAAGATAACTCGATGTGCCAGTATTGTAATAGAAGAGGTCATACTCAGCAAAATTGTCGCCGAAGACTAGTCAATATCTAAGATGTGGTTCAGATCAACATCAACTTCGGGATTGCCCAATAAGAGGTCCATGAGCACCACCAGTACCAGTTCAAACCGTAATGCAAAGAGGATATCCACGTGGACCGCTTTTCGACCAGGCGACATAGTTTGTCCAAGTTAGACAGCAAGCAGGAGTACAACAACCTGGACAGGCCTTTGCCATAATGGTTGAAGATGGAATTGCGACACAGGAAGCAGCTAAAGGTAATAACTTGAAATTTTGTGATAAGGATAGTGAGTAGAATATTTATTTACGCTTGGTTGTTACTCGCTTGATTAGGAAAACCATAGAAACATAGCACACCTCTAGAGGAACCTTAGAACCATTAGCATATCCCTTCACCATGGTGAGATATTTTAATTTCTAGCACGAAATTCTTTTAAGGATGGTAGAATGTAAGCTTTCAAAAAATTTAAAATATATTTTTATTATTTATTTGACTTAAATGGTGATTTTTTTTATTTTATAAATATTTTTATCAAATAGTTATTACTATATATGTGGCCTTAGTCATGATTAAGTTTTCAGATGCAAGAGACCAAGAATTTTGGCACGGGTAGTGTAGTTGTGTGCTTTGACTAGTGTATTAACTCTGTGAAAAGTTAATTCCAACAACCAATTCAGAGGTAATATGGACATGAATGATTTTTGTTAGAATATAGGAAACTCGATTAAGGTATTGATCATTCTCAATTCAATTGGGGATTAGAAATAAGAAATCCTTAGGACAACTGGCACTAAGAATTGATAGTTAGAGGTATTATGGAAGCGAAAAACTTTTAAAAACATTTGACTTAACTGGGGATGATTTAATCTGAGAATAGATTATCTTTAGTCCAGTTGGGGATCAGAATAAGGGAGATCCTTAGAATAATTGGGCTCTAAGTTTTGGTTTGCTCTTCTAAGGAAAAGAGCTAGAAGACAGACAGTTCAGAGGTAATGTGAATATGAGCATCTTCTATAAAAGACTATCTCCAATCCAACTGGGAAATAGAAATAGGAAGTATTTAAAGCAATTGGGCTTTAATGACAGATTTTGTCGGGTATAGGATTTTGACTGATGAACTCTACGAGAATGTTCTGTAGGATCTGAGGACAATTCCACTGGAGAAATTTGAGGATCTAATATCTATTGTATATTTAAGACTCTTGAACACAGATAATAGCTCGAAAGGAGATGATAAATTTGTGCTTCCAATCGACTTGACAAGAACATTTCATCAAACCTAAAGATCTCTTCGCTTGGGATTTTTTCTTTTGACCTATTATTTATTAAACACAGATAATAATTTGAAAACACACACTCTGGGAAAATTATAAATGTCATATTGTACATTATATACATCGTCAACCCATGTTTGTATCTTATTGATAGTATTTCTTCAGGAACTTGCCATTTATCGACATCATTAAAAAGACAATATTAGGCTTTGCGAGCATGTATGCTCCATTAGAATACACTGATTCCACCATAAACTGACCTTCCCATTTGCTAGGAACTTTCCTCTGCTCGTGTGCATCATGACCATGGGTCTTCTTCTTCTCACTGTTAAGACTTGGAACACCCTTTGTTTTACCTTTCTGTCAAAGGCATTGGTAATACGGGCTTGTCATAGCTCAATACGTTGTTAAGCTAATTGTAATTGTAAACAATCGTCGTCTTCGATTGTCAATTGTGAGGACCCTGATTTTGAGAATTATTTGTTTATATTATTTCTATTTATTAGCTTATATTTAATTCTTAATTAAGACTATAGATGTAGTTTTACGTAGCTTTGATTTTTTAAGCACAATAATTATCAATTTCTCATATTTATCCCCATCATTATATTCTAGACAAGTCCACATTCAGTGTGATATATCATGTCTCATCCAAACGTATTTCCTTGTGCTATATTTTTCTATGTGCAACTTTAGGGGTAAAATAGTCATTTTAGTCTCTACTGTAAAATTTGACTAGCTTTCCAATTAGCAATTAAGGCCCAACTTTGATCCAAATCATTTGACCTAATATATGATTTTGACCCATTTCTAGCCTACTACGCACATGTCATTGGTGTGCCACTCAATTGAGTTTTCATGTATTATTTTATCTTAAGTGGCATATAAGTCGAAACTATAGACATATTGGACTCATATCGATCACAAAAATTCTACCGACCCAAAACTAGTCCAACTAGGGATCCGTGGAGCCTATCTTAGGGTATCCTAACCTACTAGACATATCTTAGATTGATTTTTTTTTATTTTTATGCAGCCACATTTATCAAATATAATTTAAATCAAATCCTATAACAACTTTCCGATTTTGGAACCAATTTAAATCCTAGGAGATAGAATTGGTGTATCTTTTAGAATATGCAATAAATCCCACCAAACCAAATCCTACTCCACCCTAACTTCTTTTCCTTACGTGGATCTCTCCCGCCAAGGATTTACGTACACTTTTTATATATTTCTCTATTAAAACCCTCCAATTTCTTTTCTATTTTCGCTTTTTTCTTTCCATCCCACAGAAACTCATCATCCCGACCTCTTCCAACCCTTCTACCACCTTCATCTCGACCCTAAGACACCCCACTAACACTCCGACAACTTTCCAAGGAACCTCAGCTCCTAATTTGATAGATACGAGGCGTGGAAGGCACCCAAAGTCGACCGAATTAGTGCTGAATTCGTCACAGCAGGTTAGTCAAATTATAGACGAGATTTCATCAACTTTTTCTCATCCATTTTACTTCAAACCAAATCTGAGAGTTATCTTTTTGTGTCTACTTCAACCTCTGACCACCGGATCTCCCAGTTCTAAGCAGTTTGCCCGTGGCATCGATTCTACGACAGGGTGTCCAGAATTGACGAATCTGGTTGCTAGTTATTTTTTACCTATCTAAGATCAGTTTCTAAACTTATTATATTTTTATTCAGAATTAGACGTCGATACCTTTCTGACACATATCTGCAGGATAGGTTTTGCATCTGTTTGCTATTTTTAAAAATTTATGACATTTGCCGTGTCACCGAACTCCGAAAAATTCTGCTTTTCTTGTGTCCAAAAGTGTCAAAACTCTATGAAACCATATTGAACTTTATGTTATGCAAGGTTTAACATTATAAATACTATTTTAATGAATTTTTATAGAATTTAATATTTTTAAACGTTTATTATTTTTGGCCTCAAATCGCAAACCAAGTATAGGAATAATATTGTAGAATCAATAGAAATCTTGTACATATATTTTTCTATGTATAAAATATATTATTTATTATTATATAATACTTATAAATATTTTCTAGAATTAAAAGTGATATTTTATGTTAATAATATATTACTTTTGTATGTAGATTTAATACTATATATGTTATATTAAATAGAGTAGTCAATATGACTAGTTTTGGTATAAATATATTATTAAGGTCTATATATGGTAAGTACATATATAATAAGTTATTAATTTATATTATGTTCGTATTTCGGAATTCAAGCGTCGAAACTGAGATTCGTCAATTCCAGTGATCTCATATCGCTGAAATTGACAAAGCGACCGTATGGATCGCCAAGACAAGATTGTTAACCTTGTGGTTAATCGTCTTATCTCAATTCGTGTGGCATATGTTTCGTTGTATGAATTATGAGATACAAATATAATATTTGAACCTAGAGTTTGTAATCCACAATATTAACAAATAGTGATCATAGAGATTAGTATAACCTAGCTCTAGGCGGTATGATTAATAAAATGGTTTATGTAGGTATTACACGACTTAGAACAACCCAAGCTTTCTAGGTAGGAGTGGTTAGTCATAATTGTATTTAGTAAATAATGCATATTTGGTTATGATTTGGGTTGGTAGATATTGCACGGGTATGATTCATTCGTTCGTGGATGGTTCGGGTAGGTTTTGGTTCTGCACTCTCCGCATAGATTGGACAAATCTTTAGGCAAGTACACCTTGCCAAGCTTTATAGTATTAACATTCTTTTCTATAGTTACATTCTTTCTTGCTTGGTTATATATTTCCCTTGCTTTATTTATGGTTACTTTCTAGTTTCACGTGCACGTAGATTATTACTTTTTCTTTCCATATTTACTTGTTTTATCTTTTCTATCTTATTCGTGTCTAGTGATAGTATTGATATGCATGTGCCATATTTCCCCTGACCTGTTTGACCCATACTTGACTTGGACATGACTAGATAGACTTGAGTTCCTAGTACCTTAGGAGAGAATGTTTTATTAGCGTGGCTATACCTCTATTGTTAGTGCCTCCCCGGGCTATGATAGAGCACCTGTTATAGGACTGTTAGTGCCTCACTAGGCTGTATTTTTTATCACGTGCACCTATAGCCATAATTAATAATATATTCTCATGACATGTCACCATCTGTAGAGTTCATTTATGTGTTATCCTTTTCTCTACTTGTTATTCCTTTTTTTGTATGTTATTTACTGTACAGTAGGCATGTATATTATGTGTCTTGCTAGTCCTCTGAGGACCTGGTGATCTCTCCACGTATTAGATGAAGGTATGGTACACTGATAGAGGATGATTGCTACACCAAGACTGCAGGTATATTTAGTTAATATTTTATCTTTCTCTTCCGTAATTAGATTTTTGTCCTATATTTAATTCTTGCTGCATTATAGCGTAGTCTTGTACAAGCTTCTACTTTTCTCTAGCTTGTTCATGATAAATGTGTTATTGGAGATCCATTCTAACATATTTATCTATTCTAGAATCAGTATATTATGGTCTGATCATCCTTATTGTACTTGATTCGTTATTGTTACCGATATTTAGTGGATTGAGATATAGTTGGTCTAGAATAACCAGACAGCTTATACATATTCGAGCTGGGCTGGAGTCCTCTCGATGCATAGCTGGCATGTATAGGTATCCTAGTCCTACGTATTTTGGGACTGGGGCGTTACATCAATTCATTGGACAAGGCAATCCGAGGAGATGGGATCCGGATATCCAGGAGAAGAATTGCTTCACTTCCATAGACCAGAGAATACCGCGTAATGTCAGTTGTAGTCCATACCGTTGTGCGGTAGTCTTAGAGATATCCACCAAGCTTTTCATTCCAATCACATTTGTTGGACGAAATAAACTTTTTGAGCATCATGATTATCATCTTGTTGAAAGCTTCAACTAACCCATTGACTGCAAGGTTGTACGTCGTTAAAGCAATGTTTTGGATCAGGTTCTTGTTACAGAACTGTAAACCCCCTAAATTTCTACAATTTTTTTAATAATTTGGTACTAATTTTGTACTTTGTATGTATACGTCGTGTACGAATTTGTCGTATTGAACGTCGCATATGAGTTCGCATTTTCGTATGGCTCATCGAGTGCGAATATGTACGAGGTACATATTTTTGTAAAAAAAAAACATTTTATTTTAGAAGCACGGTTTTTTCAAATAATAAATAATAAATATTTTCAATTGCTTAAAGTTGTAAAAACCGTCACATTGGAATTTTCAAAACTTTATTTTATATCATAAAAGGTTATATAATTAATAATTTTGAAAACTATATTTTATGCAAATATTCATTGCATATGAGGTGCATAAATTTAAATTCATATATATAATATTATTTTTGAAATTTATTAATATTAATATTTTAATATTTGAAAATGCATTTTTTTAAAAAATTGTTTGGGTTAAATTTGATAAATTATGATTAAAATTTGAAAAGATTTTATTGACTTTATTTTTATTAAATATAGAATGTATCTATATTGGATTAGATTTGATCCAATTACTTTTTGAATTAAATAGGTTAATATCTAAATGGAGATTTAAACCTACACCCAGTCCTTATCCAACTCAGAGCACCACCTCCTATATAAGGAGAGGTACTTTTTCTCTTCTCCAAACTCCACAACACAAAATTCTCCACCATCCACAACAGTGCGTGCATCGTGGCTGTGACCATCCAAAATCTTATTCCAACTTTTACAAATACATCAATTCCACGTGTCGGACACACCCCCGACACCATCAGAATTCCTACCCCTAACCCATTGCTGCCCCCGCCAGCCATCCTCGCCCCGTCGCCAACTCCGAATCCGCCACTGCCTCATCCCGTCAAAGCCGACGACCGCACATCCCCTCTATCTCCATCAACAACCATCAACAATGGCCTCCGCTGCCACTGTTCACCCGCACCACTATTGCTGTCGTCGGCCAAACCTTCCCCAAGCCCCGCCTGGCCACCCCGGCCAAGTCACCATCGCAGTCACCCAAAACCAATATCGCTACCGATCCCAAAAGAAACAAAAGAAAACAAACCCTAAATCTACATCTCACCTGTCCGCCGCCCCGACGCCGACCACCATGCCGAGTCGTCCTCTGTGCTAAGCTTCCACAGCGTCTCCTCCGTGCGCGCTGGAAGCCGCCGCAAGCAGACTGTCCGACTTCCCCCATCGAGTCGCGCCCGGCCCATGGTCGAACGCCGAGCTCCCACTCGAGCGAACCTCCCCGAGCGCGTCGGCGCTCGCCATCCCGACCGTCGCAGTCGAGCGCCGCAGTCCCGATCGCTGGACGTAGCCACAGCGCCGATCCCGGCGACTTCGGTGGCCATCTTCCCCGAACTCCACGCCGAGCACCCCGGTGCGCCACCGTCTTCTTCCCCGATGGCCGCGCCGCTGCCTTCCGCCTTCTCTGTAAGCCCTCGCCTCTCTCGCTCGCTCCTTCCTTCTGTTCTTCTCGAACATTTCCTTCTCTCTCCGATGGTTGGTAACAGTGAGGTTTTTTTCTTTTATGTAGGAATTGGTAACATAGAGAGTGGGCTGGGCCCAATTGGGCTGGGTTTGTTTATAAATAAATAAATAAATAGATTGCTTATATATTAGGATATTTGAGGACCAGACTTTTAGGTTGGGCCAAATTTTTGGCTTAAGTTTATTTCATTTTATTTGACCCATACTAGAGATGTATGTATAAGTTACGTAGTATACTATAGTATTTTTGCATATACATCCTAAAATATTAAATAGTTAAAAATTATTTTTGATTACTAGTATTGTTATTATGGAAAACAAAGTACATAGTTATAACTACTTATTTTGTGAGCCCATAAATATATATGTAGACAAATATTAATTTCGAAAATTCTATAGGCTCTAAGTATAGATTATGTATCTATATGTCTAAATATTAGTATGTATTTTTTATTAATGCCATTATGGGTAGTATTATCATTAATTCTTGTATTTTGATTACTAAATATTATATAGAAAATTACCTCATTATCTACGTATTTTAAAATAGGTCTTTTTACCTAAATTTTATTTTGACAAAATTAGGATTTCCAACCCTAAAATATTTACTGTACTTTTTAAGTATTTAGTAAACTATCTTACTTATGAAAATATAGCTTTCTACCTAGAAACATGTTTTACGACCTTAGAGTTTGCTTAAAACGATTCTTAGATTTCTCGATTATTTATCCAAAGATATATTGTGACTAAATAAATTTTGAAGTAGTATAAATATTTTCTAAAATAGTATTTGTATTTTCTTCACACCAAATTCCTTCGATTATCAAACCAGGATCGTGTCCTATTCCCCTGCGACTTCGGACCCTACATATCTACCATGCTATTAGACTAGAATGGGACATGTCGGAACATCACACCATATCAGGCGTCACACCAGGCAAGATACCTTGCCTTTACTGTTTAAATTTCTTGCTCAATATCAAGCATAATTTTTCTTACTTTTAGCAAATATAATGTTGTTCCTTCAAAACTATATATAGATGCAAATTATTATACTTTATGCAATTGGCTTAGAGTTAAGGGACTACCATATGTTTAGAGCATCTCATTGTTTTCCATAAAATATAAAAGAACAGAATAATTATCGGAGGGCTGGACTTTTACTTCACAATACAAACTCGCTTGTACAAAGAAAGCCTAGGGACGAAAACCTAGTTACAGCAATCTAAGTACAATTGTTTATTTTAGATTCTAGGGGATGACGGTAGAGGCTCAGGAAAGCGACGGCAGCTCTGCCTTACTCCTTGGACGATCAGGTGCAGCCTTGGCTCTGTAGAAGATCTGCTTGGCATTGATGAAAAAATGCTCTCTCTTCAGGCTCTTTGGCTCTTTATGTCTCTATGTGCGTCTGTCTCTGTCTGCCTCTATCTCCGTATATGTCTCTGTGTGTCTCTTCGCAAGAGAATGGCACCATGCTATTTATAAGAGTGGGGGGCCTCCTTAGGGTTTACAATGATTGCCCATTCTTGAAAGTCGGTGGCTAAGGATCATTGGATCTGGGTCGTTCATCGAGATTTGAGCAATAAATGTGATTGCATCAAATCTTTTGTGGGTAATTAATGTTGATTGACATAAATCCTCTTGATTTGTTCTGCCAACCTCGGATTCCTCGACACGTGTCTTTAATTGGCTTATTTGCAAATGATCTGATTTGATCCCAAAATTTTATTGGGATTTATTGAGAGATTTCGATCAATCTGGTGCCACGTGCCCTGCTATCATGCCACGTGTCAAAACAGCAGAAATCTAAGCCGCAGGAAAGTTGGGCCGTATAAGGCTGGCCACGTGTCAAGGCTGCCTAAGAGTGGCCCCCCTGAACATTTGGACCGCATGGTAATGATTTGAGCCGCATGAGTGTGGATGACCGCATGAGTGAACCGCATGGAGATAGTCCTCGTGAGCCGCATAGAGCTAGTCTTCGTGAGCCGCATGGGGATGGTCTTCGTGAGCCGCATGGGGATGGTCTTCATGAGCCGCATGGGACTGTCCACGTGTCAAGGCCGCATGACAGTTTCTGACTCTCGGAGGATCGTGTCAGAGATTTTCTTCGCTTCCCAAAGAGTCTGTCATTATGAGGGAGTCATAATGATATCTTTGCGTCAGAACTGTCACCTTGTCAGAGCTGTCAGCCGTCAAGGCATTTAATATAGTAAAGGACAAACGAGAGAGCTGTTTGCAGGTCACGTGACTCCTCTTTGAGCCGCATAGGACTGGTTTGAGCCGCATAGATCCTCGAGCCGCATGAATACTTGAGCCGCATGAACTCTCTGAGCCGCAGAGGGCTCTCTGGCTGCATTATTCTTTTTCATGCTTCTACAAGACCCCCTTTAAAGTTTTCAATTTGCAAAATTGAAATACTTTGAATAAGAAGCATGGCCATGTATTCTTCTGGCCGCATATGATGTCTCGACCGCATGGGTGTCTCAGCCACATGGATGTCTCGGCCGCATGGATGACTCGGCCGCATGGATGACTCGGCCGCATGGATGTTTCGACCGTATTGAGTCAATCAGCCGCAGGAACTTTCGGGCCGCATAGCTCCTTGCCACATGTGCGCATCATTAATTGCCTCAAATTTATTTTAGTGCCGCTTTTAGGGGAGATCCCAAGGGTCGGCTCATTAAATCTTTGGATTTTATGCCCTGGGTGAATCTCCTTTATGAGAGAAGGGACGAAATCCGAGGAGTCGGTTTCGTCTTTTCCGAGGCGGTTTATCAATCTAAGTGTTCCCTCCCTCTCTTGTCCTCCTATAAATAAGAGGGGTTTGAGAGAGAAAACTTCTTTAGTTTCTCCTTCACTTCGAATTTTCCCTACTCTATTGTCATCTTCTTCTTTAATTGCCAATGGCTCCCAAGAAAACCATTGCGGCGAAGGGCAAGAAGGCGGCATCTTCGTCGTCTGCGACGGCGAAGGTCAGGAAGACTGCCTCCACTTCAACCGCGGTCGCTCCTCCGCCGGCCGTCGTGCTCGCTGCTCATCCTGACGTTCATCCTCCTATTGCTGGTAAGGACTTTATGTAGGGTTAAAGAACCCTAACTGCTATGGCTACGTCGCATGCTTTATGCACGAGCCTTTATTTTCATGTGAGCCGCATGTTCGTCCTACGGTCGAGCCGCGAGCCGCATAAGAATAGCCACTGTGGCCGCATACGTGCTTTGCCAACAAAGCTGCATAAGCGACACCGAGCCGCATAGATTCGCACACATTTGTTTGTCACATGGTCCGTACGAACTTATCTGATCCCTACGGGCCTTATGAAAGCACTGTCGCATGACCCTTCACTAAGTGGAGCCGCATGAATGTTCTGCTGAGCTTGAGCCGTATGAGCTTCCGTAAGTTGGAGCCGCATAAGTGTTCTCCTGAGCCGCATGAGGATTTGTTGAGTTGGAGCCGCATAAGTGTTCTCCTCAGCCGCATGAGGCTTCGTTAAGTTGGAGCCGCATAAGCTCGAAAGCACCCATTAGTTCCTTTTTGTCCATCTTTTTAACTTATCTTTTTCTGTCTCTTTTTCAGTGAATTTGCCGGTTAATGCTGCTGGAGAACTCCTGGTAGGCAGTGCCCAAGCTGCTCTAGGCTATAGGTACGACCATATAGTTCAGCATATGGCGGACCAGTTCCCGAATGACGAGCCTCCGGCGAGATTGAATGCCCTTAAGAATCAGCCTTTCTATTTTCTTAATGCTATGATGACCTCGGGGAAGTTAGAAGGGGAATACTTGAAGCCCGCATTCTTCTTTGGAGATGCCTTGACTGTGAAGAACAGTCAGATTCTGGAGGTGTCAGAGAACTGGAGTTTTGTTTCTAACGGTATGGCGATCCGCATCCCCAGATGGAGCGTCACTTCCCTTTATCTTGGTTCAATATGCTCCCCCTGGACTGGAAGATGGAAGATTCTTTAACTCCTACCCGGAGTGGGATGTTCATGGGGGACATCCATTATAACAACAGCCTGAAGTCAGTGTACGCGGGCAAGGTGCACACCAGCCGTTCTGAAATGGGATTGGCCCCGGGTACGTTCTTGAATGTGGCGGGTCCCAATTTCATATTTTCTACAGCCGACACTTTTATGAACCAACTCGCTCGGAAGGGCTCATATCCCATTGGTCGGTTGATACTCCCCAGCTGGATACATCTGATTCCCTCGTGGACCAATCTGTCTACATGGATTTTACGAAGGTATGAGGCCTTTCTGTATGAGATTGGTCTTTACCATGCTATTCGGGGCACTAGCCATGGCTTGCCTATAAACAAGAGATTGTTTATATCTCTGCTGGAGATGTATAATTGCCGCACGGGAACCTTCTATACGCCCGTAGGGGAAATAGGGCTTGCGCTCCACGAAATGCATACGATCTCCAAGCTTCTTTGGGGGGACGAAGCTTTTGAGGCATATACTCCCACGAACGAGGAGTTCGAAGAGTTAGAAAGGCGGTATCCAGGCTTCGTGGCTCTTTATCAAGAGATATTGTGCCATTATAGCACATGTCATCAAATAGCCAAAAAAAGAGAACAGCTCGGAAGGGAATGCCCCTCATACCAAGGATTGGGTGCGCTATCTCTTCACGACGGATGCCTCAGGTCAAGTTACTTCCCGCCGTCCTCAGTCCCGGGAGGCAGAGAAAGCCTTAGTGTCGTCAGCTAAGAGGGTGGCCACCTCTAGTGACAGGTTCGGGAGTCATACCGACTCTTTCGGTTATTTTTATCAGGACACCCACGAGTTGTCGTAGAAAGCGCTCCTGGCGGGATTCTTAATGATATGGCTGCGAAACTGTGTAGTCTCGAGCGGAGCAGGTTCCATCGAGAGGATCAGTCGCAATTTCATCCTTCCGGCTATGAAGTTAGTTTTGCGGGTCCGGCTAGCTCTCCTCTCGGCCATGGTGTGCAGTATATACCGTGGCCTTCGCACTTTCACATCCAAGGTCCTTGCCCGTGATGTGACGAAAGATTTTGAACGGACCGAGTTGCCCTATCATTATTTGATGGAGTGGCTGTTGATGTATTACCCGTCTTTGATGAGACCGGGCTCTGGAGACGGCGTAACTGATGACGACGCTTTTATCTTTCGCTATCGTAATGAGTCTTGGGAATTCGAGACCATGCGTGCTTGCCGGATGGCACTGGCGAGGGCAGACATGTACAACATTTTCGTATCTGTCCCTCGTTTTACTGATGAGGAAATAGCGGCTGTCCATCTTGACGGTATTGGGCCCCCTCAACTTCTGGAAGGCCAGATTCTTCTGTGGCTGTGAAATATCCGCCCCGCTCATCTGGTGTATCGCAACTGTAACACTGTCTTTCTGGAGCCCTATCTGCCTAGTAGGTTCGCCCGACAATTTGGGTATAGTCAGCTTTTTCTAGACAGCCCCAGCTCTTGTCTGGGCTTTGAAGGTAGCCTTCTAGACGGCATTCGGGCCTGGCATTACTATGACACATTCTATATCCATACCGTTTTCTCCGTTCCCGCTATCAAGGCGTCAATAGATATCTTGTATATGGCGGCTCTGTACCACGTCATGGCGAACAAGCCCCCTGTCAGTTTTAATCCAGGTACCAGTTTCATCGTTGGTACCGGCCTGGATGAGGGTTCCCAGGGGGCCAAGAGAAGGAAGAGGAAGAACATAGTCGAGGTGCCGGATTCGGACTCCGATGCTGCAGATGACGAAGGCGACGAGCCTGATGGAGATGACCCTTCCTTTCCGACGGCAGATGTAGGGGCGGATAAGCCGCCTGTTTTGCCAGATGAGATGGTGGTTGATCAGTCGTCCGTTACACCCGGCCCTGCACGGAAGCGTAGCAGGCAACTTTCTTCTGTTGGCGGTATTCCTCGCTCTCGGAAACTGGCTGCGACCAGACACCGCGGGCTGACTATCAAGGAAAGAGGCGAAGAAATTGACCCCGCATCAGAGGTAAATAAGTTACTACCGGTCCTCCCTTTCTTCTAGCTTTGATTTTAATCATCTTTTTTTTTCTTGTAGGCGTCAGAAGAAGAGGACTCTCGATTTGCAGAGGTCGTGACCCGGGATGACGGGGGCTCCGGTGAGCCTATCCCTGAAATTGTTGAATTCCGTCAAGATGATGCTGATCGAGTTGCCTCTCCCTCTGAGGTGGCTGGGTCAGAGGAGCTGGCCAGATTTAATTTGGAGATCGCGGATGAGGAGGCCCTGCCAGCTGCGAACGAGCTGTAGCCTCGATGCTCCTCTCCTGGTAAGATAAGTCGAATCTTAACTTGCGAGGAGGCCTATCTGCTCTATGATCACATCCTCCAGGTCACGTCGATTAATCATTATCCTGGACATGCAGGTCCTGCCTCTCCAGTGCCGATGATAGACTTTGTTGAGACAGACTCTGCCGAAGGGGCACTGGCAGAGAGGGGCGTACCTCCTCCCCCTCCTGCTCGTCTCGATGGTCCTCCTGCGGGCTCGAGTTCGACAAATCCGGTGATGGGACAATCGGGGCAGGGGACGATGGTCCTCGTGTCTTCCTCTGCTCGGGTGGCCCAGAGAGTCGACCTCTCCGTCCTGCCAAGCGTCCAGGCTCTTCGAGTGGCAGAGGAAGAGCTAGCCGCTATTTGTGCATCGTATTGCTCGGAAGTCACCCCCCTGGTGGCAAGTTCTAGCACCACTCCTTCGATGCTGCCAGCCACGCTTCCTCTGACGCCATTCTTTACAGAGGTCCTGGACGAATCGTTACAGGATGTGGTCGACAGCTTCCATCGTCACTTAAAAAGGGGGATAGAAGCTGTTGTGGACAGAGGGACCTCTTTTGTCTTGGCCCGACAATGCGCCCAGGGTCCAGTTGATATCCTTAAGGCCCTTCCTGGTGGGGCAGGGGTGGCTGCACTCCTGGAGGCAAAATTGTTGGAGACTGATCAGCTGGTGGCCCAGCTTCAGGGACTGTGGCAGGTTGATCTATCCGCCGCTATAGATCAAAAACGTGGCTCCCTCACAACTGCTATAGAGAAGGCGAGGGCTGCTCAGGATAAAACTCGGCCGGCCATATTGGAGGATCTCCGCACTCTGTCTGATCGCTATGATCAATTGAGCCATGAGAGTGAAGATGTTACAGCTCGGGAAGCGATTGCCTCCCGTGGGATTACTGAAACGCGGGAGCAGATCCTTGAGCTCCAAAAGAAGTTAACTTTCTTTGAGTCTGAGCTTGAGGCCGCCCGAATCGATAGAGGGCTGATTATCCATGAAGCTGATAACGTCAATAAAGCTTCGGCTGACTTGGAAGTGGCTCTGAAGAGGTTGGATGACGACTGGCGGACACTCATGGACCTGGATAATAGGGAACGGTTGTCCCAGGAGGCTGAGCACAGGGCTAGACAGAAGGTTGAGCGGGGTACTGCCTTGGTGAGAAACCGTCTCTTGGAATTGTGTAATGCCGAACTATAGTCGGCCCTTTTTTTTTATTTTGTTCCTATTTTTTTCCTTTTCTTTTTTCTTTGAGAGGGACGTGGTCCCAAAACATGTAATGCTTTTTTCGTCCTTCAAATAAAGAGTACTTTCCATTCTACCCTTCATTTGTATTGCTTGTTGGTGCCTGTTGTATTGTGGTGATGTTTGCCCCGCATGGGGGATTTGTTTGTGGACCTGTTACCCCTGGCATACCTTGGTTTAGGTACGGATAACAAGTTTGACTGGGGATACTTAGAACAGTTTCACGGCAAGGTGGTCATGTATGTTCCAAGTATCGGGATATAGAATGCCATGGAGCAGTTGGGCTCCTGGAGCATGATGAGGAATGGTGGGCCTGTACTAAGAGACTTAGCAAAGGACATTTGTGGGCCTATTATCCTTAGCGTACCCCGACTTAGGATACGGATAATAGGATGAAGGGGAACCAACATACTTACTCAGAGGTAATGAGGACATGGCAAGTATGAGGGTTTTACCGTGGAGTCTTCCTACTCAGAGGTAATGAGGACATGGCAAGAATGGACTCAACGGAGGATATTTGTGGTCAACAGAGGACATTTGTGGGCCTATTACCCTTGGCGTACCCTGGTTCAGGGTACGGATAATAGGACGAGAGAGGACCAACATACTTACTCAGAGGTAATAAGGACATGGTAAGTACGGAGGTTTTACCGTGGAGTCTTCCTGCTCAGAGGTAATGAGGACATGGCAGGAGTGGACTCAGCGGAGAATATTTGTGGACCTATTATCCTTGGCATACTCTGGTTGTGGGTACAGATAATAAGTCAAAAGGGAATCATCATACTTACTCAGAGGTAATGAGGACATGGCAAGCATGAAGGTTTCTTCGACGGAGCCTTCCCACTCAGAGGTAATGAGGATATGACAGGAGTGGGCTCAATGAAGGAGGGTACATAGAACGACTCAGAGGTAATGAGGACATGGAAGTTCTACGTAAAGGGGTGATTTGTTTTTGGCGGAAGTGAAACAACTCAGAGGTAATGAGGACATGGCCGTTTTAGAAATTTGTGGATCGGTTACCCTTTTTGTGCACTGGAAGTACGGGTAGTGGATCATGAGGGAGGATCTCTTCCAGGAAAAAAGTTCAGAGGTATGGTCATACATGACTTACTATCTGAAAGAGTGACCGGAATGTGAGTTCAGAGGCACCTACGGATACATGACTCGATAATCTGGAATATTGTAGAAATGAGTTCAGCGGCACCAGCGGGTACATGACTCGATAATCTGGAATATTGTAGATGTGAGTTCAGCGGCATCAGCGGGTACATGACTCGATAATCTAGAATATTATGGATGTGAGTTCAACGGCACCTGCGGGTACATGACTCGATAATCTGGAATGAGTAGTTGTGAGTTCAGCGGCACCAGCGGGTACATAACTCGGTAATCTGGAATGTTGTGGTTGTGAGTTCAGCGGCACCAGCGGGTACATGACTCAGTAATCTGGAATATTGTGGATGTGAGTTCAGCGGCACCAGCGGGTACATGACTCAATGATCTGGAAAATGTCGTTTAGACATAATATTTCTTCAGGAACTTGCCGTTGACGGGCAACATGAACATGTCTCCATTTTGTTTTGCGATACAGTAAGCACCGTTGGAGAACACAGCCTCGATGATAAAGGGACCTTCCCATTTTGGCTGGAACTTGCCGGCGGTCTTGTGAGTCATGACCATCGGCCTCCGGACTGCCAGAACGAGATCACCCACTTGGAATATTCTGATTTTAACCTTCTTGTTGAAGGCTCCAGAGATGCGTGCTTGGTATAGCTCGATACGCTGCTGGGCCAGGAGGCGCTTTTCATCTAAGGCCTCTAACTCTTATAGCCGGCGATGGTAGTTATCATCCATCATCAATTGATAAGTGAGGACGATGCGGAGTGAGGGTATTTGAGTCTCCAATGGGAGAACTGTCTCACTCCCGTACACCAGGGAGAATGGTGTGTTTCCTGTGGCCGTTCGGACTATGGTACGGTACGCCCATAAGCATTCACCAAGCTTCTCGTTCCAGTCACGTTTATTGGACGATACGAACTTCTTGAGTAACTTGATGATGGTTTTGTTGAATGCTTCTGCTAACCCATTTGCTGCTGGATTGTATGGCGTTGAAGCAATATTCTGAATGCGGTGCTTGTCGCAGAACCGATAGAAGGCGTGGCTTACAAACTGCGAACCATTATCGTGGATGATCCTCCGGGGCAGTCCAAAGCGATAAATGACATGATGCTTAAGGAAGCTGATCACGTTTGAAGTCTTTACTTCTGTAAGCGGGACAGCTTTCGCCCATTTGGAGAAGTAATCTGTGATTGCGAGTATGAAACGATGTCCTCAGGAGGAAGGTGGAGTAATCGGACCGATAATATCCATTCCCCATGCTTCGAACGGCCAGGACGCCACTGTCGGATGTAGAAATTTGGATGGTTGGTGGATGAAGTCTGCATGGACTTGGCAGACTTTGCACTTTTTAGCATAGTCTATCACATCTGCTACCATCGTGGGCCAGTAGTAGCCTATTCGGCGAAGACGGTCTTGTAATTTAGGGCCAGGCTGATGGGCCCCACAGACACCGTCATGAACTTCTCGTACGGCTTCTTTGGCTTCTGCGTTTGACAGACACCGAAGCAATAATCCATTATAGGATCGGCGATACAGCATTTTTGTCTCTGTATCGTAGAAGAATCTGAGAGAACGCCGTCTGATGGAGGTGGCTTCCTTTGGGTTCTCAGGAAGGATATCGTAGACGACGAAGTTAATGAATGGTTGTCTCCAATCTGGGACATCGTCGATCGTCTGGACGGAATAACTCGCCACGAGTTGAACGTTGTTCTTGGGACAGACCAGTTCGTGGCCTATCACATCTACCGATTGATGAGTATGATTTGGCACTGCTAGGGAAGCGGCCAGGCCTGCTAAGGCATCGTCTTTAATATTTCGAAGTCTGGGGACGTGCTCGATGAAGAACCCCTCGAACGATGAGATGATGTCGATCGCTATCTGGTGATAGGGGATCATGTCTTCGTGGCGAACTTCGTATGAGCCCCGGATCTGATTGACGATTAACTGAGAATCGCCGTATGCTTCAAGATATTCTACCCCCAGTTCTCTTGTAAGTTGGAGGCCAATGACCAAAGCATTGTACTCGGCCACATTATTAGAACATGGTTTTGTGAGAGAATAAGCGCGGTTGATCACCAATCCGGAAGGGAAGACCAGCACCACCCCGACTCCGACGACGATATTGCCTTTAGGTCCGGTCCTTGAGGCACCGTCGAAGAACATTCGCTATATATCATCGTAAGAGCTTGCATGCGAGTCGGCGACCTCATCTGGGATTTCTTCATATATTCTGGACGACTCCGAGCCCGGGTGGGCTGCCAAAAAGTCTGCCAGGGCTTGACCTTTAACAGCCTTTTGTGGGACGAAGATCATATGGTAGGGGGACAGCAGTATTGCCTATGTAGCGAGACGAGAGCTGAGTGCCCCTGATTTAGTCATGAGAACTCTGAGAGGGTTGACTCGTGAGATCACATGTATTGTTTGTCCAGTGACATAGTGTCGCATCTTCTGAATGGCGAACACCAGGGCGAGGCATTCCTTTTCCACGGCGGTGTATCGGTGCTCTGGCCCAATCATCATTCGGCTGAGGTAATATATGGCTTGTTCGTGGCCTGCATCATTGTTTTGTGCCAGCAGAGCCCCGAGGGAATGTTTCATTGCTCGTACGTAGAGCAGGAATGGTTTTCCAGCAACCGGAGCCACCAGGACTGGAGGGTTCGACAAATATTCTTTGATGCTGTCGAAGGCCCGCTGACATTCTTCGTCCCATACGAATGAGACGCCTTTCTTCATGAGATGGATGAATGGTCGACATCGCCCGGAGAGGTTAGAAATGAACCTCCTGATGTAAGCTAGCCTCCCTTGAAGGCCTCTGAGTTCGCGAAGATTTCTCGGGGGATCCATCTCCATGATTGCCTTTGTCTTCTCAGGGTCTACATGGATACCCTGGGCGGTGATGATGAAACCCAAGAACTTCCTGCTGGATACGTCCAGGAAGGACTTCGTAGGGTTCATTTTCAAATTGTGCGCTCGCATCAGGTCGAATACCGTCCTCAGATCCTGCAAATGGTCTCCCTTACAGCGACTCTTGACGGCAATGTCATCAACATAGCACTCTACCGTCTTACGTAAGTGGCCTCTAAAGATGATACTCATGGCTCTTTGATATGTGGCGCCGGCATTCTTCAGACCGAAAGGCATGACTGTGTAACAATATGTGCCAATCGGTGTTCGGAATGATGTATGCTTTTCGTCGTCAGGAGACATCTTGATCTGGTTGTACCCCGAGAAGCCATCCATGAATGACATACGTTCGAAGCCGCAAGTGTTGTCAATCATGATGTCCGTGATAGGGAGGGGGAATTCATCTTTGGGGCATGTCTCGTTCAGATTATGGAAGTCGATGCAGATTCGAATCTTCCCGTTCTTTTTTAGGACGGGTACTATGTTGGCGACCCAGTCAGGATGTTGCTCCTTACGAATGAAGCCGCTGGCTATTAGTTTGTTGACTTCAGCTTCGATCGCATCCATGATGCCTGGGCGGAAGCATTGCTGTTGTTGCTTGACTGGCTTTGCATCCGGCCGAATGTTGAGTTTGTGAAGAGCAATATCGGGATTTAACCCCGGCATGTCTTCATAGCTCCAGGTGAACACATCAATATATTCTTTGACAAGTTCCAGCAGCGATTCTCGCTCTTCGTCTGTTAGGCTTTTACTGATGAAGATCGGTTTTGGAGAAGATTCGCTGCCGAGATCCACTTGTATGACCTCATCTTCAGTAGGAGGTTCTCTCTGTTGGAACTGCTTTTCCTATTGTGCATCCAACTGTTGGGCCCACGGCTCTAACTCGAGGATTTCAGGGATGTCTTCATCTTCTTCATAAGCGTCGACGAATGCCATGTTGACTGACAAGACTTGTCTGAATACATCTCCGATGCTGGTATCTGAATCAGAAGTTGGTGACCCGGTTGAATGTGAATGCCAGTCACATTCTTCATCTGAACTCTCAGGGGTCATCGTGGGTATAACATACCCTAACCCACATCGAGTCTTGCTATAGTAGTCCCGTGGTTTGCCAGCCGGGACCGGTGGCTTCAAAGGTAATGGTCGTCCAGTACCGTAGTTTAAGCCTGGCGTCGTCTCCAGATCACACCCCTATTTTTGTATAAGATATTTAGATTAGGGGCTATAAAGATACAGAGGCAGTCTCCCGACATCTGACCCAAGGTCGACTTCTTCTATGGTGAAGGGATACAGATCGTCCTTCCGGCCGAAGATGATTGGATGGTCCCCTCCCTCGATTATGCGGTAAGCATCTTCCACTGGAGTAAGCTGGATCGCGGTGTACACATTTTTCACCTGTGTGTGTAGGTGAGTACCTATACCGTGTTCCATGGCATACATTGTACAAAGCTTATTAAGCTCGAGGTAGTTCAAAGATAGCCCTTTATTGATGAAGTAAGGTATCTTTTCTAGCGGGATTACATCATCTGCAGAGGGAACATCAGTATGGGCAGCCACATACTTGGCTAGCTCCGGTTCCTCTTCGGCTACCCCCTGTATAAATGAAGACTGAGAGGACGACCTAGACAGCTTGATCGTCAGAGGTTCAGCTGGTGGCGCAGAGCGTGGAGTTATCGACAGACTAGCGACCCCCAGCCTAGTGCTTGATACTGGGCGGGGAGTGGTTGGTTCGCTAGAAGTTCCAGGCCTTGCATCGGGGTGACGACCCTTCTTGGGAAGGCGTATCGTCATTGGCTTATCGGAGGGATTGAGCTTCTCCGTTTGCGGCTGGCCGACTCTCGGCAGCCTGATTGTCAGTGGCTCCGTTGTGGGTCTTGGCACTTGGCCAGACCTTGGCAGCCGAATTATCATTTGCTCTTCTTGTGCCGAGAGGCTGATTGCGTCCTTACGCAGAGTGGCTATAAAGGGCACGAATTTGCCAGGTTTACGAGCTTGGAGGTGGATCGTCAATCTGATCCTGTGGCTGTCTCGGTACGAGCTTGCACATCTCCTTCATCAAGGTGCCTTTTCGACTTTTCGTATAGGCAGGAGTCTGAGTAGTAGGATTCGACCCCTTTAAAGGGATCGATATCAGCAAATTCTGTCCTCACGAAGCCGTGTTTGTCGACATATTTGAAGCACTAGTGCAGCATGAAAGGCACGATCATATAATCGTGTATCCACGGGCGCCCCAAGAGGATGTTGTAAGAAGTATTTGCATCTATGACGTAGCAGGTGACTTGTGATTGGAGATCGCCAATCTGACTCTTCAGACGAATCTTTCCAATTGGGTAGCTCATGCCCGAATTGAAACCGCTGATGGCGGTGCTTGTAGGCGTCAGGCGATGCATTGGAATACGGAGATGATGTAACAGACCCTTCGGAATAATGCTTATGAAAGAGCCAGGATCAATGTGCATCCGATCTACCTTTACGTCGTCGATGTATCCAGTGTAGTATAGCGGGCGATCATGTAGGTTGGTTTTGATGAGCATGTCCTACGGAGTGAAGATAATGTTGGGTATTGCTCCCGTGCAAGCGCTGCATTAGAGATCTACAGGCGGGTTCTCTCCGTGAGGTTGACCTGAGCCAAGTACGTATCGGCATTTTGGAGTGCATCGCTCAAAGCCGTACGAACATCTTTTGAGAGTCTCAGAAGCTCGTATAATGACAACTTGGCCGTTGTGTTGGCCAATTATGCCAAGATGTCGAAGTTGTAGGGCTTCCCCAGCCCCTGCGGTGCCTCTTTTTGGAGGGATTTGTCAAAGCGAGTCTCCTTCGGCCTAGGCTTGTCGGTCGTCGGAGGCTGAGCCGGTCCCGGAGCGTCGGTTGTAGTAGGCTGATGATCTTCAGCCGAGTTGTCAGCCACGGGTTGGGATTGTACCCCAGACCGAGTGACGACGGTTGTATCTTCTTCGATATCTGCCGAGATTGTGCGGCAGGACCTGACTTTTCTGCTCTTCTTTTTGCAAATGGAAGATGGTGTGGACTAAGTCACTTCAGATACCAAGTCTGGATGGACCCACATGACCTCCCCTCGTGATGTGGTGAGGGGCACTAGACCAGCAGCCTGATCTCGGGGAGGTGGAAGATTAGCAATCTCCATTGTCGCCAGAGGGATGGGGACTACACCGTCTTGAGTTTCTGTCGGAGGGAAGCTGCCGAATTGTACTGATACCATATTGGCTGCCACTGTTACCTCCTCGAAATCGATGGCCAGAGCGTTCGAATCGATGAGATTTTGGATGTACAGTTTTAGCTGGTAGCAGTCGTGTGTAGCATGGTGGACGTAGCGGTGATAATGGCAGTACTTTGGGTTCTCCATCTCTACCGGTCGCGGTTCCCGTCTTGTTGGAGGAAGCTGAATTCTGTCTCCTTGTATGAGCATGTCCAAGATGGGCTTGACGTGACCGTCTTCGAAGGAGTAAGTGATTTGCGGCCATTGTTTGTCCGTCGGTTTTGACTCAGGTTTCTGGGCTGTGTCGGCCACCATAGCCTGCTTACCCCTGCTATCCCGATTGTTGGAGGGGCTACCCCCATTGTCGTTGTTGGTATTAGGACGCTTGCCCTTGTTTTCTCCGTCCGAGATGTGCAATCCCAATTGGCGAGTCTTCTTTAATCGTTCTTCGGCACTTGTGGCACTGATGATAAATGTCTTCCAGTCCTTGAATTGACTTTCGCCCATCCAGAGGCTGATTGTTGGAAGCAGTCTCTTTTGGCAAATTTCAATCAAGGGGGAATTTAGATTTCCAGACGGCAACTTAATTGCGGTTTGGCGGAACCGCTCGATATAATTCCTTGTCAGCTCTTTCTCTCCTTGGACGACGTCCATAAGGGTGAACATTGTGATGTCCTGCCCTACTTCGTAGAATCTCTCCAAGAACATGTGCTTGAAGCTGGCGAAGGAGTGGATGCAGTTGTCTGGCAGATTGCGATACCAGTCGAAGGCAACTCCTTCCAATGCCCCGATGAATAATCGTGTGAGGATGGCATTGTCATGGGGCAGATGGTCGGTGGTGACCTCGAAGTAAGTGATGTACCGACTTGCGGAGGTCTTGCCATCATACGGGTTAATGTTGAACGGCTTATATCTTGGTGGGAATGGAACATCCCTCCAGGCAGCAGGGTACGGTTGCCGTATTCTGAGGTCTTGAGAGTTTTCTCAAGCGTGAAACATGGCTTGGAGCTCCTGGACCTCTCTTCTCGCTTCTCGGGCTTCATCCACAGCGGTGGGGGTCGTTACTTCAGGAGGATTGTTGCCCGGATTCGGTGCCGCTGAATTCGAGTCCGCATTGACCGCGGGACCCGCGCTTGTCTGGCCAGGCGTCCCTCCTTGCAGAGCTGGAAGGGCCGCTTTGATCTCGCCCATAGACTTGACCAAGGCAAGCAATATGGCTTCGAGAGTGTCGATGCGTTGGCGATCACTGGAACCACCTTGGCTGTTGTCCGTCATGAACACCGTCTTTACATGAGGAGAGATGGACGGAACGGTGGAGGAAGCGCCCTCCGAATCATACCCCTGTAGTGAGAAGTCATCGGGGTATGTGGGAATGTTCTCCTCTGGTTCGGACTCAGAAGGAACAGTACCCCCAGTCTCCGAGTTTGCCTCGTCTTGGGAGTTGTGGACGTCCTCGGGGACGTCGGGGTTTGCTGCATCTGATGGGAGAGTTGCTTCCCCCGGCTCATCTTCTTGGAACATCGGATTGTCGTGGAGGTTCGGAGGAGTGCTACCCCCAGTCCCAGCCACCCCAGTGGGGTGGACGACAAATCTTCCACTGTAGCAGATTTCGTCTTAGAACGGGTGCATTGGAAAACTCCGGTGGTGGGCGCCCGCTTAGACGATAGTTTTTTAGTCATAGTGGTTGAAATTTTTGGGCTGGGAACATTTGTTTTCTTCCCTCTCCCATCGGCGGGGACTTTCTGAGCAGAGTTGTAGGAGACGACGGGAAGTGCCTCGTCTTCTGAAGATGGCTGTTGCAGTCTTTGAAAGACGGACCGTCGGTCTTTTCGCACCGTCGCGTTATTGCAGCAGCAGTTGACGATGACTTGGGTGCAGTGACGTCCGTGGGAGGACTCTTTGTACCCCGATGCATCTTCTCTTTCCTTGTATTTGTGGAGGATGGCCTCACGCAAGTCAGATGGGTCTGGATCGACCGTGTTTGCTCCCTGGATTTTGGAAGACTTTTGCGAACCTCTCTATCCGTTTGCCGCCGGGGGCTGGACTCGAGTGGTTCTGTACAACTTCCCATCTGAGGCCCGTATAACGGTATGCGGGACGCTCGGATGGTCAGAGACCGGATCAGCGGACCGAGCTTGCCAGGCTCGCGCTGCCCTAGACTTCTTCGCTCTAGTACGTAAGGGCACATAGTAGGAAGAGTCTAGGTGATGCTGGAGAGAGTCAGACATATCTTCTTGGAAGCACAAAAGATCAGGACCATAAGATAGGCGGTCGAAGACAGAGCCACGCGGGGTAGGCGTTATGCGGCTATCATCAACAATCTTCATGCGGCTGGCAGATGTAGCCGCATAGGCTTTCTTTATGCGGCTGGGAGTCTCAGCCGCATGAGTTTTCTTCATGCGGCTGGATGATCTAGCCGCATAGACTTTCTTCATGCGGCTGGGAGTCTCAGCCGCATGAGTTTTCTTCATGCGGCTGGATGATCTGGCCGCATAGACTTTCTTCATGCGGCTGGCAGATTCACCCGCATGAGCCTCCTGTATATGGTTGGCAGATTTAGCCACAGGAGTGTTCGTCTTCTTCTTGGGGCGCATAGAGTCGTACTTTATCCCTGCAAGTCCAGCATCATAGTGCTTTCCTCTGCCGGACTTGGGGACAGCAGAGTCCTCTACGGCTCGAAGTGGAGCCGTATGAGAGTCGCCTTCGCCGTCTTGTGTAGCAGAGAGTACCCCGTCCAGAGCTTGTGGAGGAGCAAATGATTTTGGCCTCCACTCGCAGCAAGCTTTCTTTGTGCGGGTTCGCTTCTGGACCGGGCCAGTACTTCCTTTAGAGAGCATTTCTTCAAACGCCTGTTGGTCGAAGCGGACGACCATCTTCTGTTGCGTGGAGCCAAGTTTGGCTGCATCCGATTGCGTCACCAACTCCTCAGCCGTGGAGAAGTTTGTCCCTAGCAGAGTCGCCATCGTGTTTGCCATGAAATATAAAAGAACAGAACAATTATCGGAGGACTGGACTTTTACTTCACAATACAAACTCGCTTGTACAAAGAAAGCCTAGGGACGAAAACCTAGGTACAACAATCTAAGTATAATTGTTTATTTTAGATTCTGGGGGATGACGGTAGAGGCTCAGAAAAGCGACGGCAGCTCTGCCTTACTCCTTGGACAATCAGGTGCAACCTTGGCTCTGTAGAAGATCTGCTTGGCGTTGATGAAGAAATGCTCTCTCTTCAGGCTCTCTGGCTCTCTATGTCTCTATGTGCGTCTGTCTCTGTCTGCCTCTGTCTCCGTATATGTCTCTGTGTGTGTCTCTTCGCAAGGGAATGGCACCCTGCTATTTATAAGAGTGGGGGTGTCATTAGGGTTTACAATGATTGCCCATTCTTGAAAGTCGGCGGCTAAGGATCATTGGATCTGGGCCGTTCATCGAGATTTGAGCAATAAATATGATTGCATCAAATCTTTTGTGGGTAATTAATGCTGATTGACATAAATCCTCCTGATTTGTCATGCCAACCTCGGATTCCTCGATACGTGTCTTTAATTGGCTTATTTGCAAATGATCTGATTTGATCCCAATATTTCATTGGGATTTGTTGAGAGATTTCGATCAATCTGATGCCACGTGCCCTGCTATCATGCCACGTGTCAGAACAGTAGAAATCTGAGCTGCGGGAAAGTTGGGCCGTATAAGGCTGGCCACGTGTCAAGGCTGCCTAAGAGTGGCCCCACCTGAACATTTGGACCGCATGGTAATGATTTGAGCCGCATGAGTGAACCGCATAGAGATAGTCCTCGTGAGCCGCATGGAGCTAGTCTTCGTGAGCCGTATGGGGATGGTCTTCGTGAGCCGCATGGGGATGGTCTTCGTGAGCCGTATGGGGCTGTCCACGTGTCAAGGCCACATGACATTTTCTGACTCTCGGAGGATCGTGTCAGAGATTTTCTTCGCTTCCCAAGGAGTCCGTCATTATGAGGGAGTCATAATGATATCTTTGCGTCAGAACTGTCACCTTGTCAGAGCTGTCAGCCGTCAAGGCATTTAATGTAGTAAAGGACAAACGAGAGAGCTGTTTGCAGGTCACGTGGCTCCTCTTTGAGCCGCATAGGACTGGTTTGAGCCGCATAGATCCTCGAGCCGCATGAATACTTGAGCCGCATGAACTCTCTGAGCCGTAGGGGGCTCTCTGGCCGCATTGATCTTTTTTTATTCTTTTTCATGCTTCTACAAGACCCTCTTCAAAGTTTTCAATTTGCAAAATTGAAGTACTTTGAATAAGAAGCATGGCCATGTATTCTTCTGGCCGCATATGATGTCTCGGCCGCATGGGTGTCTCAGCCACATGGATGTCTCGGCCGCATGGATGACTCGGCCGCATGGATGACTCGGCCGTATAGATGTTTCGGCCGTATTGAGTCAATCAGCCGCAGGAACTTTCGGGCCGCATAGCTCCTTGCCATGTGTGTGCATCATTAATTGCCTCAAATTCATTTTAGTGCCGCTTTTAGGGGAGATCCCAAGGGTCGGCTCATTAAATCTTTGGATTTTATGCCCTGGGTGAATCTCTTTTATGAGAGAAGGGACGAAATCCGAGGAGTCGGTTTCGTCTTTTCCGAGGCGGTTTATCAATCTAAGTGTTCCCTCCCTCTCTTGTCCTCCTATAAATAAGAGGGGTTTAAGAGAGAAAACTTCTTTAGTTTCTCCTTCACTTCGAATTTTCCCTACTCTATTGTCATCTTCTTCTTTAATTGCCAATGGCTCCCAAGAAAACCATTGCGGCGAAGGGCAAGAAGGCGGCATCTTCGTCGTCTGCGACGGCGAAGGTCAGGAAGACTGCCTCCACTTCAACCGCGGTCGCTCCTCCGCCGGCCGTCGTGCTCGCTGCTCATCCTGACGTTCATCCTCCTATTGCTGGTAAGGACTTTATGTAGGGTTAAAGAACCCTAACTGCTATGGCTACGTCGCATGCTTTATGCACGAGCCTTTATTTTCATGTGAGCCGCATGTTCGTCCTACGGTCGAGCCGCGAGCCGCATAAGAATAGCCACTGTGGCCGCATACGTGCTTTGCCAACAAAGCTGCATAAGCGACACTGAGCCGCATAGATTCGCACACATTTGTTTGTCACATGGTCCGTACGAACTTATCTGATCCCTACGGGCCTTATGAAAGCACTGCCGCATGACCCTTCACTAAGTGGAGCCGCATGAATGTTCTGCTGAGCTTGAGCCGCATGAGCTTCCGTAAGTTGGAGCCGCATAAGTGTTCTCCTGAGCCGCATGAGGATTTGTTGAGTTGGAGCCGCATAAGTGTTCTCCTCAGCCGCATGAGGCTTCGTTAAGTTGGAGCCGCATAAGCTCGAAAGCACCCATTAGTTTCTTTTTGTCCATCTTTTTAACTTATCTTTTTCTGTCTCTTTTTCAGTAAATTTGCCAGTTAATGCTGCTGGAGAACTCCTGGTAGGCAGTGCCCAAGCTGCTCTAGGCTATAGGTACGACCATATAGTTCAGCATATGGCGGACCAGTTCCCGAATGACGAGCCTCCGGCGAGATTGAATGCCCTTAAGAATCAGCCTTTCTATTTTCTTAATGCTATGATGACCTCGGGGAAGTTAGAAGGGGAATACTTGAAGCCCGCATTCTTCTTTGGAGATGCCTTGACTGTGAAGAACAGTCAGATTCTGGAGGTGTCAGAGAACTGGAGTTTTGTTTCTAACGGTATGGCGATCCGCATCCCCAGATGGAGCGTCACTTCCCTTTATCTTGGTTCAATATGCTCCCCCTGGACCGGAAGATGGAAGATTCTTTAACTCCTACCCGGAGTGGGATGTTCGTGGGGGACATCCATTATAACAACAGCCTGAAGTCAGTGTACGCGGGCAAGGTGCACACCAGCCGTTCTGTAATAGGATTGGCCCCGGGTACGTTCTTGAATGTGGCGGGTCCCAATTTCATATTTTCTACAGCCGACACTTTTATGAACCAACTCGCTCGGAAGGGCTCCTACCCATTGGTCGGTTGATACTCTCCAGCTGGATACATCTGATTCCCTCGTGGACCAATCTGTCTACATGGATTTTACGAAGGTATGAGGCCTTTCTGTATGAGATTGGTCTTTACCATGCTATTCGGGGCACTAGCCATGGCTTGCCTATAAACAAGAGATTGTTTATATCTCTGCTGGAGATGTATAATCGCCGCACGGGGACCTTCTATACGCCCGTAGGGGAAATGGGGCTTGCGCTCCACGAAATGCATGCGATCTCCAAGCTTCTTTGGGGGGACGAAGCTTTTGAGGCATATACTCCCACGAACGAGGAGTTCGAAGAGTTGGAAAGGCGGTATCCAGGCTTCGTGGCTCTTTATCAAGAGATATTGTGCCATTATAGCACATGTCATCAAATAGCCAAAAAAGAGAACAGCTCGGAAGGGAATGCCCCTCATACCAAGGACTGGGTGCACTATCTCTTCACGACGGATGCCTCAGGTCAAGTTACTTCCCGCCGTCCTCAGTCCCGGGAGGCAGAGAAAGCCTTAGTGTCGTCAGCTAAGAGGGTGGCCACCTCTAGTGACAGGTTCGGGAGTCATACCGACTCTTTCGGTTATTTTTATCAGGACACCCACGAGTTGTCGGAGAAAGCGCTCCTGGCGGGATTCTTAATGATATGGCTGCAAAACTGTGTAGTCTCGGGCGGAGCAGGTTCCATCGAGAGGATCAGTCGCAATTTCATCCTTCCGGCTATGAAGTTAGTTTTGCGGGTCCGGCTAGCTCTCCTCTCGGCCATGGTGTGCAGTATACACCGTGGCCTTCGCACTTTCACATCCAAGGTCCTTGTCCGTGATGTGACGAAAGATTTTGAACGAACCGAGTTGCCCTATCATTATTTGATTGGGTGGCTGTTGATGCATTACCCGTCTTTGATGAGACCGGGCTCTGGAGACGGCGTAACTGATGACGACGCTTTTATCTTTCGCTATCGTAATGAGTCTTGGGAATTCGAGACCATGCGTGCTTGCCGGATGGCACTGGCGAGGGCAGACATGTACAACATTTTCGTATCTATCCCTCGTTTTACTGATGAGGAAATAGCTGCTGTCCATCTTGACGGTATTGGGCCCCCTCAACTTCTGGAAGGCCAGATTCTTCTGTGGCTGCGAAATATCCGCCCCGCTCATCTGGTGTATCGCAACTGTAATACTGTCTTTCTGGAGCCCTATCTGCCTAGTAGGTTCTCCCGACAATTTGGGTATAGTCAGCTTTTTCTAGACAGCCCCAGCTCTTGTCTGGACTTTGAAGGTAGCCTTCTAGACGGCATTCGGGCCTGGCATTACTATGACACATTCTATATCCATACCGTTTTCTCCGTTCCCGCTATCAAGGCGTCAATAGATATCTTGTATATGGCGGCTCTGTACCACGTCATGGCGAACAAGCCCCCTGTCGATTTTAATCCAAGTACCAGTTTCATCGTTGGTACCGGCCTGGATGAGGGTTCCCAGGGGGCCAAGAGAAGGAAGAGGAAGAACATAGTCGAGGTGCCGGATTCAGACTCCGATGCTGCAGATGACGAAGGCGACGAGCCTGATGGAGATGACCCTTCCTTTCCGGCGGCAGATGTAGGGGCGGATAAGCCGCCTGTTTTGCCAGATGAGATGGTGGTTGATCAGCCGTCCGTTGCACCCGGCCCTGCACGGAAGCGTAGCAGGCAACTTTCTTCTGTTGGCGGTATTCCTCGCTCTCGGAAACTGGCTGCGACCAGACACCGCGGGCTGACTATCAAGGAAAGAGGCGAAGAAATCGACCCCGCATCAGAGGTAAATAAGTTACTACCGGTCCTCCCTTTCTTCTAGCTTTGATTTTAATCATCTTTTTTTTTTCTTATAGGCGTCAGAAGAAGAGGACTCTCGATTTGCAGAGGTCGTGACCCGGGATGACGGGGGCTCCGGTGAGCCTATCCCTGAAATTGTTGAATTCCGTCAAGATGATGCTGATCGAGTTACCTCTCCCTCTGAGGTGGCTGGGTCAGAGGAGCTGGCCAGATTTAATTTGAAGATCGCGGGTGAGGAGGCCCTGCCAGCTGCGAACGAGCTGTAGCCTCGATGCTCCTCTCCTGGTAAGATAAGTCGAATCTTAACTTGCGAGGAGGCCTATCTGCTCTATGATCACATCCTCCGGGTCACGTCGATTAATCATTATCCTGGACATGCAGGTCCTGCCTCTCCAGTGCCGATGATAGACTTTGTTGAGACAGACTCTGCCGAAGGGGCACTGGCAGAGAGGGGCGTACCTCCTCCCCCTCCTGCTCGTCTCGATGGTCCTCCTGCGGGCTCGAGTTCGACAAGTCCGGTGATGGGACAATCGGGGCAGGGGACGATGGTCCTCGTGTCTTCCTCTGCTCGGGTGGCCCAGAGAGTCGACCTCTCCGTCCTGCCAAGCGTCCAGGCTCTTCGAGTGGCAGAGGAAGAGCTAGCCGCTATTCGTGCATCATTTTGCTCGGAAGTCACCCCCCTGGTGGCAAGTTCTAGCACCACTCCTTCGATGCTGCCAGCCACGCTTCCTCTGACGTCGTCCTTTACAGAGGTCCTGGACGAATCGTTACAGGATGTGGTCGACAGCTTCCATCATCACTTAAAAAGGGGGATAGAAGCTGTTGTGGACAGAGGGACCTCTTTCGTCTTGGCCCGACAATGCGCCCAGGGTCAAGTTGATATCCTTAAGGCCCTTCCTGGTGGGGCAGGGGTGGCTGCACTCCTGGAGGCAAAATTGTTGGAGACTGATCAGCTGGTGGCCCAGCTTCAGGGACTGTGGCAGGTTGATCTATCCGCTGCTATAGATCAGAAACGTGGCTCCCTCACAACTGCTATAGAGAAGGCGAGGGCTGCTCAGGATAAAACTCGGCCGGCCATATTGGAGGATCTCCGCACTCTGTCTGATCGCTATGATCAATTGAGCCATGAGAGTGAAGATATGACAGCTCGGGAAGCGATTGCCTCCCGTGGGATTACTGAAACGCGGGAGCAGATCCTTGAGCTCCAAAAGAAGTTAACTTTCTTTGAGTCTGAGCTTGAGGCCGCCCGAATCGATAGAGGGCTGATTATCCAGGAAGCTGATAACGTCAATTAAGCTTCGACTGACTTGGAAGTGGCTCTGAAGAGGTTGGATGACGACTGGCGGACACTCATGGACCTGGATAATAGGGAACGGTTGTCCCAGGAGGCTGAGCGCAGGGCTAGACAGAAGGTTGAGCGGGGTACTGCCTTGGTGAGAAACCGTCTCTTGGAATTGTGTAATGCCGAACTATAGTCGGCCCTTTTTTTTTATTTTGTTCCTATTTTTTTTCTTTTCTTTTTTCTTTAAGAGGGACGTGGTCCCAAAACATGTAATGCTTTTTTCGTCCTTCAAATAAAGAGTACTTTCCATTCTACCCTTCATTTGTATTGCTTGTTGGTGCCTGTGGTATTGTGGTGATGTTTGCCCCACATGGGGGATTTGTTTGTGGACCTGTTACCCCTGGCATACCTTGGTTTTAGGTACGGATAACAAGTTTGACTGGGGATACTTAGAACAGTTTCACGGCAAGGTGGTCATGTATGTTCCAAGTATCGGGATATAGAATGCCATGGAGCAGCTGGGCTCCTGGGGCATGATGAGGAATGGTGGGCCTGTACTAAGAGACTTAGCAAAGGACATTTGTGGGCCTATTATCCTTAGCGTACCCCGACTTAGGATATGGATAATAGGATGAAGGGGAACCAACATACTTACTCAGAGGTAATGAGGACATGGCAAGTATGAAGGTTTTACCGTGGAGTCTTCCTACTCAGAGGTAATGAGGACATGGCAAGAATGGACTCAACGGAGGATATTTGTGGTCAACAGAGGACATTTGTGGGCCTATTACCCTTGGCATACCCTGGTTCAGGGTACGAATAATAGGACGAGAGAGGACCAACATACTTACTCAGAGGTAATGAGGACATGGTAAGTACGGAGGTTTTACCGTAGAGTCTTCCTGCTCAGAGGTAATGAGGACATGGCAGGAGTGGACTCAGTGAAGAATATTTGTGGACCTATTATCCTTGGCATACTCCGGTTGTGGGTACAGATAATAAGTCGAAAGGGAATCATCATACTTACTCAGAGGTAATGAGGACATGGCAAGCATGAAGGTTTCTTCGACGGAGCCTTCCCACTCAGAGGTAATGAGGATATGACAGAAGTGGGCTCAATGAAGGAGGGTACATAGAACGACTCAGAGGTAATGAGGACATGGAAGTTCTACGTAAAGGGGTGATTTTTTTTTGGCGGAAGTGAAACAACTCAGAGGTAATGAGGACATGGCCGTTTTGGAAATTTGTGGATCGGTTACCCTTTTTGTGCACTGGGAGTGCGGGTAATGGATCATGAGGGAGGATCTCTTCCAGGAAGAAAGTTCAGAGGTATGGTCATACATGACTTACTATCTGAAAGAGTGACCGGAATGTGAGTTCAGAGGCACCTGCGGATACATGACTCGATAATCTGGAATATTGTAAAAATGAGTTCAGCGGCACCAGCGGGTACATGACTCGATAATCTGGAATATTGTGGATGTGAGTTCAGCGGCATCAGCGGGTACATGACTCGATAATCTAGAATATTATGGATGTGAGTTCAGCGGCACCTGCGGGTACATAACTCGATAATCTGGAATGAGTGGTTGTGAGTTCAGCGACACCAGCGGGTACATAACTCGGTAATCTGGAATGTTGTGGTTGTGAGTTCAGCGGCACCAGCGGGTATATGACTCAGTAATCTGGAATATTGTGGATGTGAGTTCAGCGGCACCAGCGGGTACATGACTCAATGATCTGGAAAATGTCGTTTAGACATAATATTTCTTCAGGAACTTGCCGTTGACGGGCAACATGAGCATGTCTCCATTTTGTTTTGCGATGCAGTAAGCACCGTTGGAGAACACAGACTCGATGATAAAGGGACCTTCCCATTTTGGCTGGAACTTGCCGGCGGTCTTGTGAGTCATGACCATCGGCCTCCGGACTGCCAGAATGAGATCGCCCACTTGGAATGTTCTGACTTTGACCTTCTTGTTGAAGGCTCCAGAGATGCGTGCTTGGTATAGCTCGATACGCTGCTGGGCCAGGAGACGCTTTTCATCTAAGGCCTCTAACTCTTATAGCCGGCGATGGTAGTTATCATCCGTCGTCAATTGATAAGTGAGGACGATGCGGAGTGAGGGTATTTGAGTCTCCAATGGGAGAACTGTCTCACTCCCGTACACCAGGAAGAATGGTGTGTTCCCTGTGGCCGTTCGGACTATGGTACGGTACGCCCATAAGCATTCACCAAGCTTCTCTTTCCAGTCACGTTTATTGGACGACACGAACTTCTTGAGTAACTTGATGATGGTTTTGTTGAATGCTTCTGCTAACCCATTTGCTGCTGGATTGTATGGCGTTGAAGCAATATTCTGAATGCGGTGCTTGTCGCAGAACCGATAGAAGGCGTGGCTTACAAACTACAGACCATTATCGTGGATGATCCTCCGGGGCAGTCCAAAGCGATAAATGACATGATGCTTAAGGAAGCTGATCACATTTGAAGTCTTTACTTCTGTAAGCGGGACAGCTTTCGCCCATTTGGAGAAGTAATCTGTGATTGCGAGTATGAAACGATGTCCTCAGGAGGAAGGTGGAGTAATCGGACCGATGATATCCATTCCCTATGCTTCGAACGGCCAGGACGCCACTGTCGGATGTAGAAATTCAGATGGTTGGTGGATAAAGTCCGCATGGACTTGGCAGGCTTTACACTTTTTAGCATAGTCTATCACATCTGCTACCATCGTGGGCCAGTAGTAGCCTATTCGGCGAAGACGGTCTTGTAATTTAGGGCCAGGCTGATGGGCCCCACAGACACCGTCATGAGCTTCTCGTACGGCTTCTTTGGCTTCTGCGTTTGACAGACACCGAAGCAATAATCCATTATAGGATCGGCGATACAGTATTTTTGTCTCTGTATCGTAGAAGAATCTGAGAGAACGCCGTCTGATGGAGGTGGCTTCCTTTGGGTTCTCAGGAAGGATATCGTAGACGACGAAGTTAATGAATGGTTGTCTCCAATCTGGGACATCGTCGATCGTCTGGGCGGAATAACTCGCCACGAGTTGAACGTTGTTCTTGGGGCAGACCAGTTCGTGGCCTATCACATCTACGGATTGATGAGTATGATTTGGCACTGCTAGGGAAGCGGCCAGGCCTGCTAAGGCATCGTCTTTAATATTTCGAAGTCTGGGGACGTGCTCGATGAAGAACCCCTCGAACGATGAGATGATGTCGATCGCTATCTGGTGATAGGGGATCATGTCTTCGTGGCGAACTTCGTATGAGCCCCGGATCTGATTGACGATTAACTGAGAATCGCCGTATGCTTCAAGATATTCTACCCCCAGTTCTCTTGCAAGTTGGAGGCCAATGACCAAAGCGTTGTACTCGGCCACATTATTAGAATATGGTTCTGTGAGAGAATAAGCGCAGTTGATCACCAATCCGAAAGGGGAGACCAGCACCACCCCGACTCCGACGACGATGTTGCCTTTAGGTCCGGTCCTTGAGGCACCGTCGAAGAACATTCGCCATATATCATCGTAAGAGCTTGCATGCGAGTCGGCGACCTTATCTGGGATTTCTTCATATATTCTGGACGACTCCGAGCCCGGGTGGGCTGCCAAAAAGTCTGCCATGGCTTGACCTTTAACAGCCTTTTGTGGGACGAAGATCATATGGTAGGGGGACAGCAGTATTGCCTATGTAGCGAGGCGAAAGCTGAGTGCCCCCGATTTAGTCATGAGAACTCTGAGAGGGTTGACTCGTGAGATCACATGTATTGTTTGTCCAGTTACATAGTGTCGCATCTTCTGAATGGCGAACACCAGGGCGAGGCATTCCTTTTCTACGGCGGTGTATCGGTGCTCTGGCCCAATCATCATTCGGCTGAGGTAATATATGGCTTGTTCGTGGCCTACATCATTGTTTTGTGCCAGCAGAGCCCCGAAGGAATGTTTTATTGCTCGTACGTAGAGCAGGAATGGTTTTCCAGCAACCGGAGCCACCAGGACTGGAGGGTTCGACAAATATTCTTTGATGCTGTCGAAGGCCCGCTGACATTCTTCGTCCCATACGAATGAGACGTCTTTCTTCATGAGATGGGTGAATGGTCGACATCGCCCGGAGAGGTTAGAAATGAACCTCCTGATGTAAGCTAGCCTCCCTTTAAGGCCTCTGAGTTCGCGAAGATTTCTCGGGGGATCCATCTCCATGATTGCCTTTGTCTTCTCAGGGTCTACAAGGATACCCTGGGCGGTGATGATGAAACCCAAGAACTTCCTGCTGGATACGCCCAGGAAGGACTTCGTAGGGTTCATTTTCAAATTGTGCGCTCGCATCAGGTCGAATACCGTCCTCAGATCCTGTAAATGGTCTCCCTTACAGCGACTCTTGACGGCAATGTCATCAACATAGCACTCTACCGTCTTGCGTAAGTGGCCTCTAAAGATGATACTCATGGCTCTTTGATATGTGGCGCCGGCATTCTTCAGACCGAAAGGCATGACTGTGTAACAATACGTGCCAATCGGTGTTCGGAATGATGTATGCTTTTCATCGTCAGGAGACATCTTGATCTGGTTGTACCCCGAGAAGCCATCCATAAATGACATACGTTCGAAGCCGCAAGTGTTGTCAATCATGATGTCCGTGATAGGGAGGGGGAATTCATCTTTGGGGCATGCCTCGTTCAGATTACAGAAGTCGATGCAGATTCGAATCTTCCCGTTCTTTTTTAGGACGGGTACTATGTTGGCGACCCAGTCAGGATGTTGCTCCTTACGAATGAAGCCGCTGGTTATTAGTTTGTTGACTTCGGCTTCGATCGCATCCATGATGCCTGGGTGGAAGCATTGCTGTTGTTGCTTGACTGGCTTTGCATCCGGCCGAATGTTGAGTTTGTGAAGAGCAATATCGGGATTTAACCCCAGCATATCTTCATAGCTCCAGGCGAACACATTAATATATTCTTTGACAAGTTCCAGCAGCGATTCTCGCTCTTCGTCTGTTAGGCTTTTACTGATGAAGATCGGTTTTGGAGAAGATTCGCTGCCGAGATCCACTTGTATGACCTCATCTTCAGTAGGAGGTTCTCTCTGTTCGAACTGCTTTTCCTATTGTGCATCCAACTGTTGGGCCCACGGCTCTAACTCGAGGATTTCAGGGATGTCTTCGTCTTCTTCATAAGCGTCGACGAATGCCATGTTGACTAACAAGACTTGTCTGAATACATCTCCGATGCTGGTATCTGAATCAGAAGTTGGTGACCCGGTTGAATGTGAATGCCAGTCACATTCTTCATCTGAACTCTCAGGGGTCGTCGTGGGTGTAACATACCCTAACCCACATCGAGTCTTGCTATAGTAGTCCCGTGGTTTGCCAGCCGGGACCGGTAGCTTCAAAGGTAATGGTCGTCCAGTACCGTAGTTTAAGCCTGGCGTCGTCTCCAGATCACACCCCTGTTTCTGTATAAGATATTTGGATTGGGGGCTATAAAGATACAGAGGCAGTCTCCCGGCATCTGACCCAAGGTCGACTTCTTCTATGGTGAAGGGATACGGATCGTCCTTCCGGCCGAAGATGATTGGATGGTCCCCTCCCTCGATTATGCGGTAAGCATCTTCCACTGGAGTAAGCTGGATCGCGGTGTACACATTTTTCACCTGTGTGTGTAGGTGAGTACCTATACCGTGTTCCATGGCATACATTGTACAAAGCTTATTAAGCTCGAGGTAGTTCAAAGATAGCCCTTTATTGATGAAGTAAGGTATCTTTTCTAGCGGGATTACATCATCTGCGGAGGGAACATCAGTATGGGCAGCCACATACTTGGCTAGCTCCGGTTCCTCTTCGGCTACCCCCTGTATAAATGAAGACTGAGAGGACGACCTAGACAGCTTGATCGTCAGAGGTTCAGCTGGTGGCGTAGAGCGTGGAGTTATCGGCAGACTAGCGACCCCCAGCCTAGTGCTTGATACTGGGCGGGGAGTGGTTGGTTCGCTAGAAGTTCCAGGCCTTGCATCAGGGTGACGACCCTTCTTGGGAAGGCATATCGTCATTGGCTTGTCGGAGGGATTGAGCTTCTCCATTTGCGGCTGGCCGACTCTCGGCAGCCTGATTGTCAGTAGCTCCGTTGTGGGTCTTGGCACTTGGCCAGACCTTGGCAGCCGAATTATCATTTGCTCTTCTTGTGCCGAGAGGCTGATTGCGTCCTTATGCAGAGTGGCTATAAAGGGCACGAATTTGCCAGGTTTACGAGCTTGGAGGTGGATCGTCAATCTGATCCTGTGGCTGTCTCGGTACGAGCTTGCACATCTCCTTCATCAAGGTGCCTTTTCGACTTTTCGTATAGGCAGGAGTCTGAGTAGTAGGATTTGACCCCTTTGAAGGGATCGATATCAGCAAATTCTGTCCTCATGAAGTCGTGTTTGTCGACATATTTGAAGCACTGGTGCAGCATGGAAGGCACGATCATATAATCGTGTATCCACGGGCGCCCCAAGAGGATGTTGTAAGAAGTGTTTGCATCTATGACGTAGCAGGTGACTTGTGATTAGAGATCGCCAATCTGACTCTTCAGACGAATCTTTCTAATTGGGTAGCTCATGCCCGAATTGAAACCGCTGATGGCGGTGCTTGTAGGCGTCAGGCGATGCATTGGAATACGGAGATGATGTAACAGACCCTTCGGAATAATGCTTATGAAAGAGCCAGGATCAATGTGCATCCGATCTACCTTTACGTCGTCGATGTATCCAGTGTAGTATAGCGGGCGATCATGCAGGTTGGTTTTGATGAGCATGTCCTACGGAGAGAAGATAATGTTGGGCATTGCTCTCGTGCAAGCGCTACATTGGAGATCTACAGGCGGGTTCTCTCCGTGAGGTTGACCTGAGCCAGGTACGTATCGGCATTTTGGAGTACATCGCTCAAAGCCGTACGAACATCTTTTGAGAGTCTCAGAAGCTCGTATAATGACAACTTGGCCGTTGTGTTGGCCAATTATGCCAAGATGTCGAAGTTGTAGGGCTTCCCCAGCCCCTGCGGTGCCTCTTTTCGGAGGGATTTGTCAAAGCGAGTCTCCTTCGGCCTAGGCTTGTCGGTCGTCGGAGGCTGAGCCGGTCCCGGAGCGTCGGTTGTAGTAGGCTGATGATCTTCAGCCGAGTTGTCAGCCACGGGTTGGGATTGTACCCCAGACCGAGTGACGACGGTTGTATCTTCTTCGATATCTGCCGAGATTGTGCGGCAGGACCTGACTTTTCTGCTCTTCTTTTTGCAAATGGAAGATGGTGTGGACTAAGTCACTTCAGATACCAAGTCTGGATGGACCCACATGACCTCCCCTCGTGATGTGGTGAGGGGCACTAGACCAGCAGCCTGATCTCGGGGAGGTGGAAGATTAGCAATCTCCATTGTCGCCAGAGGGATGGGGACTACACCGTCTTGAGTTTCTGTCGGAGGGAAGCTACCGAATTGTACTGATACCATATTGGCTGCCACTGTTACCTCCTCGAAATCGATGGCCAGAGCGTTCGAATCGATGAGATTTTGGATGTACCGTTTTAGCTGGTAGCAGTCGTGTGTAGCATGGTGGACGTAGCGGTGATAATGGCAGTACTTTGGGTTCTCCATCTCTGCCGGTCGCGGTTCCCGTCTTGTTGGAGGAAGCTGAATTCTGTCTCCTTGTATGAGCATGTCCAAGATGGGCTTGACGTGACCGTCTTCGAAGGAGTAAGTGATTTGCGGCCATTGTTTGTCCGTCGGTTTTGACTCAGGTTTCTGGGCTGTGTCGGCCACCATAGCCTGCTTACCCCTGCTATCCCGATTGTTGGAGGGGCTACCCCCATTGTCGTTGTTGGTATTAGGACGCTTGCCCTTGTTCTCTCCGTCCGAGATGTGCAATCCCAATTGGCGAGTCTTCTTTAATCGTTCTTCGGCACTTGTGGCACTGATGATAAACGTCTTCCAGTCCTTGAATTGACTTTCGCCCATCCAGAGGCTGATTGTTGGAAGCAGTCTCTTTTGGCAAATTTTAATCAAGGGGGAATTCAGATTTCCAGACGGCAACTTCATTGCGGTTTGGCGGAACCGCTCGATATAATTCCTTGTCAGCTCTTTCTCTCCTTGGACGACGTCAATAAGGGTGAACATTGTGATATCCTGTCCTACTTCGTAGAATCTCTCCAAGAACATGCGCTTGAAGCTGGCGAAGAAGTGGATGCAGTTGTCTGGCAGATTGCGATACCAGTCGAAGGCAACTCCTTCCAATGCCCCGATGAATAATCGTGTGAGGATGGCATTGTCATGGGGCAGATGGTCGGTGGTGACCTCGAAGTAAGTGATGTACCGACTTGCGGAGGTCTTGCCATCATACGGGTTAATGTTGAACGGCTTATATCTTGGTGGGAATGGAACATCCCTCCAAGCAGCAGGGTACGGTTGTCGTATTCTGAGGTCTTGAGAGTTTTCTCAAGCGTGAAACATGGCTTGGAGCTCCTGGACCTCTCTTCTCGCTTCTCGGGCTTCATCCACAGCGGTGGGGGTCGTTACTTCAGGAGGATTGTTGCCCGGATTCGGTGCCGCTGAATTCGAGTCCGCATTGACCGCGGGACCCGCGCTTGTCTGGCCAGGCGTCCCTCCTTGCAGAGCTGGAAGGGCCGCTTTGATCTCGCCCATAGACTTGACCAAGGCAAGCAATATGGCTTCGAGAGTGTCGATGCGTTGGCGATCACTGGAACCACCTTGGCTGCTGTCCGTCATGAACACCGTCTTTACATGAGGAGAGATGGACGGAACGGTGGAGGAAGCGCCCTCCGAATCATACCCCTGTAGTGAGAAGTCATCGGGGTATGTGGGAATATTCTCCTCTGGTTCGGACTCAGAAGGAACAGTACCCCCAGTCTCCGAGTTCGCCTCGTCTTGGAAGTTGTGGACGTCCTCGGGGACGTCAGGGTTTGCTGCATCTGATGGGAGAGTTGCTTCCCCCGGCTCATCTTCTTGGAACATCGGATTGTCGTGGAGGTTCGGAGGAGTGCTACCCCCAGTCCCAGCCACCCCCAGTAGGGTGGACGACAAATCTCCCACTGTAGCAGATTTCGTCTTAGAACGGGTGCCTTGGAAAACTCCGGTGGTGGGCGCCCGCTTAGACGATAGTTTTTTAGTCATAGTGGTTGAAATTTTTGGGCTGGGAACATTTGTTTTCTTCCCTCTCCCATCGGCGGGGACTTTCTGAGCAGAGTTGTAGGAGACGACGGAAAGTGCCTCGTCTTCTGAAGATGGCTGTTGTAGTCTTTGAAAGACGGACCGCCGGTCTTTTCGTACCGTCGCGTTATTGCAGCCGCAGTTGACGATGACTTGGGTGCAGTGACGTCCGTGGGAGGACTCTTTGTACCCCGATGCATCTTCTCTTTCCTTGTATTTGTGGAGGATGGCCTCACGCAAGTCAGATGGGTCTGGATCGACCGTGTTTGCTCCCTGGATTTTGGAAGACTTTTGCGAACCTCTCTGTCCGTTTGCCGCCGGGGGCTGGACTCGAGTGGTTCTGTACAACTTCCCATCTGAGGCCCGTATAACGGTATGCGGGACGCTCGGATGGTCAGAGATCGGATCAGCGGACCGAGCTTGCCAGGCTCGCGCTGCCCTAGACTTCTTCGCTCTAGTACATAAGGGCACATAGTAGGAAGAGTCTAGGTGATGCTGGAGAGAGTCAGACATATCTTCTTGGAAGCACAAAAGATCAGGACCATAAGATAGGCGGTTGAAGACAGAGCCACGCGGGGTAGGCGTTATGCGGCTATCATCAACAATCTTCATGCGGCTGGCAGATGTAGCCGCATAGGCTTTCTTTATGCGGCTGGGAGTCTCAGCCGCATGAGTTTTCTTCATGCGGCTGGATGATCTAGCCGCATAGACTTTCTTCATGCGGCTGGGAGTCTCAGCCGCATGAGTTTTCTTCATACGGCTGGATGATCTGGCCGCATAGACTTTCTTCATGCGGCTGGCAGATTCACCCGTATGAGCCTCCTGTATATGGTTGGCAGATTTGGCCACAGGAGTGTTCGTCTTCTTCTTGGGGCGCATAGAGTCGTACTTTATCCCTGTAAGTCCAGCATCGTAGTACTTTCCTCTGCCGGACTTGGGGACAGCAGAGTCCTCTACGGCTCGAAGTGGAGCCGTATGAGAGTTGCCTTCGCCGTCTTGGGTAGCAGAGAGTACCCCGTCCAGAGCTTGTGGAGGAGCAAATGATTTTGGCCTCCACTCGCAGCAAGCTTTCTTTGTGCGGGTTCGCTTCTGGACCGGGCCAGTACTTTCTTCAGAGAGTATTTCTTCAAATGCCTGTTGGTCGAAGCGGACGACCATCTTCTGTTGCGTGGAGCCAAGTTTGGCTGCATCCGATTGCGTCACCAACTCCTCAGCCATGGAGAAGTTTGTCCCCAGCAGAGTCGCCATCGTGTTTGCCATAAAATATAAAAGAACAGAACAATTATCGGAGGACTGGACTTTTACTTCACAATACAAACTCGCTTGTACAAAGAAAGCCTAGGGACGAAAACCTAGGTACAGCAATCTAAGTATAATTGTTTATTTTAGATTCTGGGGGATGACGGTAGAGGCTCGGAAAAGCGACGGCAGCTCTGCCTTACTCCTTGGACGATCAGGTGCAGCCTTGGCTCTGTAGAAGATCTGCTTGGCGTTGATGAAGAAATGCTCTCTCTTCAGGCTCTCTGGCTCTCTATGTCTCTATGTGCGTCTGTCTCTATCTGCCTCTGTCTCCGTATATGTCTCTGTGTGTGTCTCTTCGCAAGGGAATGGCACCCTGCTATTTATAAGAGTGGGGGGCCTCCTTAGGGTTTACAATGATTGCCCATTCTTGAAAGTCGGCGGCTAAGGATCATTGGATCTGGGCCGTTCATCGAGATTTGAGCAATAAATATGATTGCATCAAATCTTTTGTGGATAATTAATGTTGATTGACATAAATCCTCCTGATTTGTCATGCCAACCTCGGATTCCTCGACACGTGTCTTTAATTGGCTTATTTGCAAATGATCTGATTTGATCCCAATATTTCATTGGGATTTGTTGAGAGATTTCGATCAATCTGATGCCACGTGCCCTGCTATCATGCCACGTGTCAGAACAGTAGAAATCTGAGCTGCGGGAAAGTTGGGCCGTATAAGGCTGGCCACGTGTCAAGGCTGCCTAAGAGTGGCCCCACCTGAACATTTGGACCGCATGGTAATGATTTGAGCCGCATGAGTGAACCGCATGGAGATAGTCCTCGTGAGCCGCATGGAGCTAGTCTTCGTGAGCCGTATGGGGATGGTCTTCGTGAGCCGCATGGGGATGGTCTTCGTGAGCCGTATGGGGCTGTCCACGTGTCAAGGCCACATGACATTTTCTGACTCTCGGAGGATCGTGTCAGAGATTTTCTTTGCTTCCCAAGGAGTCTGTCATTATGAGGGAGTCATAATGATATCTTTACGTCAGAACTGTCACCTTGTCAGAGCTGTCAGCCGTCAAGGCATTTAATGTAGTAAAGGACAAACGAGAGAGCTGTTTGCAGGTCACGTGGCTCCTCTTTGAGCCGCATAGGACTGGTTTGAGCCGCATAGATCCTCGAGCCGCATGAATACTCGAGCCGCATGAACTCTCTGAGCCGTAGGGGGCTCTCTGGCCGCATGGATCTTTCTTTATTCTTTTCCATGCTTCTACACTCATAAACTGTCACGATGTTCCATGGGTTGTGTGTGAGTTGTGAGTCGCATATAGCTTCGGACTTGCGTACCGACTGTACATCGGTGCGTACAGGCCGTGCGTTAGGATATGACTGCTAATAGATTTATATAGAAGACTTGGCAGTTATTAAGGATTAAACAGTGTCGTGAAGACGACGCATGTATAGTATCATGGGGAGGGAGGAGACAGTTATTAGCGTAGGGGCTACATGTTCAGTACACACAAATTTAGGCCGATAGTGTCTCGTATGAGCGCTACTTACTGCCCCGAGGCCGATAGTGACTCGGATGAGCACTACTTTCTGCCCATGGTCGATAGTATCTCTTATGAGCGCTACCTACTGCCACTCTTTATCCCTCTATGCTGAACACTTAAGCTCCTGCGTAGAACGTTTTCTTCTAAAGTGCATTATTCTACATAGAATGGTTAGGAACCTTTACTTATATACATTTTACTGTTGAGCTCTTACTATTCAGTTTTTGGCATGATATTATGTGTCTTGTTACGTCCCTCTGAGGACCTGGTAATTTCTCCAGGTGTGTTTTTTGTGACTTCCTGCAGGTGCTCTAGCTAAGGCCATGACTTGCGCTCTATCCTGTCGAGATGTTGCTTTTGGATCGTCATCCCCTTCGTTCGACCAAATCTCTTTCTTTGTATATTTCTTCCTTATTTAAATTGGTTGGTAGTGGATTTGTCTCCGCCCAACGATTGTATACATGACAAACTCAAAGTTGCTTTTCTACCATTATTTATCTTCGTAGACGAGATTTAGTGTCTTGGCTTTCTATATTTTACAGCTTATGTATACATACGAGCCTTTTATTTACTCGTATGTATACAGCTGGCATGATACGTTCTAGTCCTTCTATTTTGGAACTGGGGCGTTACATATTTTTGTGGTGGCCCATACAGGTCGGCTTTATTACTTCGGTTACGTGACTGTACCGATGTGAGCCTGCATATAAGATTAGAGTCTAGAATCTCATCCACCTACTTGACATCCTTTCTTAACTTCAAATTTCGAACTCTCGTTCAACCTCCTTGATTTGTATCTTGTTTGACTCCTTCTACCGTAAATTCTTAGTTTTGTGCTTAGTAAGATGACTACACTAGTATATGCCCATAGGTTAAATACATGGCTAGAAGGGTTACTTTGACAATTCGAATGCATTGAGGTCTTATTTGTGTATAAAATCATTTTTGTTTCCTAAAGTATGAACTTAAGGGTTAGTAAATTCTAAGTTGGGTAGTAGAGGTGGATTTTATTTTGATACTACTAAAGGATTGATAAATTGAGAAAACAAAATGTTGATTTTTGTGAAATAGTTACGATTTATTTTAGTATGAAATCGATATAAGAAATAGCTTAAGATTTTAAATTTAGTAGTACGAATTACAAGTTTATTTAATTTTGAGTTTGAAGGATGATAGTAAAAAAAAATTTTGGTTTAAAATATTTTGGAAAATATGAAATCGATTGAAGGAAATTTTAAATTTCAAATTTATATTTGATGATTGGTTGATAAGATTATTTGAGTTTAAAGTTGGATTGATAACATTAAAAACTTTGAGGAACAATTTATTGGTATTATGATAAAGGTAAATTTGAGATTGTTGGGAGGTATTCACGAAAGGACCAATAGATCCTATCAGATGGAGAAAACAAATATTTTATTTTGAAGGTTTTAGAAAAACTTATGATATATTGGAAAAAAAATGAGAGGAAAGGTGTTGACAATAATCTAAAGGGACACCTCGAGATTTATTGAAGGAATTAAAATTTTAAAGTATGATTATACTTGGCGACATAAAATAATTTTGGTAAATTAATTTGAGAATCACATTGAGAATTGTTAAGGAAGCTCAAAAAATTAGAAGTTTAGACTTGTATTAATAAGAAACCAAGATAGACACGGGGTCACCTAAATGAGATATAAGTATACCCCATTAGTTGCCACAACCCCTATGACCATGATAGTGGTACATACACCAGTATAATTAGTCATCAACCAAGCCATGTGACTATATATTCACTTTGACTTGCTCAACCTTCCCTCAAATCTAGCCCCTTTTTGTGATCTTCTAATCATTTGTCACTTAGAAATGATTAGAATCATTCCCTTGACCATACCCTTATCTAAGAGATTATCTTCTCTCTAGAAACTGTGTTCCTAACTTACTTTACCTTGATCTACGAGATTTCCTAAATTATCTTTATTTCGTGCGTAAACTTGATCCTTTTATTTTTGTGCATTAATTAGCGCCTCATGAAAACCCACTTTCTATTTTGATCATTTGGTGTCCTCTATCGTAATTTTGATATTTGGAGCACAACACTAGACTTTTTCGTCCAACAAATTTCATATATAAGACCTAGACGAGCCTACCTTCACGTAGACATATCATGTCCCACTAAAATATACCCCCTTGTACTCTATTTTTATGATGCGACTCTCAAGTCAAAATGGCTAGCTATAAACCCTACCATAATACTATGGTCCTTTCTTACTTCGGTTAAAGGTCAAATCTTGACTCAATTCTTTCGACCCTATATATGATTGTGACCTACTTAATTCCTTAAATGGTTAACTTGGTGCTTTATCTCGATTGCTTGACCCAGTGTCCCATCACACTACAAGTTAAATCTTTTAAGTTGGATAGATGCCTTACTTTGACCTTAACCAAGAAGATAGTAAGATGCCTTTATAGGCACAAACACCGGACAAGACTTAGATACTTGGACTATTTATATTTTCTTGTATTATTCTTTCGCATGCTTATTTTTGAACTAGCTTGACTTATGCCGCTAGTTAGCCCAGTTTTGCAAGCTTATCCTTTTATCAAGCTTGATCAAGGACAGTCTATTACTGGAGGCCTCCACTAACATACTGTTTAATCAGAGCCGGTGCATGATGGTCTGATCAACCTAGTGCATTTGGTTCGCTTTTCATATATTGTTCTACGTGGATAGAACCATAGTTAAACTTGCCCCAAGAGTCTCATCCGCGACTGTCTTGGCAATTCTTTTTGAAATTTTTCAATCGTCTTTGAACGACTTATTCGTATTCGATAATATCTTCTTCAAACTCGTTAATATTCGTCTTTCGCCTATATTAGAAAGACAACACTCGTACTTGATATCCCCTAGTTGTCCACCATCTATTGCCAAGATAGTTAGCCACTAGCCACCCAATGTGACTATATCCCCACCTTGAGTTACCTTTTTCTCTACCCTAGATTCATTATCGCACCCTACTAATCGTCCTTGAAACTTGAAAATTATTCAATCGTTTCCTTAACCATACACTAAACCTGGACGACTATATTCTATCTAGGAACTACATCTTTAAGGTCTCTATATTATATTTCTTGATATCCTACTATCCTTTAATGCATGTTATCTCGATTAATTTTAACCTTTAATCATTTCCTTCTTACGTTAATTAGCCATATCCGATATTCATTATCTAAATCACAAATTTCTAAATTTTCCATTTGTTTCGCTACATCGCTTGGTTATGTTTTCATATGAAAATCCTTCTACCCCTCAAAATCGCAAAACTCTACCGATTCCTAAATTTCAAGGACGAAATTCTTTTAAATTGGGTAGGATGTAAATCTCCTAAATTTCTACAAATTTTTTTTATTAATTTGGTACTGATTTTGTACTTTGTATGTATACGTCGTGTACGAATTTGTCGTATTGAACGTCGCGTATGAGTTCGCATTTTTGTATGGCTCGTCGAGTGCGAATATGTGCGAGGTACATATTTTTGTAAAAAAAAACATTTTATTTTAGAAGCACGGTTTTTACAAATAATAAATATTTTCAATTGCTTAAAGTTGTAAAAACCGTCACATTGGAATTTCCAAAACTTTATTTTATATCATAAAAGGTTATATAACTAATAATTTTGAAAACTATATTTTATGCAAATATTCATTGCATATGAGGTGCATAAATTTAAATTCATATATATAATATTTTTTTCAAAATTTATTAATATTAATATTTTAATATTCAAAAATGTATTTTTTTTAAAAAATATTGTTTGGGTTAAATTTGATGAATTATGATTAAAATTTGAAAAGATTTTATTGACTTTATTTTTATTAAAGATAGAATGTATCTATATTGGATTGGATTTGATCTAATGACTTTTTGAATTAAATAGGTTAATATCTAAATGGGGATTTAAACCTACACCCAGTCCTTATCCAACTCAGAGCACCACCTCCTATATAAGGAGAGGTACTTTTGCTCTTCTCTAAACTCCAAAATTCTCCACCATCCATAATAGTGCGTGCATCGTGGCTGTGACCATCCAAAATCTTATTCCAACATTTACAAATACATCAATTTCTCGTGTCGGACACACCCCCGACACCATCAGAATTCCTACCCCTAATCCATTGCTGCCCCCGACAGCCATCCTCGCCCCGTCGCCAATGCCGAATCCGCCACTGCCTCATCCCGTCAAAGCCGACGATCGCACATCCCCTCTGCCTCCATCAACAACCATCCACAATGGCCTCCGCTGCCACTGTTCGCCTGCACCACCATTGATGTCGCCGGCCAAACCTTTCCAAAGCCCTGCCTGGCCACCCCGGCCAAGTCACCATCGCAGTCACCCAAAACCAATATCACTACCGATCCCAAAAGAAACAAAAGAAAATGAACCCTAAATCTACATCTCACCCGTCCGCCGCCCCGGCGCCGACCACCATGTCGAGTCGTACTCTGTGCCAAGCTCCCACAGCGTCTCCTCCGTGTGCGCTGGAAGCCGCCGTAAGCAGACTGTCCGACTTCCCCCTTCGAGTCGCGCCCAGCCCGCGGTCGAACACTGAGCTCGCACTCGAGCGGACCTCCCCGAGCGCGTCGGCGCTCTCCATTCCGACCGTCGTAGTCGAGCGCCGCGGTTCCGATCGCTGTGCGCAGCCACAGCGCCGATCCCGACGACTTCGGTGGCCGTCTTCCCCGAACTCTACGCCGAACACCCCGATGCGCCGCCGCCTTCTTCCCCGATGGCCGCACCGCCGCCTTCCGCCTTCTCTGTAAGCCCTCGCCTCTCTCGCTCGCTCCTTCCTTCTGTTCTTCCCGAACATTTCCTTCTCTCTCCGATGGTTGGTAACAGGGAGGTTTTTTTCTTTTATGTAGGAATTGGTAACAGAGAGAGTGGGCTGGGCCCAATTGGGCCGGGTTTGTTTATAAATAAATAAATAGATTGCTTATACATTAGGATATTTGAGGACCATACTTTTGGATTGGGCCAGATTTTTGGCTTAAGTTTATTTCATTTTATTAGACCCATACTAGAGATGTATGTATAAGTTACGTAGTATACTATAGTATTTTTGCATATACATCCTAAAATATTAAATAGTTAAAAAATTATTTTTGATTACTAGTATTGTTATTATGGAAAACAAAGTACATAGTTATAACTACTTATTTTGTGCGCCCATAAATATATATGTAGACAAATATTAATTTCGAAAATTCTATAGGCTCTAAGTATAGATTGCGTATCTATATGTCTAAATATTAGTATGTATTTTTATTAATACCATTATGGGTAGTATTATCATTAATTCTTGTATTTTGATTACTAAATATTATATAGAAAATTACCTCATTATTTACGTATTTTAAAATAGGTCTTTTTACCTAAATTTTACTTTGACAAAATTAGGATTTCCAACCCTAAAATATTTACTGTACTTTTGAAGTATTTAGTAAACTATCTTACTTATGAAAATATAGCTTTCTACCTAGAAACATGTTTTACGACCTTAGAGTTTGCTTAAAACGATTCTTAGATTTCTCGATTATTTATCCAAAGATATATTGTGACTAAATAAATTTTGAAGTAGTATAAATATTTTCTAAAATAGTATTTGTATTTTTTTTACACCAAATTCCTTCGATTATCAAACCAGGACCGTGTCCTATTCCCCTGCGACTTCGGACCCTACATATCTACCATGCTATTGGACTAGAATGGGACATGTCGGAACATCACACCATACCAGACGTCACACCAGGCAAGACACCTTGCCTTTACTGTTTAAATTTCTTGCTCAATATCATGCATGATTTTTCTTATTTTTAGCAAATATAATGTTGTTCTTTCAAAACTATATATAGATGCAAATTATTATACTTTATGCAATTGGCTTAGAGTTAAGGGACTACCATATGTTTAGAGCATCTCATAAACTGTCACGATGTGCCACGGGTTGTGTGTGAGTTGTGAGTCGCATATAGCTTCGGACTTGCGTGCCGACCGTACATCGGTGCGTACAGATCGTGCGTTAGGATATGACTGCTAATAGATTTGTGTAGAAGACTTGGCAGTTATTAAGGATTAAACAGTGTCGTAGAGACGACGCATGTATAGTATCATGGGGAGGGATGAGACAGTTATTAGCGTAGGGGCTACATGTTCAGTACACACAGATTTGGGCCGATAGTGTCTCGTATGAGCGCTACTTACTGCCCCGGGGCCGATAGTGACTCGGATGAGCACTACTTTCTGCCCATGGCCGATAGTGTCTCTTATGAGCGCTACCTACTGCCACTCTTTATCCCTCTATGCTGAACATCTAAGCTCCTGCGTAGAACGTTGTCTTCTAAAGTGCATTATTCCACATAGAATGGTTAGGAACCTTTACTCATATATATTTTACTGTTGAGTTCTTACTATTCAGTTTATAGCATGATATTATGTGTCTTGTTACGTCCCTCTGAGGACCTGGTGATTTCTCCAGGTGTATTTTTTGTGACTTCCTGCAGGTGCTCTAGCTAAGGCCATGACTTGCGCTCTATCCTATCGAGATGTTGCTTTTGGATCGTCATCCCCTTTGCTCGACCAAATCACTTTCTTTATATATTTCTTCCTTATTTAAATTGGTTGGTAGTGGATTTGTCTCCGCCCAACGATTGTATACATGACAAACTCAAAGTTGTTTTTATATCATTATTTATCTTCGTGGATGAGATTTAGTGTCTTGGCTTTCTACATTTTATATTTTATGTATACATGCGACCCTTTCATTTACTCGTATGTATACAGCTGGCATGATACGTTCTAGTCCTTCTATTTTGGGACTGGGGCGTTACAAGAACCGATGTAATGCATGACTCACAAACTGAGACCCATTGTTATGGATAATCTTTCAAGAAAGTTCAAAACGATAAATGACGTGATGTTTAACGAAGCTAATCACAATAGATATTTTTACTCCGATGAGCGATATAGCTTTCACCCATTTGGAGAAATAATCAGTTATTGCCAAGATAACCGATATCCTCTGGACGAACGATAGCTGATAGGACCTATAACATCCATACCTCATGCTTCGAATGGCTACGACACGGCCGTCGGATGTAGGAACTCCAAAAGTTGAATATTGTAGTCAATATGAATATGGCATACCCTGCATTTTCTGACATTTTTTATAGCGTCAGCCACCAAAGTGGGCCAATAATAAGCTATATGTCTTAGTCGATCATGTAACTTAAGACTTGGTTGATGTGCACCGGAAGTACCATCATAAGCTTCATGCAGCGCTTGCTTGGATTCTACATCTGATAGGCATTATAGCAAAAGTCCATCATATAATCGATGTTATAGTATCTTGGTCGACGTGTCATAAAAGAAACGAAGGGAAAGTCTCTTAACAAAAATAGCTTTTTCGGATCACCTGGAAGAATTTCATAGACAACATAGTCTATAAAAGAAAATCTCCAGGCTTTAGAGCCGACATTCACCTCTGCAAGATAGCTTTGATGGACATCCAAGTTGTTCTTTCCACAAAACAATTTCTGACTAATCACATTGATCGACTGCTGCGTTTTGACCGTAATATGTAAGAATAACATTTTGGTACTTATTATATTTTTTATTAATTATCCTCTCACTCAAAACTTTCAATCTAAGCAAGAGCTATTAAACACACCTCATTAACACTCCATCTAAACCAAGATGGGTCATATGTATTGATTCTACTCACCCTCACTTAACTTCCCTTCACTAACTCCATTTATCTACTTTTTTCCTCAATCCGATCAAACCATGAATGAAATTTATGGACAATAGGTTATCTTGTCATTCTTGTTTTTGCTATGTCACCATGATCAATGACATTGTCTTTGGACTTTGTTGAATTTGTTTGTGGTGGATGTGCTCTCTTGATCTATGTTCTATAAAAGGAGAGACCATTGTAGTGTTGTAACTTTCTTTTTAAGAATGTGTGACTAAACAGAGTTTGATGAGTTACACCCAAAATATGCATAGTTGCCCTGCAAATGTGGGAAGAGCGTGGGAAGGGGAAGAGGTCAGAAAGAACCTAAATCATGATGGTGAATTGAACAATAGGTAGTTGCACTCTTTAGAATTTGCATTTCAATAGGGGAATATACATCAGGAAGGTTGCATGAATTGAAGGTGCTTTATTTTGTACATTTGGTTTTATCCTCGAATTTATTTCTTGTGTTCCATCTTGTGCTTTATCCTTCTCAATTTTCATATCATGTGTGCTTGTCGTGTCAAACGTCTATGTTCTTAGAATTTAGATATGTCATGCATTCATGGTGTTAATGTTGTTGTCTCAAATTAGTGGCCCTCCAAGGCCCACGGATCACGAGGGCCCAAAAAAAAATACTTTAAACTAAATATATGTTAATAATTTTGTATATAAAATAGAACCAGTATGTACCATAGTCGTTCCTTGATATACAGTTATTGTTGTGCAGTGGTTAGTTTGTTAAATTTGTATTTAAAATGTCCTTGGTTCAATTCTTGATTCTAACATTTTTTTTACTTTTTTTTAAAGTTTTTTAATATTTTTGCATTATATATGGGGGCCATATTTTAAAAATTCGTCTCGGGCCCCATAAGCTCAGGGTCGGCCTTGTTTAGAGTTCAAGTTATACAAATCTTGAATCCTGATCATGTAATGAAAGTAGTGTATGTCATACCTAAGATAATATAATTTATAAAAGTGAAGTTCATTTGGAAAGTAAAGATCCATTTCCTAAAGTAATCATGAATAATTTGGTTTAAAAAAATATTTTTGGGGGGATAAAAAAAAACTACTGACTAACGAAATATTATAACTTGACTTTTCAATAGTTGAGAGTATTTACTGGTATATTATGAAAGTATAGGATATCAAATTCATTTCAAATAGTTGAGGATATTTAGATGAAAATAAACCTAATATAGATCCATGTATTGATTACCAATTAATTGTGAATGATTGGTTAGTTGGTTATTCAGTTTCTGAATTGTTTTACAATATTACATGTATTTTATCTGGAGTTTGTTATCCAACTTCTCCTTTAGTTTTAACAGTGATCATTAAAATTTCTCATTTATTTGTAGAATATAGAAATGCTCCTAGTTTTGACGGTCAGTTCTAAAATGGAAACAATTTTTTTAAATATAGGCTTGAAATACATCTTTTATATTGTTTGGCTATGATTTTAGATCCTAAAATCAATTAGGTGTAATTATATTGTTAGATTATTTTTATGAAAATATGAACATTGAAGTAATTGGTTTAAAAATAGAAAATAAAGATGTTTAGTTACTCTAGTTAGTTTATATAAAAAATCTATATCGAAACGACCCCGTTCAAGGTAGTAGTATATCTGGTTTAATTTCTAAGTTATCTCATACTAAGAATATAAAGAAACAAAAATAATATTCTCTTCCAACTCAAGGATTGTCCTTGTATTTAAACTCCTATGATGAAGATGACAATCTTGTATCACAGTTTTCAATTTTAGAGTGGTGGAAAATATAAAAAAAATAAACTTATCATATACTTTATATCTTTGGCATGTGATCTCCTAATGGTCCTAGTGTCCACGACAATATCGAAATATTGTCTTAGTGTAGATTCTAGAATGCTAAGAAAGAAGATAAGCAGGATGCTAGCGGATATTTTAAAAGTCGATGCTTGCGTTCAAGATTTGGTTCGTGCGAAAAAAAGGACTCAACACTTAAGAGATGAAGTTGCCGACATTTATAATATGGATTTTTAATCTCCTACTATGGAGGACGCTACTGAAGATAAAGAATGAAACGACGATGTCTTGCAAAGTTAGATCTATTTCTATGAAAATTAAAGATTTGAAGATATCGAAGACGGCAACAAAGATTTAAAAAAAAAAATTGAACATGAAGACTAAAAATCAAATTGAAGATTAAATTTGTATTTTCACTCTTCCAGCTGTTCAAGAAAAAATAGAAATATAATATTAACTTCTCAAATAAATAAAAAATAATAAAATTTCTTTATTTATATTATTTTTTATAAATCCAAAGGCCAAATACTTCTTTATTTATATTTTTTAAGTCCAAGCCCATAGCTGAAGCCCAACATGTTTTTTTTATTTTTTACAAAAAAAATCTATATCCAGCCCGAACCTAGTCTGGCTCAGTCCGGCCCGATTTTTTCAGGGTAGTGAGCCGTTCTAGATTTGGGTAATGATCTATGGGCCGGCTCCGGACTTCCTAGAATCCTAGCCGGCCTGGCCCAGCCTATCCTATTACCTGGTCAAGTTCGGTCAAAATTAAGTCCGGACAATTTCAATGGTCCTTTGACAGCGGGCACAAATTCAGAGGATCTATGGAGAACATTATATATCTAGGATTAGCTTAGCACGGGGGCTTCTCTAAATTATAATCTTGGAAGGAGGAAAAGCAGCTTCATAATCTTTATCTGGGTCCGTTTGGTAAATCGTATTTAAAGTTGGATTTTAGGATTTATAGATTTGGAGTCAAATCTATAGAATCCTATATTTGATTGGAGATAGATTTGGATATGAAAATTATGACCAAATCTAAAATTTGAATTTGGAAGAAAGAGGTTAGATTTGGGAGAAAAAAATTAGTTATTCTTTAATAATTTCGTTATAAAATATTTAATTTATAGTTTATTCAAAATTAACTAATAGTTAATTAAAAATTAGTCATTATTATTATTTTTTTAAAAATTTATAAATAAATTTTTTTTGTTTTTAATAAAAAAATTAAATAATAGTTAGTTATCATAATTATAATCTAAGTTAATAATTTATTAATTAATAATTTTATTATTTTATAATATATATTAATCTTAATTAATAATTTATAACTTTATTAATCATAATTATAATAAATTTATTAATCATAACTGTAATCTTAATTAATAATTTATTAACTAATATCCAATTATAATCATAATTAATAATTTATTAGTCTTATTATAATATTAATTAATATATTTTTATTACTATTTTATTATAATCTTAATTAATAATATTCTAATCACAATTATAATCAAATTTATAATTTATTTTTTAATAATTAATATATTATAGTAATTTAATAAATAATTTATTAATTATTATTATATTAATTTATAATTACTATTTTAAAATATTTAATTTATAGTTATTTAAAAATTAATTAATAGTTAATTAAAAATTAACTATAGTTAATTAATTAGTCATTATTATTATTTTTAAAAATTATAACTAAAAATTAGTTATTATTTTAATAAAAAATAACTAATAGTTAGTTATCATAAATTATCCTCGAAATTAATAATTATTTTTTAATAATTTAATAATTAAATATTATTAAAATTTTAATTGATAATTTATTAATCATAACTATTATCATAATTATAATAATAAATTAATTATTAATAATAACTATAATTATAATTATAATAGCTAATTAATAATTTATTAATTAATTATAATAATAATTTAATTATTAATCATAAATATAATTATAATTATAATTATAACAGCTAATTAATAATTTACCAAATTCTATATTTGGTTAGATTTGGATTTGAATTTGGATTTGAATTTGGATTTAAAAATTTATAATTTGAATTTGATTTAAATTTTAAATTTTCAAATCCAAATCTAGATGTAAATCGATTTTATCAAACAAGTCGGGGGAGAAAAGAACTTTTAACTGATTACGTAAACGTGGGAAGACCATGATCATTTTGTTCTCCTCTCTTCTGGTGGTTTCAGTTCTGGTTGCTTTCGACTTCTCTGTGAGCGAGTCAGGTTTGGGTCATGTCACACTTGAGTTGGATTAATTTGGTGGGATAAAGCAAACTTGAGGGGTTTCGTGTTTCTAGTGGAATTTCTTAAGGTTAGTTACAAAGGTACTTCACTTTTTTATCAGGACTATCCTATTTTAAATTTTGTATTATTTATAAGTTTGTTATTGAAAAAATTAATTAGGGCTATTCCACTCTATAAAAGTCACTTCTTCTTTTTTTCTATTTTTTTCCTCTTCTTCTTTCTCAACCCATCCAAGAAGAAGAAGAAAAAAAAGGAAGAACAACAACAACAACAAAAATGTTAAACCCTAATATTTGTGGAAATCCTAATATTGTTATCCCTAATATTGCTGTTCAACTAGTGCAAACAAGGACTGTCCAATTTTCTGGCAGTCCTACAAACTGAATGGACTGCCAGAAAACTGGGCAGTCCTAAGTCACAGCATGTAAAACAAAGGACTGTCCATTTTTCTGGCAGTCCTACAAACTGAATGGACTGCCAGAAAACTGGGCAGTCCTAAGTCACAGCATGTAAAACAAAGGACTGTCCATTTTTCTGGCAGTCCTTACAGTATATAGGACTGTCCAGTTTTCTGGCAGTCCTGAATACAGTAAGGCCTCGTTTGGTTCACGGAAAGGAAATGCATTCCTTTGTATTTTTCATGGGAATGGAAAAGTAGGATTCCTGTCCATTTCCTTTCCGTTGTTTGGTTGGTGTAGGAAAGGAAAGAAAAAATATAGCAATGTTCCAATAATATCCTTACATACAAAATAAAAATAATATTATGAAAAATAACATTAAAGGTAAAATAAGCAATAACACATGGTTACTTTTGTCATAGCTTTTGTAATAAATGTTGGGAAAGGAGGAGGAAAAATCAATCCCATGGATCATGAGTGGAACCATATTCCCTCCAATTTTTCCCCTTGTGAGAAAATTGATTCCCTAGTTTGTGGTTACCAAACAAAGGAAAGGAACAACTTTCCTTTCCTACTTCCTTGAATCCGTGAACCAAACGAGGCCTAAGGACTGCTAGAAAAATGGGCAGTCCTTTGTTTCACATGTTGTGACTTAGGACTGTCCAGTTTTCTGGCAGTCCATTCAGTTTGTAGGACTGCCAGAAAATTGGGCAGTCCTTTGTTTCACATGTTGTGACTTAGGACTGTCCAGTTTTCTGGCAGTCCATTCAGTTTGAAGGACTGCCAGAAAATTGGACAGTCCTGGTCGACGCAGAGTTTTTTCGTTCGTGCATACTTGTGTTTAATTTAAATGGATAATTTTCCACTCCGAATGTAGTTTAATTCAAATGGGCTACAGACAATTGAAATAAACAATGTAATGGATGCTTGAATTTTTCAATTTAATTTCTAGGATTTTAGAAATAAATAGAGAAAGAATTTGGGTGCCATCGATCTTCTTGAGAAGGAAATTTCGAAGAGAAGATGAAGAAGAAGAGAAAATTTCTAGGGTGGAAGAAATTTCTAGGAAATTTCAAATTAACTTCTTGCTTGGGGATGGAGAAATGGTGGAGGAGAAGGGGAAGAAGAAGAAGAGAGGAGTTAGGGTTTAGGAAGAGAGAAAAAATTTTGCAAATGAGAAAAAAAATTTGGGTTTGGGGGAATTTCACTTTGGGACAGTCCTAGATTAAAAAAATGGACTGTCCTGAGTAAAACACAAAAAAAACTGGATCAAAAACTGAAGTGCCTTTATAACTAACCTTTCTTAATGGGATTGTCATACAAAATAATAATTATAAAAATAAATTAATTACAAAAAAAGTGAGTTCAATATAAAAATCCGAAGTAGACATAAAAATTGATATTTTACCAATTACATAATCTCAGCAGGTCATTTAAAACCCAGGTCAACTAGTTTCTTGTTCTTCGCATCAACCTCTTGCCTATACAACTCCTAATATGTACACTTGATATCCGATCTATATTGTAAGGCATTGCATTTCCTCCAGAGATGAATGTGTGTACCTACGTCCAAGCTCCCTAGCCCAAGTGGTTAGGGAGGGGGGCTCACTTGGAAAAGATTTCCAAGTTCGAGTCCTCCCGTGGGCATAAAATGGCTGGATGGTCGTGGAACAGCTAGAATCTCAAGCTGGCGGCCTCAAAAAATGGACACACAAAAAAAAAATATAACAATAATGTGTGTACCTACAGATTTATTGGTAACATATTTAAGATTCATGACTGTCAAGATGATGTATTGGTAAACACTTTAAGATTCTCATAGCATCATCATTCTATACGTAGACAATCTACCCCCCTCTGTCCTAAATATAAAAAATTATTTATTCTCATATATCGAAGGCTGTGTATACGGACGATGAGTTTGGCACGCGCGGTGCAGGACACCGGCAACGTCTGAGTACTAATGACACATGGCCACGATCTGAACTTGCATGGACCACGAATGAGACGTCCGTTCATGATAACTCAACTGATAGGACGTCGTGCGGACGGTCAAGGACCGGCACCATTCTACCATGGGTATAAACGACTGCCGACCACGCAACCCGTCGTACTATGCCGTAAGAGCGTCGAGAAGATGTCATAAAAATATCGTGCGCATAGAACGGATGGCTGGACAACATTGGCTGTCATAGGCGTCGTGAAGACATCTTGAGCGCCTTCGGCATCGTAGACAAAGCGAGGCGTTGAGTCGCAAGCGTTGAAAGACGTCATGGCCGTCTCATGGAGTTCTGGAGCGCGCAGAGTGCACGGGATGTGCATGCGAGACGATGATGACAAAGCTAGTGCAGACAAGATCCGCACGAAAAGTTCGAAATAACATGACGACCGACTAAAAATAACTGAGCCCGCACGTGCTGGAATTTTAAAAAAAAAAAAGAGAAAAAAAAAAAGTGGTGTATACTAGTCACCTTCTATCTTGCAATACATTTAATGTAGTAGCATACTATACGTCATATGGTCCAAATTCAAACCAATGGGCTAGCTGTAACTTTTTATCCATGATACAGTTGAATGAGCAACAAAACCAAGTCAGACAATTAAATTAGCGGTGTAAAGTAAATTCAAAGAATCAGACCCAATAAAAAAATCGGAAATTTTCATGTAAAGCATTAATATTATTATATATTGCGTAGAAAGTATAAATTTTTAAGAAATTTTATTTGAGGCATCAGAACACCCATCGAAAGGGCGTTTTGTATTTTTTTTATTTTTTATTTTTATGTATTGACGGTGATAACGACGAGTATGTCAGACGAAAACGTCCATCGAAAGAGCGTTTTTCGTGTTCCGCGTCAGATTTTTTTTTTTCCATTTCACGTCGAAGAGCACAAAGCACCTAAAGCACCTAAAGCTGCATGCAACTATGCACCTAAAGCATCTAAAGCACCTAAAGCTACATGCAGCTATGCACCTAAAGCATCTAAAGCACCTAAAGCTACATGCAACTATGCACACCTATGCAGCTAAAGCTGCTGCTGCATGCAGCATCCTAATGCGACAGCGCGCGTGGCAGCTGCTGCTGCATGCAACATCACCTCCGCCGCCTCCTCACGTCCGAGATCCTCCACCCCTCGCACGTCCTCCTCTACGCGCACGGCCGGCGCTGGGTCCTCGGCGTCCTGCTCCACCACCTCGCCCAGCAGTCCGAGACCTCCGGCGTGGCCGTCGCCGTCGACAGCTTCCAGTTCGCCATGTTCGGCTTGCTCATCCTCATGTGCTTCGGCGAGAAGCTCGACGAGAAGGACATCAAGGCGATAGAGACCGCGAGCCGGAAGCTGCTCCTCCATCTCGGGAAGCTCAATATCTTCGCCTTCCTTCCGAGGCTGACGAAGTTGATCTTCCGGAGCCGGTGGAGTACTGCGGTGGAGCTGAGGAGGAAGCAGAAGGAGCTGTATGCTCCCTTGTTCGAATCGCGGAGACGGCCCAAGGAGAAGGATTAGAAGCGAGAGATGACCGACGACGGCGACGACGACGAGAGGTTCGTGTATTCGTACGTTGACTCCCTCCTCGATATAAAGCTGTCGGAGGAAGGGGGGAGAGGGCTGAACGAGGACGAGATGGTCGCGCTGTGCTCGGAGTTCCTCAACGCGGGCACGGACACTACGTCGACCGCACTGCAATGGATCATGGCGGAGCTGGTGAGGAATACTACTGCAGGAAATCTCCAATATATATCTATCAAGCAAAGTGTACTGATGGAATGGTTTCAAGTGCAAGCTATTTCTATTCTAATAGTATTTGTCAGAGGAAGACTTTTGAGTGGAGGAAATAGAGCGAGAGCGTGAGAGAGCGGGCGTGGCCGAGCCAGGTGACAGGTGACAAGCAGGAAACGCCCTTCGGATGGACGTTTCCCTCAAATTTTAATTTTTTTTGATAATTTTTTTTGACAGACGTGTCAGTCGAGAGGTGACAGGTGCGGCATCCGAATGACAGGTAAGCAGAAAACGCCTTTCGGATGGACATTTTCCTCATTTTAATTTTTTTTTTATTAATTTCTCCTGCTCGTTATCTCGTAACGAACGTCAAAATTAATTCATATTTAAATGAAAACGTCCTTCGGATGGGCGTTCTTATGCTCCGTATAAAATTATTGAACATATTGTGCTTTGCGTGTAATTTTATAAAAATTTTATGCTTTCAGTGAAAATTTTCGATAAAAAATAGACAAATTTTAACAGTTCCAACAAAAAAGAGGAAATTTGTAATAACTACTACAGAAATTCACCAGTATGAGTCTTACAAACTCACCCCACTAATAAATAAAGCAGCCCAATAACAATGTCATTACAAAATGTTGCAACTTTTTAACAGTTCTAAAATAAGCCATTTCAGCATATTTTTGTGCCAACATACAATGTGTGGAACTGATTAAGTAAAATATAATACAAGAGAGGAAAATGCACAACGTACATCACTAACAAAAAAGAGCCGAATCAAAAATCAGATTTATTCCTATACTACAATAGCATGTCTTAAGTATAATAAAAATACGACTCAATATGCAGTTTTTGGCACCACAATCTTGATATACAGTAATGATTTTGCTAATACAGCAAGTAACAAATGGGTAGAGATCTTGTCACCAACATGTGATGAGATAGAACTACTTTTCTATGTGCAACTTGCTTAGATATAAGGTAAAAAGCTTGGCAAGCTCCAGAGTCATCACCAAGCCATACCACTCCTAAGTAATTTCCTGAATACCTGTCTTCACAACCTACAAAAGAAAAACCATGTAAAATATATTCACATAAGTTTTGTAAACACAATTAAGAAATAACAAAAAAAAAATTGTAGTGCTAATCCTTGCATGATAATGCATGGCCAGTGATCATCTAACCAGACAAAATTGGGTGTCACAAGATATCAAAAGTAAGAATAAAGAAGATGGACTAATGGGCAGCAGCTTCTACAAGAGAACAAGTTAACATCTGGATATGGTGGCAATGATTCTTCAAACTTCAACGGTGGACCTTGATGGTGCTCCTTTTGTACTCCCTCCTCCAGCAGCAACATCTTCATGTGCTTTAACTCCACGCAGCTCCTTGTTGTTTTCACTTGGATATATTTCCCATGTGCACCAATATATCTTATTGCAAGCTCCATACACATGATAGGAACGCTTTCATATCAATAGTAAACTGTCTGATTTCTTGTTTAGAGTTTAGATATGTTGAGTAAATATTCAATTTCCAATGAGGCTGGCAGGGTTTTGTTGCAAGATATGGTCTCACATAAGCCAACGTAGTAAAAATAAGTAAAGGTGACCACCCACATGATATGCTATTTGTAAATGATTCAATTATATGGGAATCAATTATAATCTGATCACAAAAAACTGTTAGATAATCACTAACCATTGTTTGTGTTTCCATACACAACAAGTATGTCTAGAATCCAGTCAAGGCAAGGTGGAGCAAGTTATGAGCATACTTTACAAAATTGGCCGATACCGTTACGATATGGCTGATACCGATACGGTTTGATATGTCTCGATCTGATATCGACCGCTACCGATATCGACTAATACTGACGTTGGGAGTCTCTTTATCGGTCAATTCGGTAGAGAAAATTGAATTAAAAAAGACCAATCAACAAGGGTATAAAGCATAGTAAGGTTATAAAAGCATGTAAATGAAGCAAATTTATTTATAACAGGTAAACCAATAAATAAATGTGACTATTATTTGTTCAATTTCAAAACTATTAAGAATCAACACATAAAATACATAAAATTATGCATAAATGTATAAAATATTTTTTCTAAATTTTTTATAATTTATTAATAATTATTTGTTTTCCAATACCAAAAAAATCCGATACTCCGTTCCGAAATTGTCGATGATGCCAATGCTGCCGATCCATATACTCATAGGAAGGGTCCAATACTAATTCCGATATTGCGAACCTTGGTTAGGAGTTGTCTCTATCTAACAACAAAACAGAAGGGTAATCATGGAAGGCTTAGGTTTCCACCCTTATATTACAACTTGACATGTCACATCTGCAAACTATGCCACCTGCATCTTTGCTTAACCACAATCCATTCCCGAGTTCCACCTCCATTCACTTTCTACTTGCCTCTTACAGAGCTCTACTGTACAATGATGTGCTATCCGTAAATGATTCAATTATATGTCAATCACTCATAATCTGATTGCAAACAAACTATAGATGATAACCAATGTTTCCATGCACAACGAAGATGTCTAGAATCTAGCCCAAGCAAGGTAAATGATGGCTTGCAATAGTGGAGCAAGTTATGAGTTGCCCATATCTAACAACAAACCTGTAGGATGAGAATGGAACGCCTAGATTTTCCATTCTCATGTTCAAGGTTCTAAACGGCGGTAGGCGGGTGCGCGGCGGAGAGGGTCCGCCTAGGCGCCTAATACATCTTTCGCCTATGTGTGTATGGCATCCTGCCTAAGTATATAAACACTAAATAAAATTTTCATGAAGCTGAAATTAGTTTTTTGTAGTTTCGAGGATTTCAAGTCTATTCATACTGACAATGTCTTTGGTACAGAATATGGAGTTGGATTCCCCTAACTGATATTACTTGTAAATTAGAATAAAGAACGTCCATAGTCCAGAAACAGTGGCGTTCCCTCTTCTTTCAGTTTTTTTAAATATAAAATATATAGCTTTTTCCGAGATGGCTCCCACTTAAGCCGCCTCACGTACGCCTACGCCGCCAAACCGTCGTCGGCCGTCTAAACCATCGCCTACGATAAAAGCGATGCGGAGAGCGGCCGCCTCGTGCCTAGACGGACTGCCTCAACCGCCATTTAGAAGACTACCGATGTTACAAGTTACCGGTCACATCGGCAAATTACTCCACCTGCATCTTTGTTTAATCATAGTCCATGTCCAAAATACTACATCTCCATATTCACTAAGCCACAATCCGTTCAAACTGTTAATCTAATCCTAACGATCCATTCTCAACTTTACTTATTAGTCAAGTCTTGCAGAACTCGTGCTTCTCATGCCAAGGGTTGCTGCTTCAGTAAATGGGAGGAAAAAACATGGGACTTGGGAAGAATTTTCAAGCTCTTATGTTTGGTTTGCATGTGTTTAGTAAGATCCAAAATTTTAAGATCCGTGTTCCTCTGTCATGACATATGTGTACCCTCTTCCAAAACATACTTCCAACCCCACGGAGCTGTTTTGCTTCAGTGATCTCCCCAGGGAAATAGTATGGTCCAGGAAATAAGTGAATGGATCCCACATATGTAATTTGGCACATTTATTCAGGACTTCTCTTGTTTGGTTCAAGGGAGTATTGGATAAAAGAGAAGATAACATTAGAAATATGCTTTTAGCTATTTAGACTGTAGATAAGAGGTGATCAAAGAGAGGTTTAATTCCTCATTTAGCTACGACAAGTTCGGAGACCAGCAGAGAACAAAACAAGAGGGATGTGGAATAGAAATAATGAGATGATTATTATTGATGAGAGTCTACATATATATATATATGAGAGGCTAGCCTCCACTCCTATTATTCTAAGCAATGTGGGACTAAAGCCCATTAACTAATAACTCTAATATTTTACTTAACACCCTCCCTCAAGCTGGAGCATAGATGTCAATCATGCCCAACTTGTTACATAAAAATTGAACCCGAGGACCCAGAAGAGACTTTGTGAAGATATCAGCTATCTGGTCGCCGGTCCTCACATGTTGAAATTTATCACTCCCTTTGTATATTCATCACGAACAAAATGAATGTCAATTTCAATATGCTTCGTCCGTTCATGAAATACTGGATTGGTGGCAATGTGAATAGCAGACTGGTTATCACACCATAGATCTGCCACTTAAGACCCTGCGTCTTCTCCCAGTTCTTGTAGGAGATGTTTCATATATAATATCTCTGACGTGCCATGAGCAATAGCTCGATATTCTGCTTCTGAGCTTGAGCGTACTATCACACTTTGTTTCTTGCTCTTCCATGACACTAAATTTCCGCCAATAAATACTGAGTAGCCAGATGTAGACCGTCTATCTATCAGGCTTGCTCCCCAGTCAGCATCAGTAAAACACAAAATGCGAGTGTGTCCATTATTCTCCATTCGAATTCCTTTTCCTGGATTCTTTACTAGATAACACAGAATTTCGAGAACTGCCTGCCAGTATGGAATTCTTGGAGAAGCCATAAATCTACTTGCAACACTCACTGCAAAAGAAATGTCCGGACGCATCATAACCGCCAAGTAGTTGAGTTTTCCAACTACTCGACGATACTGATCTGGATTGGTCATCAGGACCCCTTCCTCTGGAAGTAACTTCGCCCCTAGATCCATAGGTGAGGTTGCTCCCTTTACTTGCATAATGTATGCATCATTTAGTATGTCCAGCACATACTTTCTTTGAGACATTACAATGTCCCGCTTACCCCGTGTGACCTCAATGCCCAAGAAATAGTTCAAGGATCCCATATCCTTTGTTTGAAATCGTTCTCCAAGAAACTTCTTGAGACTTGAAATACCCTGACTGTCATCTCCTGTGATTACAATATCATCAACGTAGACACCAAGAAGTATTCTTCCAGCAGATGTGTATCGACAGAAGATTGAATGGTCCTTCTTTGATTGACACATGCCAAATTGAGTAACAACATGTGTAAATCGACCAAACCATGCACGAGGTGATTGTTTCAGACCATAGAGGACTTTCCTCAGATGACACACTTTATCCTCCCTTACAACGAACCCGGGAGGTTGCATCACATATACCTCTTCATCAAGATCCCCGTGGAGAAAAGGATTCTTTATATCCAACTGAAGTAACGGCCAGTCATATCGAATGGCCAAGGCCATGACACGAACGGATGTCATTTTGGCCACAGGAGAGAATGTCTCGAAGTAATCCTCACCGTAGGTTTGAGAGTATCATTTGGCCACCAGACGAGCCTTCAGTCGATCAAGAGTGCCATCCGGTTTCACCTTAATCGTGAACACCCATTTGCAGTCGACTGCTTGTTTACCAGTAGGTAAGTCGACTAAGTCCCAAGTATGATTTTCCTGGAGAGCTTTCATCTCCTCGTTCATAGCAGCACGCCAACCAGGATGTCGGAGACCCTCCTCAGCGGTCTTGGGGATCTGAATCCCATCAATAGTAGCCACCAGAGACTGAGTGTGACTGGTAAGTCCTTTGTAGCTGTTAACATACAAGGGATGATCACGACAGACACGACGAGGACGTTCTGGAGGCGGAACCGCCGGAGCTGCTGGCGGAACTGGTGGAGCTGCTGGTGGAACAGATGGAGGCAACTCATTGGAGCCGGAGCTGCTGGTAGAACCAGAGGAGGATTTTGTGGGCAATGTCGGCAATGGCTGAATCGGTATATATGGACCATCTGCCTGGGAGACTGGCTCGGTAAGGGAGGGCACTCGTACGGAAAACTGTTGTGTTTGAGGAGAAAATAACAAAAAATCCTCTTTTGGATAGACCAGAGGAGCCGGACCCGTTGATTGTGGGAATGGTGAAAATTCTGTTTCTACAAAGGTAACATCCCGAGTGAAAAAATCTCACTTTAAGACAGAGGAGAAACACCGATACCCTTCCTGATCTTTAGGATACCCAAGAAAAATACATTGTATTGCCTTATGATCTAATTTAGAAAGGATTGGTAGGGTATCCCGAATATAGCATAAGCAACCAAAGATGCGGAGAAGCAGAGAAAATAGTTCTCGTCCAGGAAAAAGCCTAGAAAAGGGAGAGCTACCATTGAAAACAGACGATGGCATGCGGTTAATAAGATAACAAGCAGTAAGAACCGCATCCGACCAAAATCGCTTGGGAGTACGTGCTTGAAACATAAGAGCACGTGTTGTTTCCAATAAATGACGATTCTTGCGTTCGGCTACACCATTTTGTTGTGGTTTGTACACACAAGAGGTTTGGTGGATGATGCCATTGAGGTCCAGATGTTTATCGAGATTACGAGATAAATACTCACGGCCATTGTCACTCCGAAAATTTTTAATTGGAAGACCAAATTGTGTTTTTATTTCAGCAAAAAAGTTGCACCAGATGTTAAATAATTCAGAGCAATTTTTCATCAAATAAACAAAAGTGACACGTGAGTAATCATCGACAAAAGTAACAAAGTACTTAAAACCCATTACATAGTCAGTCGGACAAGGTCCCCATATATCAGAATGCACCAACTCAAAAGGAGCGGAAGCAATTTTATTTGGACTCACCGGATAAGGAACCCGATGATGCTTAGCTAAACTACATGGCTCACAATGAAAAGAAGAGATAATATCTAAAGATGGGTACATTTTCTGGAGAGCTTGGGACGATGGATGGCCTAACCGACAATGTAACTCGACAAGATCGAGTTTCATGCCGGCACAGACAACAGAAGGAGTTGCGTCAAACAGGTACAAGCCTCCAGCTACATGCCCCTTACCGATAGTCTTTCTAGTTTTCAGGTCCTGAAAAACACAACCATCAGAAAAAAAAATGTTACCGAGCAATGTAGTTCACGAGTAATTTGACTAATAGAAATTAAACTGAACGGGTTCCCAGGAGTAAGCAGTACAGAATTGAGTGACAGTCCGGAAGAAAGATTGACACTTCTACGGCCTCGGACTGTCAGGGAACCGCCATTGGCAACAGTAATGCCAGAAGCACGACGTACAGGTACATATCATGTATCATACCTGCGTCACCAGTCATGTGAGAGGATGCACCAAAGTCAATTACCCATTGCTTGGGTTTCACTATGCACGCGGCTGAGTATCCGGCTGTGGAACCAGACGTGGATGCTTCACCCCGATGTTGAGCCTGGAAATCAAGGAACTTTGTATATAAGTCCGAAGTCATCTGAATAGATCGGACCCCATCATCAGGGCATCAGTGGTGATATTAGCAGTAGATGATTTAGTGCATTGCCAAATGAAATAGCCAAGCTGACCACAGTTAAAGCATGTGCGCGGTCTTCCTCCATCACGACCGCCATTGCCCCATTCTCCATCACGACCACCATTACGGCCACCCCGTCGACCGCCACGACCACTACGAAATCCCGTACGAGCGGCCCCGAGAGCAGAAACGATCAGCAGGAGTATCACCCGAAGTGGTCTCAACGACTTTGGCAGCCCGAAGGACACGATAGTGTGCTTCCAACAGGGACGGTACATCAGATCCAACAATAATCTGAGAACGAGCAGAGTCTGCATCAGGACGGAGAGAGACGAGATAAGCCATGACATGAAGCTGCTCACGTTGAGCCCGTGCTTCATTAATATTCGACGTAAGGGGTAATACGCGGTCGATCTCATCCGTCATAGCCTTAAAGGCCCGAAAATGATCTTTATGAGATTTGTCTCCTTGATTTGCTCAGTACACACCAACGACCGAGTCATAGATACGAGACAAATCGCGTTTACCATCAAACGTCGCCGCCAACATTTCCCATAACTCCTTCACGGAGTCTGTATTCTGAACCATGTCTTCCACCGACGGTTCCATGGAATTCATCAACTGTGTAAACAGTCGACTGTCATCTGTCTCCCATTGCTCAAAAATGGGATCATCGTCTGCTGGAGGATTGTCAGTCAGATGTTTGGACAACCGCATTTCTCGAAGTGTCTTCTCGACCTTCTTTCTCCATGTCGAGTAGCCCTCTAGCCCTTCCAACCGTCGATCGACAAGGCGAATGGAGGAAATCGTCGTGCTAGTGCCCGCTAGTATGTTGTTGACACTAGTATCTGTCACGCCCCGCTCCCGTAGGAGCGATCGTCCTCGCTAAGGCGTGATGCCGCACGAGCCTAGATTGCGCTCGTGCAAGGCGGGTTCCATAACGGCCGATTTCAGCGGCTGCGACGGGGTCGTCGCAGAGAAGTCCCAAGCAGAGACGTTAAATAATAGCAGCGGAATTTAGAACAAACACAAGTTTCTCAAAGATGATCTTTATTGATATTGAAACAAAGATTACAATGGGGCGCAAGGCCAATGTTACAAGTCTCTCAAGCTCACTCAAGCTCACTTTTCTCTCATTACAAGTTCACTCTGCTCTCTCTCTCTCTCTCTCATCTCTCAATATTTGTCGATCCAGCGGAAGCTTCGGAAGGCGATGTCCATACATTATGTCCTGTATAAGTCTTCAATCCATGCGGCCGCACGCTTCGAATCGCCAAGGAACTCCTGTGCCTCGACGCATCCAAGCGGGCTCCGCGCCACGAGCTTCTACCTGTGCCTGCACATGAACACTGTGTGGGTGTCAGTACTCAACTGTACTGGTGGAGTGAGCTTCTCGCCCACCCATACAAAACCTACACGTCATTTACTTTGTGCAGTTTAAATCCCTTTTCGATTGTCTTTCTACTCTTGCCTTAGGTTCAGTTTAGGACCGGCGCCTTGGCGCAACTTGTGTGTCAAAACCATCCCGTGCTTGCAATGTCAACGTTACTCATACTTTGCCTCTAGACCACTTCTCGTGCCACAACGTTAACCTATCAGGTCGTGCTTGCCTTTCGGCCAGAATCAGAGACGCAACTACGCGGTAGTACCCAATTTCCTTACGACCGTGCTATAACTCCTTCGTGCCGTGCCTCGCAACTCAGTGCGACTCAACCATATCGCCGCCTCGCGGCCCTTTGTTACTTTGATCGCCAACTGACCCAATCAAGACTTGTGGGTTTAGTGTCACACGACTGACTTTGCCTTGCGGCGGTTTCCCGACTTACACTCAAACAACTCAACCAACTTATGCAACTATATGCCGACAACTCAAGACTCAATGCCACATCTCGTGCCGAAGCACGTCGCCTATGTTGTAGCCATTCTTTAAGTCCAATACTTGTATTCTAGCTTGTATACACCTTCGACAACTCAACTCAATCCAAAGGCATACCCGCGGATCTGCCGCTATGCCGACTCATCTATATGATTTGGTCACTGACTCCCAGAGCCATAGTGGACTCCTTTTTGCTGAGTATAGGATGGACCTTCTTTGGGTAGCTACCCCTATTCCGCGTCCACCGAATACTTTGCCCCAGGCGCAGCTTGGCTCCAGAGCCTTTATGTTTCCTTAGGCCGCAATCGGTCCCGTGGCGCCACATGTTGCCGATTCGGGGAAACTCTACCTTGTCGACAAGTTGTCCATGGACCATGCAAGACCGACTCAAACTGACGTCTCACATAGTCATTCACTTCTGGTGTTACCATCTCTTTAGTGCCATTCCTCTCTTTTAGTGCCATTTCTCACATCTGAGATCTTGCCTCGACGACCCGTAGTCGCGAGCATTGTTCTTTCTTGCCTCAACGACCCAGTCGTGAGCATTTCTTTCTTTCTTCCTTTCTTTTAACTCAAGACAACTTATTTAGACACTTTCCAAAACTCAACTAATCAATCGTGGCCCGTGCCTTTAAAAACTCTAGGATCGTGCAATCGTGCCTCAACTCGACTTCCGCTCTACGCGGCGCTATCGCCCAAGTCATACTTTATATGACGGGCCGTGGGATCGTGGGACTATTTAAGTTGACAGCCGCAGAAAGAGCGGGACAGCACTAGAAATGACTTAGGTCGATCGGCATAACTTTGCCTAACTTAATCGAGCCTATAACTTGACTTAAGGGACGAGCAAAGGCTATGCCAAGCCTTGCGTTATGGAAACGTGCATGCTTTGTCGAGCATTTACGTGGGCAACGCCTATGACTTAGGCCAACTCAAGTGTCGGGACAATTCGACGGGACCGTGCATGCTTTAACAAGCATTCACGCAGGCGACGCCTATGACTTAGGCTATTTCATAACTTTGTGTCGAAGACCAACTTCCCTTCTCCCAAGCCACGGGACGAAGGACCGAGTGTCATTTTCAAAGCACGCCGTGCACAACTCTAAGCCGACCGTGGGACGTTTTCCATGTTCTAACTCATTTTGACCCATCGGGATTATTCCCTTAGCTATGTGGATTCATCTCTTTTATTATTAAGCCTACTTGTGCAAGTTGAAAACACGATTTATTATGTGAAGGCAAAGATGAGGCAAGTTCACCGAAACTACCCCACCTGAGCGAGCGGTCGCCTTGACCGAGATGTCTTCGAGTCGCCGTTGTAAGGCTAAGTCCGAACGCCGTCGGCGTTTCGATTCCTCCGATTGACTGAGCGGGACGGGGCACTACAACATACACCACTCAGAACAAGTCTCGTCCTCGAGACTTACTGAGTACTTACTTATTGACTTATCACCTTACTCAACATTCAGGAACTCTCGCATACACTACGCCTATGCGTTTCCTCAATCCGAGCCACCTCGCACTACCCTCAATCTTTTCTTCGAATCTCTATTTCGAAATCCTCAACACTTTCCATTCCTCAAGTCTCACTTGATTCAACTTATCACTTGGTTGGATCGTGCACATATTCCAGGCGTCCCCAAAATACATGCATTTTAGCCAAGCCTTGTGATAGAGAATCCGCCATCACCACTCGAGTCGGATCGTGCACGTATTCAAGCGTCCCTGATATACATGCATCTCAACCGAGCTCACGAGTGGTGCCACCATAACTCCTATCGCTTTTCGCCGGGACGTCTGCCTAATCGCTAGGCTATATCTTTTGGCTAAAGTCATTCGTCAGTATTGGAATCATAGTTCCCAAACAACAATATCAACACTGACCCCCATCCTAAGGTCAAACCAAGTTGATAGTACGGGATTTTCTACCCAAGCTCGCATCACTCCGATTTCTAAACATCGAGCATCGATTCCCTACGCACATCCCAACATTCGCCGCACGGGGCCTGAGTCATTTAGCAAAGCCATCCTACAACTCACGTTCAACCAAATTCTCCGACGTATCAATATCGCCCGTTCAACAAGCCATCTTGCATGGTCTATCTCTTCGAACACGTTCGACATAATCTGCCTATCAAACCCTTCCAAGTCAAGCACACTACTACGTAATTCACCGCTAAACCATAATCCACATTTCACATTTCCGAAGTCATCTATTCCAATTCACGAAATCGATCACAAGGTCGTCTAGCTTAACAACATGTTGCGCCCCGATCTCACGCGAGTCAGATTATCCGCGATGGGCATGAATCACCATGCACGCTCCCGCGAGATAGTCATTCTCATCGGGATGTAACTCTTGTTTTACGTCTAGACTAATTCATTCTCGATGCGTGGATTGGACCTACTCAATCCTCAAGTTCATTTCATTCATTGATCACAAGTCATCCTCGAATTCTCCTTTGCATCAAACCGACAAGTCAAGACAATCGTAGTTGCCGCGTCCTGACTCCGAGTTCGATCATTCCCGCGACATGAATCACCATGTCTGCGCTCACGCGGAACGATCGCCTCAAACCCGACGCAACGCATGTGCGAGGCTAGAGTTGCGCTCGCGCAAGACAAGAATGTTGACGTTGTGATTATCCGCGTAACCATCAAGACACTTTCATTTTCATCCAACATCCATCTCAATCAAAATCCTAGGCATCACATCCGACCGAACGATAACACTGCACGATCGTCACTCGGCGAGTTGGAGTGCCCCCGAGTTATCGCATATCGATCTTTGATACGCCTCAATACCATCGAATATGCGTAACCTGACGATCTTCCTTTGCAACCAAATTCTGAGTCGAATGGTGCTATCGTCCGACTGGATAATCTCCTCTACATTTATAATCATCAATTTCCCTCAGACCAATTTCGAGTATCGTTCATCCGTTAATCTTAAGTCATCGACCAACGTATTTTCCTCAATTCGCATCGTTCGACATCCCTGAGCCTATCGCATACACCACTCAAGGATGAAGTCATTCAACAAATCCTCAACTTAACATTTGATTCACAATCTACTTCTTCAAATTTTCTGTCCAAATCGTTCCTCGAAATCCAAGCACGCTCGTCTATATCGCACCGACGTTATTGTCGCTCGATAGTACCCCTGTCGATAGTCATCTCACTTTACCCAATCGAGTTCAACTCATTCTCGTCCGACATAATTTGAATCCCGCACTCGACTTTTCTAAGGTCGACGCAACTTTAGTGTATATGCCCAGCCCGACTTAGCCAACCGTGCTTACGCAAACCATCTTTTGTTTTGTTGTCAAAGACTGTTCTCCTACGTTTTGCAAAATAGATAGACTTATTGTATGGACATCCCGTAGGACATTTGAGAGAGAGCGCACCAACGATTTCAACTTTGCGGAAGCAACGATTCAGAGTTTGCGGAAACAACGGAGTTAAAGAATTCAATCGATAGTCCAAGGACGTAAAGCCGTGCTCTGATACCACTATGTCACGCCCCGCTCCCGTAGGAGCGATCGTCCTCGCTAAGGCGTGATGCCGCACGAGCCTAGATTGCGCTCGTGCAAGGCGGGTTCCATAACGGCCGATTTCAGCGGCTGCGACGGGGTCGTCGCACAGAAGTCCCAAGCAGAGACGTTAAATAATAGCAGCGGAATTTAGAACAAACACAAGTTTCTCAAAAGATGATCTTTATTGATATTGAAACAAAGATTACAATGGGGCGCAAGGCCAATGTTACAAGTCTCTCAAGCTCACTCAAGCTCACTTTTCTCTCATTACAAGTTCACTCTGCTCTCTCTCTCTCTCTCATCTCTCAATATTTGTCGATCCAGCGGAAGCTTCGGAAGGCGATGTCCATACATTATGTCCTGTATAAGTCTTCAATCCATGCGGCCGCACGCTTCGAATCGCCAAGGAACTCCTGTGCCTCGACGCATCCAAGCGGGCTCCGCGCCACGAGCTTCTACCTGTGCCTGCACATGAACACTGTGTGGGTGTCAGTACTCAACTGTACTGGTGGAGTGAGCTTCTCGCCCACCCATACAAAACCTACACGTTCATTTACTTTGTGCAGTTTAAATCCCTTTTCGATTGTCTTTCTACTCTTGCCTTAGGTTCAGTTTTAGGACCGGCGCCTTGGCGCAACTTGTGTGTCAAAACCATCCCGTGCTTGCAATGTCAACGTTACTCATACTTTGCCTCTAGACCACTTCTCGTGCCACAACGTTAACCTATCAGGTCGTGCTTGCCTTTCGGCCAGAATCAGAGACGCAACTACGCGGTAGTACCCAATTTCCTTACGACCGTGCTATAACTCCTTCGTGCCGTGCCTCGCAACTCAGTGCGACTCAACCATATCGCCGCCTCGCGGCCCCTTTGTTACTTTGATCGCCAACTGACCCAATCAAGACTTGTGGGTTTAGTGTCACACGACTGACTTTGCCTTGCGGCGGTTTCCCGACTTACACTCAAACAACTCAACCAACTTATGCAACTATATGCCGACAACTCAAGACTCAATGCCACATCTCGTGCCGAAGCACGTCGCCTATGTTGTAGCCATTCTTTAAGTCCAATACTTGTATTCTAGCTTGTATACACCTTCGACAACTCAACTCAATCCAAAGGCATACCCGCGGATCTGCCGCTATGCCGACTCATCTATATGATTTGGTCACTGACTCCGAGCCATAGTGGACTCCTTTTTGCTGAGTATAGGATGGACCTTCTTTGGGTAGCTAGCCCTATTCCGCGTCCACCGAATACTTTGCCCCAGGCGCAGCTTGGCTCCCAGAGCCTTTATGTTTCCTTAGGCCGCAATCGGTCCCGTGGCGCCACAGGTTGCCGATTCGGGGAAACTCTACCTTGTCGACAAGTTGTCCATGACCATGCAAGACCGACTCAAACTGACGTCTCACATAGTCATTCACTTCTGGTGTTACCATCTCTTTTAGTGCCATTCCTCTCTTTTAGTGCCATTTCTCACATCTGAGATCTTGCCTCGACGACCCGTAGTCGCGAGCATTGTTCTTTCTTGCCTCAACGACCCAGTCGTGAGCATTTCTTTCTTTCTTCCTTTCTTTTAACTCAAGACAACAACTTATTTAGACACTTTCCAAAACTCAACTAATCAATCGTGGCCCGTGCCTTTAAAAACTCTAGGATCGTGCAATCGTGCCTCAACTCGACTTCCGCTCTACGCGGCGCTATCGCCCAAGTCATACTTTATATGACGGGCCGTGGGATCGTGGGACTATTTAAGTTGACAGCCGCAGAAAGAGCGGGACAGCACTAGAAATGACTTAGGTCGATCGGCATAACTTTGCCTAACTTAATCGAGCCTATAACTTGACTTAAGGGACGAGCAAAGGCTATGCCAAGCCTTGCGTTATGGAAACGTGCATGCTTTGTCGAGCATTTACGTGGGCAACGCCTATGACTTAGGCCAACTCAAGTGTCGGGACAATTCGACGGGACCGTGCATGCTTTAACAAGCATTCACGCAGGCGACGCCTATGACTTAGGCTATTTCATAACTTTGTGTCGAAGACCAACTTCCCTTCTCCCAAGCCACGGGACGAAGGACCGAGTGTCATTTTCAAAGCACGCCGTGCACAACTCTAAGCCGACCGTGGGACGTTTTCCATGTTCTAACTCATTTTGACCCATCGGGATTATTCCCTTAGCTATGTGGATTCATCTCTTTTATTATTAAGCCTACTTGTGCAAGTTGAAAACACGATTTATTATGTGAAGGCAAAGATGAGGCAAGTTCACCGAAACTACCCCACCTGAGCGAGCGGTCGCCTTGACCGAGATGTCTTCGAGTCGCCGTTGTAAGGCTAAGTCCGAACGCCGTCGGCGTTTCGATTCCTCCGATTGACTGAGCGGGACGGGGCACTACAGTATCTGTGGCACTGCTATTCGCCGTAGAGTCTGTCATTTATCAGAGATTCGACTGTCGATATGTTCTTTCCACTTGATAAACACAGCAACTCTGCCAATGCGCTAAAAACGGAGCCAGAACCGACATGCCGTATGTGTGCTTTTTAAATTTTCAGCATTGATGGGCAGAGGTTCCAACAAATGTTTCCCCTCTGAGAATCCCAATAATGATTTTTTTTAGAAACTAAACTAGGATTTGGAGGGAGTGAATGGCGGCTGATGGAAGGAGAGGGTTAGAGTTAGGGTTAGGGATTAGAGACATCGAGGGGGGCTGACAGGGGGCCGGGGGGGAGGGAGGGGGCGGGCAGCAGGTCGTGGAGGGGAGGGAGGTGCAGCAGTAGCAGCAGGTGGGGGGGGGGGGGGGGGGGGTGGGGGGGGGGGGGTGGGGGGGGGGCAACAGTCGTGGAGGGGGGAGGTGCGCGGCAGCAGCAGGTCGTGGAGGGGGGGGCGCAGCAGCAGCAGTCGGGGGTGGGGGGACAGCAGGTCCGGGAAGGGGGTTGCAGCAGCGAAGGGGAAGGGGGGCAGCAGCAGCGGGAGGGGAGAGGGGGGCGGGTAGTTTTTTTTTTTTTTTTAAGATTAGGATTTTGTGGAGAGAGAGAAGAGAGGAGAGGGGTGACGGCTAGGGTTTTGGCTCTGATATCATGTAGAATAGAAATAATGAGATGATTATTATTCATGAGAGACTACATATATATAGGAGAGGCTAGCCTCCTCTCCTATTATTCTAAGCAATGTGGGACTAAAGTCCATTAACTAATAACTCTATATAACACTTAACAAGGGGCAATGGAACACGGATCAAAAATCTGGACCATGGTGCATATCCATTAAACAAATGGGTGACTTGGAAACTCTTATCAAATTCCATGTTATCTCCCAGTTCACCAACAACAACCCCTACGATCTCAAAATAGTAAGTTGCCAAAGACTATTTGTCAACCGTACCTCTTATCCACCAAAAGATTCAAAACTGCCAAATTTCCTTTTTACATTTTTAATTTCTTCTTGCATTTCCATCCTATAATTACTCAACCAAACAAGAACAAAACATCAAGAAAAATGACATAACTACCCATGAGGGGCCACCATTTTTTCTTAATTCCTAGAAGTTCGAGTTTCCTGGTGGAGATCAGTGAACAGAACAGTAATGCCCAGCTTTTGATTCGTCTTAAGGTGTAAGATCAATCCCAAGTCTAGACCTGCTCCAGATTTCCCATTGCTATATAGTATTAAGTGCGCCCCAGCACACAATTTTTCGGTATTTATGTCATTAATCGTTATTCTTTTTCACATCCATGTATTTCAACTCAGCATACAGCAGCAGGATGCCCAAGTACGAAGTTTGATAAACAAAAAAGTAGCAACCAACCAATCAGGAAAGAAGTTGGGCAAATGACCCACTTATAGAGAGGAGCAGTAGTATTCCACCTATGTTTTAATGTTTTCTAACTAGGACAGATATAATAAAGGTGAGACCAATTAAGGAATGTGGCAGTAAATATCCATATGTAATGATTTTATATAACGGGAAGACTAATTTGCAAACACTTACTCCATTTATTACCACCGTCCACAAAAGCAACAATAAGAGCACACCACTATAGCAAAGCCATAGAAAAGAAAATACCTATGACAAGTAGTCTCTCTCCATTTCTTCACCTCCAACATGATTGCACATTGGGTATCATAGTGCAGATCGTATTAGACATGAATGATCTAGTATTGGAAGCATATGCATATTATATATGTATCTAATACGGTAATGGTCCCATATGCATGTCTCTGCAACACATTATTTGTCTCTCTAATAGTGCAACATACTATTGTATCTTAGTACTCTACTTCTTGCATGACTAAGATGGAACCTTGACGGGATTTATGAGAACAAAATATGAAAGATACCAACTGAGGAAAATAGGAAAAAACAAAAGAATTTCACTTTTAAGGGTAAGATGTAAAGGAAGGTGGGACATAGAAGAGAATTCTAATGTCATGTGATACTATATGGCAAGTTGTATCAAGATAGTAGAAAGAGATATTATAGGAGTATCAAAAGGCAATGGTTGGATCTCGAAAGAAAGTCGGTGGTGGAACGAAGAAAATTTAAAAGGTTATTAAGGTAGAAAGAATTGGCTATAAATTGACATAAGTGTAAAAATGAGAAAGAATTGGTTATTACGTAATATAAGTGTATCAAGAGCAAGACCAAAAGGTATTCGTCAGAGAAAATGATAATAAGGAGAAGTAGAGGAGTTATTTTCACAAGTTATTTAATGAGAGCAACCTCAAAAGCATAGTTTAGATCCAAAGTTAGCTCGCTTAAGTCCTATTGCTATTGTCATAAAATTAGAATTTATAAAGTTAACGATGCATTAGAGAAAATGAGAATGGAAAAGCGTAGGCCTTACGATATTCTTATTGAGATTTGAAATGTTAGGAGAGAAAAGAATTATGTGCTTACCGATTTATTCAACAAATCCTAAGGACTAAAGATGGTAGGTGAACGGAGATGCAGTATTATAGTAACCATACGTAAGAGCAATTAAGATATAGTTGTAATAACTATTAAAAAAACACAAGTCATACATGAAACATAGTTTGCAGTATCGGCCGATAACGATCCGATACGACCGATACCGATACAGTTTAACTTACCCGATCCAATATCGATCGATACCAATATTGACATTGGAGATCTCTTTTTTAGTCAATTCGACAAAAAAAATGAACGAAAACGCCAATCAACAAGGATGTAAAAGGATAGTAAGGTGTAAAAACTGTAAAAGAAGAAAACTTATCTATCGCAAGTAAACCAATCGGAAAGGATGACTACTATTCATTTATCTTAAACTACTAAAGCACAACACAGAAAATACTTAAATTATGCCTAAATATATAAATATTTTTTCTAAATTTTAATAATTTATTAATATGATTTGCTTTTCAATACCAAAAAAATATGATACTTCAATTCGAAACAGCTTGTTGAGTATTAGTTATTTAGTCCCACATCGGGTAAAGATAAAGAGGCTAGTCCTCTCCTATACATATATGTAAGCTCTCTTTCAATAAAACAATCATCCAATTATCTCAGCTAACATGGTAACAGAGCCATACTACTTTTCAACACTAAAAAAAAATTCTTCCTTCTTGTGGGACTAAAAAATTTCTACATAAGCCCTCCCCCACGGCTCCAGTGCCCCTCCCCCGTCCCCACTATCCCGACGGCTCCGGCGCCTCCCCCCACCCTTCCAATGTCCACAAACCCTACCCTATTTCTGTATTGTCACCCCCAAACCTAATCCTAGCTTCCCCAAAAAAAGTATACTGAGGATTCTTTAGAGTAAATAATGATTTGTTTGCGTGAACCTCGACAACGACATCAGAAGTTAACAGAGAGTAATTTGGTTTGCGTGAATCTCTGTTCCTGGTCCGGTATCCACATCAGAATCCAACAGAAAGCACATGGTTGCATCTCCATCCTGCTTGTGTGACCCACATTTCGATCTTTGCTTACATTGCGCAGGCCACTTCTGGTTATTGACTTAACGTTGACATAAAGTGATGTGAATATTGGGTCGGGACGATCCACGACATCAAATCGAGTATTGAAGGATGACGAACACTGAGACAAGTAGCACTGCTGACAACATTAGTGCAAAAACGCAGTACGGGACACTAGCATTGGCACAATGATTTCCGATTCGACTTGTAATCGACGGCTGGAAGGTCCATATGGTACTTTACACGGTGAAAAAGGTCGAAAAGACCTTCAGGGCATGAGGTTGTCAAAGCATCGGACTGACAATTCCCCAACAGTGAATGATCCCACATACGAGCAGTGATGATGGATGACGTCGAATGTTTACACAATTTGATGAATTCGATGAACCGTCAATTGAGGACACAGTTTAGAATATGGATTCAATGAAGGAGTTATGAAAGGCCCTTGTGACTCGTTTGATGGCAAACGCGATTTTTTCGCATCTATGACTCGTTCGTTGACGTCCTACTGAGCTGAGGAGACAAGTCCCATAGACCACTTCTATGCCTTTAAGGCACTAGATATGAGATTGGATCGCGTGCTACATTGACGACGGATATCAATGAGACAAGACACAACGTCATCAGCTATATGCCATGGCATATCTTGCCTCCCTTCGTCCTATGCATACACTGTACCAGTCTCAGATTATTGATGGGCCGCGGTTCCATCTCTGATGGAAGTTCCCTTTCGTGTCCTATAGCAGCAAAAGTGTGGAACTGATACGAGTGACAGCACCTGCTGATCGATCAGCATTGGAAGATGCTCGTAGTGGATTTTGTGGTGTATACGTGATGGCCAGAATGCTGGCCAAAACGGTAGTCCAGGTGATGGTGGATGTGATGGAAACCGACCTCGGACATGTTTCCAGTGTGGTCACAAGGACACTTTCAATGGCAAGTCCCAAAACACCAGCAGCCAACATTGCATCAGATGCTCCTGACAATGACAGGTTATCTGTATAGATGACGGCAAATATTTATGCAGAATTCGCTAAATTCCAAAATCATGTCGTGGTGAAACTTCTACAATCTTGATCCACATCGGATATTCAGCGGCATGTGTGGTAAGGTCGAAGCAGTGGTGATTAACTTTGTTA
>JANAVB010004998.1:12291308-12311892 GCA_029216955.1 Iris pallida | reverse complement strand
ATTTGATCGATAGCGCTACTGTCGAATGGCGCCGAGCGCTATTTGCTATTTTAATTCACCCTGCATAATTTATTGATTTTCTCATGCCAACTACGAATGGTGCGAGACAGCTGTCAGTTATTATGATAAATCTGACACAATATCCTCGAGCGCCGTGCATTCGGGATTCGAAACAGATTTTTCTCGACTGACGTGCTGTCAGTCATGATGAAAACTGTTTCGGCTTCTCGAGGAAACTTGCCACATGTCAGCCATCACCATTTGAAGTCCAACGCCAATTGATGTCTGCTATCTGCTGTCTGGTGCCATTTGACTATTTGAATGCTGGCGCCAATTATGAGTAGCGCATAATGATGTTCATACTTTTTTGAGCTTCTACAAGACCTCTATCAAAGTTTTCAAATTTGAAAAAACTTCAAAATTTGGAATACTTTGAATAAGAATCCTTTCTTTGTAATTAGCGCATGCCAAAGTTGTAACTGACTCCGAGTTTTAGGCGCGATTGGCGTGACTGTTACGGATAGCTTTTAGGCTATAAATAGCTGATAGAAGAGATAGAAAACACTTTTACTTGAAACTCTCCTCTTCTTGAGCTCTTCATCTTCTCCACCATTTGAAGCTTCCAATCAATCGACATGGCCCCGAAGAGAAGCTTATCTGAGAAAAGGAACAAAGTGGCCGGAGCCACTTTGTGTGCGCCACCGTTGATGGTTCCAAAGCACATCATGCCATCGGTGAGAGCCGACAAGGCAAACCCCGCTCTTGAAGGTGAGAAAAACTGATCAGAGAAGAACCCGAATGTCCGCGCCATTCGTATGTAGCGTGATCAAAGGCCAACATTGACCGCCTCTTTTAGAGTGTTGGTCAATGCTTTGCGCCATCTGCATCACGCATCACCTCTTTCAGAGTGTTTGATGCTTTGCGCCATCTGATGTCCTACGCCACCTCTTCCAGAGTGTTGGTCGATGCTTTGTGCCATCTAATGGCCTGTATCACCTCTATCAGAGTATTGGTTAAACTCAATCACAAATAATGATACCATGCGCCATTTGCCATGTCTTAAGCATGATGCGCCACCAGATGTCATGCGCTAACTGACTGATGTGCCATCTGTTTTAAGAACTGTCAGATTGGATGCGCTAACTAAGGATTTTTTTACATCATGTGCCATCCATGATTGGCGCAGGATTTTTTTAAGAAAACAAGTTTTTTTTCAGATTTTAACTCTGAGCTTTCTTTTAAAGTTGATCTGAGGGAAGACCCTTATGCTAAGGAATTGGCTTCTGCCCTTCCGGGTGTCGGAGTATCAGGAAAACCTATCTCATGTTGACTTTCTACAATATGATCTTCCTGAAACAAGAAGAGCTGTGCTAAAGTCTCAAGACGATAAGACTTTATTATGCCTGATGAATGGTGAACCCCTTGTAAGTTTGGATCAGGTTCCCCATAAGAAGCAAACCTTCATGTTTGGTGAGGCTATCAAGAAAGACGGTCAGCCTAAATCGAAACGAGAAATGAGTCTATCAAAGCGGGAACAGATTAATATATCTCACTGATATGGTGAGATATCGGTCCCTATCCTATTATGCTCATGCCTGCTATCCTCGAAATATGGTATGGGATCTGACTCCTTTCCAACAGGCTAGAGTTGGGAGGATATGCCATAGACTAGGTCCCCAAAGTAGGGACGTATTTTACAGCTCATCAGAGAGGAGTAACACTCACTTGAGGGGCCTAAAACCAAGCTGCGTGCCGTCTGAGGATTCCTCTCTGATGATCCCAGTTAGAATTCCTTTCTTTGCGAACCTGTTTGCTAAGGCTGAAGGAAAGTATCCAGACAATAATATACGATTGACGGGTTTGATGAGTCCAGAGAACAAATGCTGGAACCGTCTCTCAACCTGGGCTCTAAACAACTTTAGAGATGAGCTGCTGGATATACAGCTTTATGAATCTATTTGGACAACTTCCTGCAGTATTCGCACGAATCCCAATTTGTTTTGGCCTTGGTGGAAAGATAGAATGATAAGACAGGAACTTTTGTGACACCACATGAAGAGATTGGCTTTACCCTTCACGAGATGCAATACATCTCTCATCTGCCAATGGGTGAAAACCCATATGAAGAGTATGTGCCAACAAATGAAGAGTTGGATGCTTTAGCCAAAAAAAACCCAAAAATGGTAGCAGTCTTCGACGAGCTTTTATGTCATTTCATGATTTGCACTCTTCTGTATAAGAGTCATACGAAGGGGACGTGTTATTGGTCCAAATAGTTGTCGTACCTATTTTTGGGCCATATCCAGGAGGATAAGGTGCAGGAACACCAAGATTGTGATCCTCACTTTTTTGAACTGCTTAACCGCACTATCCAGAAATTGATAGAGAAGTCAAGGGATGTTGACAATGAACTGAAGGAGGATTGGCATGAATTTAAGGCTGATACTCCTATCGAAACCTATATAAGACAAGTTGGTCGGCAAATGTCTCAAGAAACGACTCTTGCAGGCTTCCTTTCATTGTGATTGCGATAATTCATAGTTCCCGAAGCCAGTGTTGTTGACAGGATCCACCATAGTGTCCTATTCGTCACTGTATGTTTAGTGTTCGGCCACAAGATGGACATTCTTTCTCAATGACCTGTCGGCTGAATGCCGGTCTTCATTCTTTCACAAATGCCATGATAACGAATCCTAGTACTTGAGATGATTTTTCTCGTACAGAGATGCCGTATAATTATTTGTTGGCTGGTTATTGCTACACAACCCCATTTTAATAGATCCAACTCTAGGTGTCGTAGGAGGAGACTTCATCAGACATTACACCACATCTCGATGGAAAGTAAACTCCCTTACTGATTGTCGAAAGGCATTGAATATGGGTTCCAATGGAGATTCTACCATGTTCCTCCTCCTCCTGAATGTGCGAATCTTCCACCCCTACTCATGGATTTAGAGCCTATGGCTGCTCGCCCACCAACAGCTGCTTTTATATGGTTGAAGATGATCAGACCCTCGCACTTGATATATCGATTCGGGGGTGAGTGTTATATGGAGCCGTATCTGCCTAGCCGATTTGCTCGCCAGTTCAGCTATGATCTAATGCACATCGACAATGCAACCACCTACCTAAGATCCTTCGGATATCTGATCAATGGTGCTAGAGGGTGGAGTTATTATAGAGCCCGAGGCACTAGGGCTACTTTCTCAATGCCCTCTGCTACTCTTGAAGTGGGCCCGCATATGTTATATACATATGCAAACTTTTATACTTCAGCCAATACCTTCTTCGAGGCTTTCACCTTGTCCAATAGTTTTGTTAGTGCCAAACATCGTGATTGTGGGTCAGAACCACCCTAATTCAAAGAGGCTGAAGAGAATGCTCCTGCTAGAAATCCCCCTCAGGAAGTGGAGAGAAAAATATCCTGCAAAAGGAACTAACAAAAGACAAAAAGTCAGGGATTCATCTACCCCATCTGTCCCAGCCGAACCTCCTTCTCTTGCTAAGGCTCGGAGGAAGAAAACAAAAAAATAGTTGTTATTATTGAACAGCCTGCAGCTAGGACCAAATCCCAGATGCGACAAGCTGAAGCAGGGATTTCTTCTGGAGGAACGGGGACAACCCCTTCTCCAATCCCAAAAGAAAGTAGAATTCCTAATGAAAAGACTAGTAGGAGGCCAGATGTGCGGGATGAGGCTTCTGGATCCGAGGGATCTCCTCCAATACCACTCCTGCACAAAACGAGGAGAAAACTTCTAGTAACCGAAGTTGCACAGCAAGAAACTGCAGCTTTGCTTACTTCTTCAGTGCCAGAATTGTCATTGCCGTTACATGACCCACTGTCCCGAAAGGTAATGCTCTTTCCTTTCCAGATATTAATTCATCAGGCATTTGTGTTGATATATGAATTTTTTATTTGTAGGGGCTCAACAACGAGTATTCCAGCTCCAACTATTGCAGTGGATAATCCTTTGGTCCCTACTTCAGAATCAGTGTTCGTAAATATCAACATTCCAGTGACTGCACTTGCCGTGGCAGGAATAATGTTACCGTCACCTACCAAGGATGCTCCGGAGATTGCAGCTCCCGAAGAGATATTATCCTCAAATGTTCCAGCCTCCTCTATGACACAAGTACCTGTACCTTCTCAAGAAGACAAGGAGATGATAGAGGTACTAGTCGACTGTGACTTCGATAACGAACTAATTGAAAAAGATCTTGGAGACATTATGTCTGAGGATCGAACAGTGATCCAAGAGGATGAAAACCTGATGGCCAAAGATAGCCAAACTGCTGTTGAGGGTAAATAATACCCTATTGAAGAGGAGGGCCATCAAAGCCCAAAAGAAGATAATCAGAATCTCGATGAACCAGGAGGTGGTGAGAATCCTGATATTAATATCGAGGGCGATGAAGGCCCCGATGACAAAGGTGGTGTTGATATCGAGGGTGATGAAAACCCTAAAGAAGTTGAGGCTCAGACCCCAGCTGATAATGTTTTTGAGACAGAGGGGGCAAAGATGGCAACTCCAAGTGACCAGGCTGAATTCATGTCAAGTGGTTCTAAAGCTGGAAGTATCCATGCGGCTGTATCTGAGAACACCATGACGAGGCTCCTTATAGAGCGAGACACTGCGCCTCGTGAGAGTCCATATGTGTTGCCAAACTTAGGTAAACTTTTGACTTTATTCACCATTGCTCCTTTAATGTTGTTTGACGTGATATATAATGATTGTGCTTTTTGATTGCAGAGGGTCCCATAGGGACTATTTCTGTAGCCCCGTTGGCATCTACGGCTTTCAGCTTCACCTCCACCATGGCTCCTCTAGACATGGGGACTCATATTATAGAAGGAAGTTCTTCGAGGATACCTGCACCGAAATCTTCTGGTGCATAATCCGTGTTTTCTCCAACTTCTACAGAAGGAAGGATTCGGGATGAAGTGGTGACTCCTGGCGTATCAACCTGACAAATAAAATTGTCGAGACTTATACAAGTACTTTCTTCACATCTTTGAGAACTCTTATTCAGATGGTCTTAGAGAAAGGCCACCCTTACGAGTCAGTAAGGAGAACTACCTATTTCGTCATTGAAGCATCCGCAATATTATTGATCTTGAAAGAGTCAACTCTTGGAACACATCTTGGATGTGCTCGAGGAGACTATCAAATCCTACCAAGATCTGACAAGAGGCAACATTCAGAGACTCGTGGATGCAGAGTGCGAAGCAATGGCTCGTGAGTCTGAATGCGACAAGCAGCCATGGAAGATTTAGTAGTAGCTTTCTTAGCACGATATGGAGAGCTTGAGGCTAACATTATTGAAGCTACTACTTCCATTGAGCTCTATAAGACTGAAGTAGCAGAGAAAGAGAAAGAGGCAGCTGAATACAAAACTCGTCTTCAAGAGCTGGAAATTGAGATGGCCAAACTTCGTGAGGTGATCACAATAGCCAAGAAGCGTAAATAAGAAGTGCTCGAACTGTCTCAAGTTGTCGCAAGTCGAGTGGATGATCTAATGAGGCAACGAGATAAATTTGCCCAAGTTCGAGGTGCAGCGATTGAACGTCAAGTTAATTCACTACAACCTTTTAACCCAGAGTTCGGGAGAGACTTGGCCAGGAGAAGGGTACTTGACTCCAGGACGGAGAGAGCTGAATCTCTGAAGATGTTGATCACCGATCTGAGCACCCAACCTCCTAGATGAAGCTATCTAGATATGACAACTTTTCTTTTGTTTTGCTGAATATTTTGATAAATATATTGATTTTGACTTTTTTACTCGTTATTGAATGAAAACTAATGATCTTTTTGGTGGCTCTATTACTTATTACGTATCTGTTTAAGACACAAGCAATAGATAGGAATAAAAAATATGTTCAGAGGTACTGGACATGACATATCTCTTAAAAATAATATACTTATTATATCTGTTCAGAGGTAATGTGAACATGACAGAATATAACTTAAAATATTATCATTTCTGAGACGACATCATCAAAGGTAATATGGACATGACGAATCATTAATATAGATAGCAGAATTCAGAGGTAATGTGGACGTGAATTCGTATATCTGTTGATGATCACTGTGCCAGCTGGGACTCAAGAATATGATATCTTTTAAAACAACTGGGGTTTCAAAAGATGATGTTTGTAATTATGTAGTAGACGTTGTCAATGATGATAAGATCTGGATAGACTCCGCTGGTGATTCAAAGATTTGAAGTATGTACAATATTTGTTAGAAAATACAGTACAAACTTTCAAACATGGTACTTCTTCAAAAATTTGTCGTTAATAGGCATCATAGAGATTCGGCCATCCGTCCCAGACAGTTGATAAGCTTCGTTAAGAAAACTTTGCTTATAACGTAGGAACCCTTCCATTTTGGTTCAAACTTGCCTTTGCTCATGTGTGCCATAGTCACAGGACGTCTAACCGTAAGGACTAGCTCGCCTTTTTGAAATGTTCGTACTTTGACTTTATGGTTGAAGGCGTTTAAGATACGGGCTTGATATAGCTAGATGTGTTGTTGAGCTAGTAGTTGCTTCTCGTCAAGTGCTTCAAGCTCCTGAAGTCAAAGACGATCATTATCTTCTGTTGTGAGTTCGTTGGCAATAGCAATTTTCAGTGATAGGATCTGAATCTCCAACAGTAGGACAGCTTCACATCCATACACCAAAGAGAAAGGTGTATAGCTAGTCGGAGTGCGTACAGTAGTACGGTAGGCCCACAAACATTCTCCAAGCTTTTCACTCCAGTTACGTTTATTAGTGGAAACGAACTTCTTGAGAAGCTTGATGATCGTTTTGTTGAATGCTTTCGCCAAACTGTTAGCTGCGAGATTGTAGGCTGTAGAAGTAACATTGTTGATTTAGTTATCATCACAAAATTGAGTAAACTTCTGCATAATGAACTGAGGTCCAATATCATGGATTATTCGTTGAGGAAGGCCGAATCTGTAAATCACATGATGTTTGATAAAATTGATGACACTGTTGTCTTGACTTCTGCTAAGGGTATAGCTTCGGCTCATTTTGAGAAGTAATCGGTTATAGCTAGGATAAACCGATGTCCTCAAGATGATGGCAGATTAATAGGACCAATGACATCCACGCCCCAAGCTTCGAAGGGCCATGATGCTGCAGTCGGATGCAGAAATTCTGAGGGTCGATGAATGAAATCTGCATGAATTTGACATGCTCGGCATTTTTTGAATATTCAATGGCATCTGACACCATGGTTGACCAATAATATCCCATGTATCGAATCCGATCTTATAGCTTAGGACCAGGCTGATGTGTACCACAGACACCGTCATGAGCGTCACGTAGTATCTGCTTCACTTTATCTCCCGAAGACAGTATAAGAGAATGCCATCATATGATCGTCGATAGAGAGTTTTAGAGGTGTGATTGTAGTAGAATCGGAGTGATCGCCGAGGAATTGTCGTTGCTTCTTTGGAATCTTCAGGTAGAATATCATGTACCGCGAAGTCGATGAAAGGAGCTCTCTAGTCTTTACTTGTAGTGCAAACTTCGATTGAATTGTTGTATTCCAGATTCAAATTATTTTCGATACAGAATAACTCCTGTTGGTGATGACGATCATCTGTTGTCTTTTCACAGGGAACGCTAATACTTCCGCTAGATTAGCAAGCGCATTAGCTTCTGTATTGTAAGCTCGTCGTACATGTTCAATGAAGAAGCCTTTGAATGATGTAGCCAATTTGACTGCTGCTTTATGATATGGAACGAGATCCTGATGCTGAACTTCATACTTGCCTCTAACTTGATTGACAATCAGTTTAGAATCTCCGTAGACTTCAAGGTATTCAATATCCAATTATTTGGCTAATTGAAGACCGATCAGTAGAGCGTTGTATTCTGCAACATTATTAGAACACGGCTCGTCCAAAGAATAAGCTCTCTTAATGGCCAATCCTTCTGAAGATACTAGAACGATTCCAGCTCCGGCGACGATAGTGCCTTTAGGCCCGATTCTGGATGCACCATCGAAGAATAGATGCCAAGAAAGGATTCCTTCTGAAATCATGTTAGATTCTAGAGTTTCATCAAGAATTTTATCATAGAGTTTAGATGTCTCAGGGATCGGATAAGCAGCCCGAAAATCAGCTAGGGCTTGACCTTTAACGGACTTTTTTGGGACAGACCACATCATACTGTACGAGTAATATGGCCCATGTAGCGAGTCAAGAATTAAGTATACTGGATTTCTTCATCAAGATTCGGAGAGGGTTGACTCTAGAGATGACATGAATGGTTTAAACCATGATATAATGTCGTGTTTTCTGAATAGCGAACATCAGGGCTAAATATTCTTTTTCTACTAGACTGTATTGTTGTTCAGCACCGATCATCGTATGACTGAGATAATAGATGGCTTGCTCATGACCTTCCTTATTCTTTTGTGCTAGTCGGGCACCTAAAGAATGATCCATTGCTCGAACATACATCAGGAAGGGTATTCTTGTGACTGGAGGCACTAGGACTGGAGGGTTCATCAAGTACTGCTTTATGTTTTCAAATGCTTGATGGCATTCGTCAGTCCAAATGAAAGACAAACCTTTCTTCATTAGTTGAGTAAACGGTCTGCAACGACCAAAGAGATTTGAGATAATCTTCTGATGTACGCAAGCTATCCCTGGAATCCTCGTAGCTCTTTTAGGTTGCGTGGAGGACGCATCTCTTGAATGGCTTTGACTTTCTCGGGGTCAACGTGTATACCCTTAGAGGTAATAACGAATCCGAGAAATTTGCCACTAGATACTCCCAGAAATTACTTGGTGGGATTCATCTTGAGTTGATGTTGGCGCATTAGATTGAATATAGTTCTTAAGTCTTGGATGTGATCTTCCTTTAGACGACTTTTGACAACAATATCGTCGACATAACATTTGACTGTCTTCCGCATGCTCACGGAAGATGGTGCTCATGGCCCGCTGATAGGTTGTACCAACATTCTTGAGACCAAACGTCATACTGTGTAGCAGTAGACCCCTAGAGAAGTATGGAAAGATGTATGTTTTTTATCTTCAGGGTTCATCCTGATCTGATTGTATCCAGAAAATCCGTCCAAGAAAGACATCCGTTCAAACCCGTAAATGTTGTCGATCATGACATCAGTGATCGAAAGAAGGAACTCATCCTTGGGACAAGCTTCATTAAGGTCTCTAAAGTCGATGCAGATTCGGATCTTTTCTGTTTTCTTCATAATTGGGACGACATTAGCTACCCAGTCTGGATATTGTTATTCTCTGACAAAGCCATAAGCGATGAGCTTCTTGACTTCGGCTTCTATAGCGTCCATCATATCAGGTCGAATCGACGTTGTTGCTGTTTAACTAGCCTCGCATTTGGCAGGATATTGAGGTTGTGGGTAGCAATCTGAGGATCTAATCTCGGCATATCCTCATAGCTCCAGGCGAATACATCAATGTATTCCCAAATGAACTAGATCAGTTCTTGTTTATCCGCTTCAGGAAGACTTTTGCTGATGAAGATTGGCCTTGGAGAAGCTTCGTCTCCGATATCGACCTGGACCAACTGATCTTCGGTAGGTGGTTCGCATTGCACAAAGTGAAGTTCCTATTGAGTATCCATCCTTTGTATCTGTACCGTCCCAGTCCCAAAATACTTAGGACAAAGTACGTAGACATGCCAGCTGCACATATACGAAGAATAATCTAATATATAGAATCCCCGTATACGTACATAAGCTGTATAGATATAATAATCACAGGCCAGAATATAATAATTTACATCGCATCATAGCTCAATACAGGAGATATAAGAATCCAGAATAAATAAGTGTATCAAAGAGATAACCGGGTGGACATACCCACTCCAAACAGCTATAAACAATAGTCCTAAATGATCGGAGTCCAACCTCCGCAAAATAGAAAGAAAAGAGATATAAGATGTCCACTAATGTCTCAATGTATAAATAAACTAAAAATTAGTAGGAGATGCCTCGTCATCGATGTAGGATAAATCCAATGTCGCTCCGTACTCCTACAGGAAATCGTCTAACCCTCGAGAGATAACCAGGTCCTCAGAGGAACGTAACAAGATACAAGAAAATACCATGTCGTATAAACTATGATATATAATAGAAATAAAGTGATGCATGCAACAGGATTCCTAACCATTCTACTGTGAACATGCAGTGATACAATCCTTCGACGCATGAGCCATGGCTGTAGATGGGATCGACATAGTTCTCGTATAGGGCACCAGGGGCCTACGTTTGTAACGTCCGATGATCGTCAGAGGGCATCTGTGCAAGGGGTACGTCCATAACGCTCGGTGAACGTCAGAGGGCACATAGAGCCTGCATCTCCGATGGAGCACACGGGTAATCAAGGAAGTGAAAACGAAGACCATACGTTAGGTATTGTTCTCCCCACCCAATGCCTAGTATCATCATCTCCATGAATAATATAAACCTCTAGTAACCACCAAGTCTACTAACATGCAATTCTATTGGCAGTTACTCCTATCCGTCGCACGCCCCATACGTATCGGTGGCCAGTCGACTATAGTACGTGTCCTACATGTGACTCACAACACGTGATAAAGCATGTGTCAAGGCCATATGAGATATACCAATACCTCATCATCAATGGGTGGTCACTAGGCTAAGTCAATGCAAGGAAATAGAATAAAAGCAAATAAGACGACCGAGTCGCTTGCACCCAAGCGTGACTTGGATGCACAATGATATAATACTAACAACAAATAAATAATGCTGAATATAAATAACTGAAAATAAGATAAAAGTAATCACAGAGTAAGGTGGCAAGGTATCTTGCCTGGTGGTGCAGGAATGGCAATCCAATAATCAAGTACGTTAGCAAAGGAAACTTAAAATCCATGAACGGCTCCGGATGCTGAAACAAATATCAAGAACATTCCTAGTGTAAAAGATATATCTAGAAAACGTCTGCCCAAAAGTCCAATTTCGGACACATGGGCAAAATTGTAATTTTGGGTCAAAACGATATCCGCCATTGGACCCGTTTTGTACCAAAATGCGTGCCAGTATCTATTGTCTAGATCTAAAGTTGTCAAACTACGTGTCTACATGTCCGATTTGAGGAGACGAACCCAACCATATGTCCAAAATTGGATTCGGTGGGTTGTGTACAATTTCGTCCGTTGGATCGGGTCGCGGGCCCGCCAAATAAGCGTTCCGATCGACCTTCTCAGAATTGGACCAAACTTGGCACACATGACCAGAATTTTGATACGATCCTGTTGGCACAAGTTTCATCTCGAATCGACGACTGTTGTAACGCCCCAGTCCCAAAATACATAGGACCGAGTACGTGAATATGCCAGCTGCACATATACAAAGAATACTCTAATATATGGAATCCTCGTATATATACATAAGCTGTATAATAAATCATCACAGGCCAGAATAATATAATCTAATCTCATCACAGCTCAACACATAAGATAATAAAGTCCAGATAATAAATGAGTGTATCAAAGATAGCGGGTGAACATACTCACTCCAAACAGCTATAAAAATAGTCTCATAAGATCGGAGTCCAACCTCCGTAAAATATAAAGAAAAGAGATGTAAAAATATCCAATAATGTCTTAAATAAGGAATAGACTAAAAATCAGTAGGAACTGCCTCGTCATCAATGTATAAAGGATCCAAGTCGCTCCGAACTCCTGGGAGAAGTCGTCTAATCCTGGAGAGATAACCATGTCCTCAGCGGGACGTAACAAGATACAAGAAAACACCATGCCATATAACTGTGATATATAATATAAAAGAAAAAGGGATGCATGCAATAGGGTTCCTGACCATTCTACTGTGAATATGCAGTTGAGAAACAATCCTTCGACGCATGAGCCATGGCTGTAAATAGGATCTGGTATAGTCCCCACTTGGGCACCAGTGACCTAAGCGCATGACATTCAAAAATGACAGTGGCCAACCTGAGAGGATAATCATACCCGTATCTCCAGCGGAGCTTTCGGGTTACAAGAGAAGTGTAATCGAAGCCCATACGTCAGGTATTGTTCTCCCCACCCAATGCCTAGTATCATCATCTCCATGACTGATATGAACCTCTAGTAACCGCCAAGTCTTCTAGCATGCAATTCTATTGGCAGTTACTCCTATCCGTCGCACGCTCCAAACGTATCGGTGGCCAGCCGACTACGCGAGTACGTATCCTACATGTGACTCACATTACGTGGTAGAGCAAGTGTCAAGACCGTATGAGATATACCAATACCTCATCAACAATGGGTGGTCACTAGGCTAAGTCAATGCAAGAGAACATAAATAAAGCGAGAATATGATCGATAAAGTCGCTTGCACCCAAGTGTGACTTGGACGCACAGTTTTATAATATCAAAAAATAAGAAGTGCTAAAATAACAACTAAAAATAAGAATATAATAATCACAGAGTATGGGGCAAGGCATCTTGCCTGGTGGTACGAAGGTGGCAAGTCCAAGAATCACAATGTCAACAACAGAAATGTCACAATCTCCAAACAACTCTGGATGCTGAAACAAACATCAAGAACGTACTCGGAATAAGTGATATACCTAGGAAACACCTGTCCAAAAGTCCAATTCTAGAACAGGGGCAAAATTATAATTTTGGGTCAAAACGATGTCCGTCATTGGACCAGTTTTGTACCGAAACGTGTCCCAATGTCTATGGTCTCTAAAGTCGTCAAACTCAAACTACATGTCTACGAATCCGATTTGAGGAGGCGAACCCGACAGTATGTCCAATTTTGGATTCCGATGTACCGTGTACTAAATCGTCCATTAGGTCGGGTTAACGGGCTCGCCAAATTTGGCGTTCCGATCAACCTTCTCAGAATTGGACCAAGCTTGGCAAAAAATACCAAAAAATTAATACGGTCCTGCTGGCACAAGTTTCATGTCGATCCGACGAACGTGCACGACGTTATGGCCAAGTCTGCAAAACGTCGATACGGGGGTATCTCGACGGATACGCACTGGTTTCGTTGCGCACGCGCAATAAATCAAGTTCCGTCAGTTCCAACACGTCAGCAACACCCATACGCGCCTTTCTATGCATATAGTTTGCGACCACGTCGCCCGGTTTGTTGGGCGCACGCCGTATCGGACATGTTTCTAAAATTTTAATATTTTAGCACAGTTTTTCGCACAAGTTTATCAGCAATTAAAACTACGCACAGTAATCAATATGTAAATCTAAAGGCTGCATTTTAATCTTGATTATATTGACTTTAATGGTGTTAAATTGGTTTTCAAAAATATGCACTGGATTGGTCGATATCGGCCTTACAAGTTGGGTTCTTGGCTGCCATCATTACTCTGTTTACACACAGATTTTTGGGCGACTTTGCTCCAATTTTTCAGGCAATCGCATGGCTTTGCCAGGATTCTACACGAAGGGTGTTTTTTTTAGATGGTTATATAGGCTTCGCACTCGACTTCGTAGAATTAAAAACGATCAAGTAAAGAAGTATTTTTGGGGGTCGAAACAGTACCTGTCGATTGTTCTGTTCATACGGGGTATCCCTCTGTTCGAGGTCGGTGATAGCACTTACCGGCGATCCAGCGATGGTACGGCATGGTCAGGCTGTCGAGGACGAACGCCTAGGTGTTGGGGTCGCACTGGGGTTGATTTCTCGAAGTTTGCATGGGTATCGAAGAGGAATTTATGGCAACCTTCTTCCGCGACTTTAAATAAAAGTGGCTTTGAAAACCTAATTTAATTCGAATTCCTCCACGAATTTTTGAGTAGGATTAGGGTTAATCTACTAGAGAATCCTACCAGGATCCTATAGTTCAAATCTCAGAAGCTTTGGGGCAAAATTGATAGAGTTTGGGTTTAAAAAACTTTGTTAACTTGGCTTTATTCCTTCGGTTCAGCCGAAGGGGGGTCGGGATGTTTGTGAGTACTGTAGCTGCGACTATAGTACCGTCCACTTCTTCTTCTTTTTTTATTTTTTTATTCTTTAAACTCTCATATATATATATATATATATATATATATATATATATATATATATATATATATATATATATATATATATATATATATATATTTATTTATTTATTTATTTATTTATTTATTTATTTACACATTTATATACAAGCTTTTAGAGCAATTCAAGTCGCTTCAAAAATTCTAAAAATATAACTAAAATTCTAAATTATACCTTAGGCTACCTTTAATAGCATAATACAAGCATACATACCTATACCTTATATATATACATATATTAACTACAACTAATGAGTCAATAAAAATAACAAAATAAATAAAATATTAAATTAATTAGGAATAAAATATGGGGGTTTACATCCTACCCAACTTTAAAAAAAAATTTGTCCTCGAAATTAAAACTAATGCCGAGGGGTGCAATGCAATACAATATTTAAAGGGTCTATCATGCAAGACATACCTTGGTCTTCGAACAAATGCGGGTAATGATTTCGGATGTCGTCCTCGTGCTCCCAAGTAGACTCTTCTGGCGAGTGATGCATCCATGCCATGCGAACCAATAGTATAGATTGATTTCGTAACACCTTCACTCGGCGATCAAGGATACCTACCGGTTGCTCTTGATACGACAAGCGTGGCCCAACTGTGATTTCGGAGTGATCGAGCACATGACTGCTGTCTGCCACGTACCTCCTCAGCTGAGACACGTGGAATACGTCATGTACTCCCTCTAATGACGGTGGCAATGCCAATCTGTAGGCCACCTCTATAACACGTTCCAAGATATCGAAAGGGCCGATGTATCTTGGACTCAACTTGCCATGTCCTCCGAATCGAATTGTGCCTCTAGTGGAAGATATCTTCAAGAACACATGGTCGCCTTCCTTGAACTCCAAAGGTCGACGACGATTATCTGTCCACTGCTTTTGACGATCCTGCGCTGCTCGCATGTGGTCCTATATCTTCTTGACCTTCTCCACTGTGCTCAAAACCAACTCAGGTCCCAACATCTGTCGCTCTCCAATGTTGCTCCAACAGACAGGAGATCGATACTTCCTACCATACAATACTTCAAACGGAGCCATCTGAATGCTCGCTTGATAGCTGTTGTGGTAAGAAAACTCTACAAGATGAAGGTGGTCCTCCCATGATCTGCCAAAATCAAGCATACACGCTCTCAACATATCCTCTAGCGTCTGAATAGTATGCTCTGACTGGCCGTCTGTCTACGGATGGTACGTCGTGCTAAACTTCAAACGCATACCCAAACTTGCTTGCATGCTCCTCCAAAAGTGTGAGATAAATCTCGAGTCACAGTCTGGCACGATACTAACTAGTACATCGTGTAGCTTCACTATTTGCTTCATGTACATATCTGCCAAAACTTTCGTGGGCTGCCCTACTCTAAAAGGTAAGAAATGGGCCGATTTGGTAAGTCTATCAATAATCACCCATACGGCATCTCGTCTACTAGGACTCCGAGGAAATCCTGTGACGAAATCCATCGTAATGTGCTTCCACTTCCACTCGGGAATGGGTAGCGGCTGCAATAATTCGCCCGTCCTTTGGTGCTCGGCCTTCACTTGTTGGCATACCAAACACTTGGCCACGAAATGAGCTATCTCCCGTTACATTCTGTGCCACCAATAATACTGCCGTAAGTCCCGGTACATCTTGGTTCCTCCGGAATGAATAGAGTAAGTCGAACTGTGTGCTTCCGCCATCAACTTCTGGCGTAGCTCTCCATTAGAAACATAAATACGATCACCACATCGCAATGTCCCATCGGGATGAATCCTCAATCCCGTCTGCTCTTCTATCTCAGTCCTCTCTCAAAGCCATCAAAATCTAGTATCCATAGGTAATGTCGCCTTGATCCTCTCTACTAGTGATTATTGCACTTGGAGGTTGGCTAACTCGCCATCTGCTCCAGGCAATACGACCTCAATATCAAGCTGCTGCAAGTCTCTGATCAACTTCTTCTGCGTAGTCAAGAAGTGTGCCATGGACTTACGGCTTAATGCATCTGCCATAACATTAGCCTTGCCCGGATGATAACGTAGCTCGATCTCGTAGTCTTTCATCAACTCCAACCAACGTCGCTGTAGCATATTCAACTCTTTTTGTGTGAACACGTACTTGAGGCTCTTATGATCGGTGTAGATGTCAACCTTCTCGCCATACAAGTAGTGTCTCCATAGCTTCAAAGCAAAGATAACCGCTACGAGCTCTAGATCGTGGGTCAGATAATTCTTCTCATGCACACTCAGTTGTCTTGATGCATATGCTACTATATGACCATGCTGCATCAATACACATCATAATCCCTTCTTGGATACATTGTTGTAGATCACAAATCCTCCTGGGCCCGATGGTAGTGTCAAGATCGGTGCCGTGGTCAAGCGCTTCTTCAACTCGTCAAAAGCGGCTTGATACTCATCTGTCCATACAAACTCCTGATCCTTGCAAGTGAGTCGAGTCATAGGCCCCGCTATTCGAGAAAAATCTTCTACGAACCTTCGGTAATAACCCGCAAGTCTAAGAAAACTTCTCACCTCAGAAGCTGATGTAGGAGCGGGCCATGCCTTGACTGTTGTGATCTTCTCAGGATCTACCAATATGTCGTCTCCCATAACAATGTGTCCAAGAAATAATACCTCTTTGAGAAAGAAATCACACTTGCTAAGCTTCGCAAAAAGTCGCTCATTCCTCAATGTTCCTAAGACAATTCGTAGATGTTGCTCATGCTCCTCTTGACTCTTGGAGTAAATCAAGATATCATCTATTAAGATGACTACAAAATTTTCCAAGTACTGGTGAAAGATCTTGTTCATTAAATTCATGAAGACTGCAGGAGCATTGGTCAAACCGAAAGGCATGACCAAGAACTCGTAGTATCTATACCTCGATCGAAAAGCCGTCTTTGCAATGTCTTCGTTCCGAACCTTCAGTTGGTGATAGTCCGATCGTAAGTCAATCTTGGATAATACCTTTGCTCCACTTAGTTGATCGAATAGATCGTCTATACGCGATAAAGGATACTTTTTCTTCATCGTCACTGCATTCAAAGCTCTGTAGTCGATGCACATGCGTACTGTCTCATCTTTCTTCGACACAAAAAGAATAGGCACTCCCCATGGTGACGTACTGGCACGAATAAAGCCTTTCTCCAATAAGTCATCAATCTGCGTCTTCATCTCTACCAACTCCTTGGGTGCCAGACGATACACTCGAGATGAAATAGGCTCGGCTCTGGGAATAAGCTCAATAGAAAACTCAATGTCTCGGTCAGGTGGCAGTCCTGGCATATCCTTGGGTAACACATCCTCGAACTCAGTGATAACAGGGTACTGAGGGGTGTCCCACATCATCATATGAGTCCCCAATGTGGGTGTATCACAACTCTCTCCTTATTCTTTGGTGAACTCAAATTCCGTCGTATTCGGTGGTTTAAAGACGATACTGCCCCAATGGCAGTCAATAAGAGCAAAGTGCTGGCTCAACCAGTCCATTCCGAGAACCACGTCGAATGTCGGTATAGGCAATACAAGAATTCGTACTTTCATCTCTCTACCACGTATCACTGCAGGACAAAGTCTATAAACACCACTAATAGGTACAACTCCTCCTCCAGTAAGAATTTTAACATTTTTAGATAAGGGTGTGATGGGAATGCTGTATCTAGTGGCAAAACTAGTGGCTATGAATGAATGAGTGACTCCAGTGTCAAACAATATAATGGTAGAAAATAAAGCAACTAAAACCATACCTGCTATGACCTCTACCTCTGTCTCTATATCCTCAACAGCAAGTGAGAATGTCTGCCCATAATTTTGTCCTGTACTCTGAGCTCTGGCCTTGTTGTACTGTACGCCTTGGGAAGGCAATGGTGGGTGAGGTGCTCCTGCTGCTGGTCAGGGAGCTGGGGGTACTGAAGCTGTAGGCCTCAAGGCCTGATGTGCCTGTACTAGTGCTCGCTGCTCGGGGCAATCTCTGGCCAAGTGCTGTCCCGATCCACACTTCGTATATAATCCTAAACGAAGCCGACAGTCATCTCTGGTGTGACCTTGCTTTCTACAAAAGTGGCAAGTAGGCTTCTGGTAGGGTATAGTCCTCTGCTTGTACTTTCCTGTGGTCCTCCTGATAGGTCCTCCCTGTGTAGCTAGGGCTGGTGTAACTGCTGGGGTATGATGTCTAGATGTCTGCTACTGCTCCCTATGAAGAATCTTCTGAGCACGAGCTTCTTCCAAGACAGCTGAATGGGAGACTCGAGACTGGGTAGTCGTATATGACTTGAGCTCTGGTGCAAGCCCCTGATAGAATCTTCTCGCCTTCTCTAGCTCTGTCAGGATCAGTCCCACCCCAAATCAACTCAGGCGATTGAATTCCGAGTCATACTCATCAACCGTCATATTTCCTTGCTTCAAATAAAGGAATTGGTCGTATAGACCGTCTCGAACATGGATGGGAAAGAATCTCTCATAGAATAGATCATAGAACTCCTTCCAAGTGATCCTAGTGCCTAGTCGTCTTTCTTCTGCCTTCCACCAATGGTGGCATTATCCTCTAGTAGTAGATCCACTGCTATCATCCAATCTCGAGCGGGCAACTGGGATGCCTTCAATAACTTCTCTGTACTAATAAGCTATTATGACACCTCTAGTGGCTTCTCCGTTCCTCTGAAGGGCTTGGGGTTCATGTCTGTAAAGTTCTTAATAGAGCCTTCATAAGGATGCAGAGCCGGTGCTGGTGCTGGTATCGGTACCGGAGGTGGAGGTCTAGCCAATATTGTCATCATAGTCTGTCTCATCAGCTCAGTTTGCTGCCACTGAGCCTGCATCATGGCATACATGAACTGGGAAGTAGGGCTCCCATCGGTCGGTGGTGGAGGCATCTGAGGTCATGACTATGGTGGAAACTGCTGAGGGAATGGTGGTGATGGAGGTAGTGGTACATTCCCTTTCGGTGGCACGGTAGTGCTCTGTCCAGCCCGGCTAACTGAGGGTACAGCGATCTCTGGGTGCACCGTCGTCGACGTCGTAGTAGGCTGCGACTGTCCTTACTGGTATGGTGTCACCGAAGTCACCGGAGGATTATATTCCTCTTGGGTGGCCGCATTTCCAGAGGTGATGGCCAAGGTGGAAGTGCGTCCGCTCCTTAGATTCATACTGTTGGCACGAGGAAGAATAGGACAATATTAGGAGAGGTTAAATATGAGGTAAATCAAATAATCAATAGAATTTCGAAAAGATTGGAAGTCAAGGGAGATAGTAGTTCTGGATGAGATACTGTTCCTATTCCTATATGCAGGCTTGTTGGGCACAGTCGTGTAATCCAACAATATTTTGAGGACTTGCATGGGCCACGACAAAAATATGTAACGTCCCAGTCCCAAAATACATAGGACCGAGTACGTGAACATGCCAGCTGTACATATACGAAGAATACTCCAATATATGGAATCCTCGTATATGTACATAAGTTGTATAATAAATCATCACAGGCCAGAATAATATAATATAATCTCATTACAGCTCAACATAGAAGATAATAAAGTCCAGATAATAAATAAGTGTATCAAAAGATAGCCGGGTGAACATACTCACTCCAAACAGCTATAAAAATAGTCTCATAAGATCGAAGTCCAACCTCCACAAAATATAAAGAAAAAAGATGTAAAAATATCCACTAATGTCTCAAATAAGGAATAGACTATAAATCAGTAGGAACTACCTCGTCATCAATGTATGAAGGATCCAAAGTCGCTCCGTACTCCTGCGAGAAGTCGTCTAATCCTGGAGAGATAACCAGGTTCTCAGCGGGACGTAACAAGATACAAGAAAACACCATGCCATGTAAACTGTGATATATAATATAAAAGAAAAGGGGATGCATGCAATATGGTTCCTTACCATTCTACTATGAATATGCAGTTGAGAAACAATCCTTCGATGCATGAGCCCTGGCTGTAAATAGGATCTAGTATAGTCCCCACTTTGGCACCAGTGACCTAAGTGCATGACGTTCAAAAACAACAGTGGCCAACCTGAGAGGATAATCATACCCATATTTCCAGCGGAGCTTCCGGGTTACAGGGGAAGTGTAATAGAAGCCTATACGTCAGGTATTGTTTTCCCCACCCAATGCCTAGTATCATCATTTCCATGATTGATATGAACCTCTAGTAACCGCCATGTCTTCTAGCATGCAATTCTATTGGCAGTTACTCCTATCCGTCGCACGCTCCATACGTTGCTGACTACGCGGGTACGTATCCTACATGTGACTCACATCATACGGTAGAGCAAGTGTCAAGGCCGTATGAGATATACCAATACCTTATCAACAATGGGTGGTCACTAGGCTAAGTCAATACAAGAGAATATAAATAAAGCGGGAAAACGACCGATAAAGTCGCTTGCACCCAAGTGTGACTTGGACGCACAGTTTTATAATATCAACAAATAATAAGTGCTGAAAATAACAACTAAAAATAAGAATATAATAATCACAGAGTATGGTGGCAAGGCATCTTGCCTGGTGGTACAAAGGTGGCAAGTCCAAGGATCACAATGTCAGCAAC
>JANAVB010004998.1:12098808-12286308 GCA_029216955.1 Iris pallida | reverse complement strand
ACTTGCTCATGATGCCTATCAACGGCAAGTTCCTGAAGAGATATTATGTGTAACCTTCTGTAAACAATGTTCACATATGTTCAGTCATGTAAATGTACAGTGCAATGTTTATGTGATTCAAAAAAATTATCTAACTATTATCCGTATTTCAAGAGTCTTGAATACGCCATGGATAATGGGTCCTATAAAATAAAAAATAAAAAGATTTCCTAGTGGAATCATTTCCGTTTTGACTCTGCCCAAACTCGGTTTGACGAAAACAAGTCACGTCCCTATTACCTCTGAATTGTTTTCTGATAATTATTTCCCTAGTGGAATGATTAAGAAACGTTTTGCCACGTCCATATAACCTCTGAGCAAAGCATTCATCAAGGATAATCACGTCCATATTACCTCTGAATTATCCACTCATATCTAATATTATATATCTTTCCACGTCCATATCACCTCTGGTCAGATATAGAACATCCTCTGCTATTACGTCCATATTACCTCTATTAGCAGCTTCTTTCAACATATTATCTATATTCAAAAAACCCTGAATATAAAACGGATAATGAGTCCACATCAAATTCCCCAGTGGAATACCCACCAAGAAATATCCTTACTACGTCCATATTATCTCTAGTTCTGATATTTCACAAAACTACATTCATAAATTTTGAAAGCCAAAAGATTCTTTATTCTTTAAAAAGTCTATCAAGAGACGGAGAAAAAGATACAAGAGCCTTGACGGCTAAAAGAAAAACAGTTACAAAATGGAAGACTTAAGGGATACACAATCGGTTGATGCTATCCCTCAGAGCCTTGATCTCAGCCTGAGATTTGATAGTAGCGCGACAATGTGCCTCTTCCTGTCGAACAGCTTCATCCTCGAAAGGAATCAGTTTCAGATGCTCCTCTTCCAACTTCACCAACTGAGCTTTCAATTGATCTGAAGTTTTGACAGTTGCAGCAGCTTGAACCACGTAGTCTTCCTGCTCAGATGCAGTTGTTCGCAGGTCAGCCTCGAGCTGAGCAACCTCTTTGCGAAGCTGCACAATATGGTTATACTTTTCAGCAATCTGGATGGCCAGCTTATTCTTCGAGGCAATACGAGCTCTGCTGGCAGTATCAAACTGCTCATACTGATCAGCCAGCTCGCTGATCTCTTTAGCCAGAGCCTCTTTTCTCACCTGGAAAGTAGCTTTCTCCTCCTTAATAGCCGCAATCAGAGCCACGTCCTCCTCAAGAAATGATGATGTTGGGCTTTGCTGACTGACCTCTCAGAATTTGGCCACTTGATTTTCCAGGTCAGCCATGACCTTCCTTAAAGCATTAGCTCGCTCTTCATAGCCAGCAATGCTTTTAAGACCTGTCACCTGGCATTCAGCAACAACCTTTACAGGCCCGAAGATGGCATTTTGGTTCAAAACTCCAGAAAGTTTTACTTTCAATACGGAGTAGAAAGCTCTTATGACTTCCTAAGCCATCTCATCATCTTCAGAAGAGGTCGTTGGAGATGAAGCTTGATGAGGATCTTCTATCCCAGGAAGATCTACTTGGAAGGAAGTCGAACCTGACAAATAAAGCAATACACATATCAGCAACAATAAAAAACTTACTTAAAGAAGGATTTGTAAGTTTATACCTCCTACCGGCTCAGCAACACTGGAACTGGAGAAATGAGAGCAGGCCTAGGTCGCTCACTGTCAACATCTGCCTGCTCGCCTTCTACGGTCCCAGCTAGACCCGAAGCAGATTAAATAACGGCCGCCTCAACAGGCCGATCAGGAACTTCTTCAGTAACCGATGCCAGTTACTGGAAGAACCAAGGGCAACTTTCTGTCTTGTCCCGGTATCTCGAGCAACCCCTGTGCTTCGTTCCCTTTCCTTGTCTACAAGGGAATATATGATGGAAGTCAGCCTCACAAGTTGCACGCAAGATTGAAGTCGAAAAATCTCATCCGAAGAAAAGTGCAAGAATGACATACCCAGAGGAGGGTGAGCTGATTGGACTTGATTTCCATCCAAGTCTTTCATCAATAGCTCCTATTGCAGACATATCCTCCAAAGAAATGTCATAGAAGGGACTGGTTTTCTGATCGTCGTCGTGGTCGAGGCCTTCACCCTGATCATCCCTTCGCTCAAGCCTTACAACTGAAGAAGACCCAACCTCATCCATCGGTTGAGGACGAGCAGGGGACACTGTTGTTATGTCCACCATTTCAGGCAAAGAAGCACTTGCCGCAGTCGTAACCTCAATGTCCTGTGCAAAGGACAAACGCAATGGTGAAAAAACTCCTAACGGTTTGACCAAAACGGCTATGGAGTCTAGGAAGGGATCTACCTCCCGAATGGTAACAGCTTGCGACGCCGTTTGCCGAGAAGATCTTCTAGGAGAAGGCGAGCTGGCACTCACGTCTGCGACCTTCTTTCTCCCCCAGGAAACAACAACCTTCTTCCTTTTGGGCCGTGGGACCAGCTCGGTGGAAGCTTTCCTCTTATGAGGAATGTCAGGAAGAGGTTCTTCGGTATCCTCTCTCTGAGGCGCTGTAACAATAGGCTCCTCAAGAACAACTCTTTGCTGTGGCGCTGCAGTCGGTTCAACTGTGGGTGCAGCACCCTCCTTTCTGTAACCCCGCATCGTACATACTCGTCCTATATTAGCAAGAGTAGGGGCAAACCTTGTCCCCGATATTAAACTCTACTCACGGTCATACCGAGAATGAAGGGTATTAACCTGAATATAGAACTTGGCAGTAGCAAAGAGCATGTGGTTGTCATGCTTATCTTCGGGCAGGGTAAAAACTGTCACATACATCCAGCGTTATAGTAGCCCTATGCACGTGCCCCATCGATCAGACTCCCTATCGACTGTAGATGAAGGCTGGGGTTGCCTAAGAGAAGCTGGCTGTAGCCGAATTGTCGTACAAAGCGACTAGGTAAATAAGGTTCCAGAAAAGTGTGGTTCCTATTCCTGAATACCAGATGGGAATGCCTGATGGACTGGAGCCAATGAAATACCCCAATAGGAAGGCTAGTAGTGAGTGCTCCATCATCTACTAGGGTGTCTCCTGTACGGCCACTACCAGACAAAGGCGACACTCTAAAGAATTCATAGTTCTGCAGAAAACTCAAAGCCTTCCTGCAAACAGGCACCCCTGTAACGGTCCAGTCCGTATCTCTGAATCTCCGAAGGAAGGCATCCCCTGCCAAAGAGTCCGCCATCGGCCCGGTGTTCATCAATCTGGGACAATACAGCACCAGCCATCCCATCAGATAATGAAAGGGAAACTCAGTCCTAGCAAAATCCTTTCTGCCATCGGATGTTATCGCGTTCACGACAAAGTGTCGCAAACCCCGTTGGATGGCACAGACCATCGCTGGAAGCAGAGCAAGTTGGCGTCCAAAGACCAGCTTTACAGTCGGAAGTATTATACCCCGGCTTATTCTTTCAATAGACCCTGAACCACCAGGGACTACGCCAGTCACGAAGCCATATCATCAGAAAAGAGGCTAGCACCGCCTTTTCTAACAGCTTGAACTCGGCCTGCCTGAAGAAATGATAAATCGGAAAATTCCCCTCAGGATTATCACTATTTTCGGCATCTACAGCTCCGTGATCTGCCATCAACTGCTCTATCTTGGAGCTCGTCAAAGGCTTGCGAGACGAGAAAGAGACTGAGCCGTCCTCTTCTTCTCTGGTGAAGACGTAGTTGGTCCAGGCCCTCGTATGGGAAGGGACCCCTCAGTCTTACCCTTCTTCAAAATCTGGTGACAAATAAAAAATGACAGAGTAACTCTTTGTACACCTCTACCATCTCGGAGTTCCCCTTCTCCAAATCCAGGAGCTCTGTATCACAGGGGACGTATTTCGCATATGCTCTGTCCCCCAGGGAAGCTTGGATATCGCATGCATCTCATAGAGAACCAAACCTATCTCCCCCACCCGGAGTGAAGAAGGTGCACGTGTGATGGTTGTATAACTCCGCCAAGGAGACAAACATTGGCTAGTTAACCTTAATACCATACTGGGTGGCTCTAACGACATAAAGAAGACCGGCAACTTTTAGGGTGGCCCCGTAAGTCGAGAGCACCCATCCAGTAAGGTCACTCCAGAACGGGATAGAATGTCTCCAGCCTTCCATCCGCAGCTTCCCTCCCGGATACGACTCCTTCTTTGACAGCATCAAGTTGGAGAGAGTCTTAGCAGCATAGGGGTGAAGATCAGTCGGGACATCGCTCATTATGACACCAGGATGCAGCCCCCTCATGGAGTAGGATGTGGAACCTTTGACACACTTGAACGTGTCCTTCTTCCGATCACCAGAGTTGAATTAGATCTTGCCAGAAACAACCCCATGCAGTTCAGGGGTCAGATCCCATTTCATCTGCCTCTGCACAGCCAGATCAGTAAATGCTGACAGATAGTATTGGCGCTTCATCGATAGCAACCATATTCTTTGGTTATTTAACTTAACTACCAAAGGGTCTTCTAGACATATCGTCTCGTCATCTTCGAATCCTATACTGTCACTAAACAGGAAATACGGCTTCTTCAAACGACGTATCCCTCCAAGCAAGAGCTTTTCGTCGTTAATCATCTGCTTCAGAAAGGTTTCGTCTTGTTCAATTATGGCAATCGTTCGTTCTGTAGGTTGGTCATGACTGATCTTGGCCTGAACATTGCTGACCATGTTGGTTATGAGGCTTGTGCCGAGAACTTGGCAAGCAGAGCCGAAAGGGATTCCACCATGTTCCGGAACAAATATATTAACTGCAAAAGAGAAAGTCAGACTCAAAATCTGTAAAAAAACTAAGTGCTGGGGGAATCTTATGCGCCCAAACGGCTATGCGCCCAAAGAGCTATACGCCCAAAGGATTATGTGCCCAAAGGGTTATACACCCAAAACAGCCTATGGGCGCATAACATACAACAGCATGTGGGCACATAACATACAAATAGCATATTGGCGCATACCATACAGCAGCAAGTGGGCGCATAACATGCAACAGCATGTGGGTGCATAACATATAGCAACAATGTGGGCGCATAATACACCACTGTATTGGCGCATGCTTCTGTGGGTGCATAAGAATGCTCACAGAAGCATGTTGCCTTAGACGCATGCGCCCAGGCAAAGGAAAAGTCTGAGCGTCGCAAATTAACGCTGAAGACTTTGTTTTGAGGTGTAGCCTTGCCCAGGATCAGGTCTTGGACTGGCGACGATGCTGTCGCATGAGGAGAGCCACTCGGTGTAGCCCTCTTGCCCTTCGCAGATCTCTTAGTGGCCTTGGGAGACATGGTTCGTAAAGAGGAGATGAAAAGTCTTTTGAAAGTTCTAAGAGAAATGAGAATAATGAATTTTCTCTCTCTTTCAAAGACAATTTATAGGCATGGGCCATACCCTATGCGCCTACTACTTCTATGTGCCTATGCACCCACTGCGCACTATACGCCCACTACGACTTATTAGCCCATGTGAAGACCCAGTCTCTTGTACACTATACGACTGCCACTTGCCGACATGGACAACGCATAAAGGATGGACCTCTTTAAATTCCACCCCGATGAATCTGTCAGTTCAAATTTTCAGGAAAGATCTCAACAGTCACCTCTCTGACAGACTGGCCAAACTCTATGCGCCCAAAGGGAGAGCTATGCTATGCGTCCACTGCATCACGAGAAGACGGTCCATGCTTCTTTCAAAGTATTTCGAACTTGTTCAAGTATCAAAAACTTTGAAGGGGGTCTTGTAGAAGCATGAAAATTTCGGCAGACTTGACAACCATGCACCCAAGCCAGGGAAGACATATGCGTCCAAGTCACCAATGAAGACATATGCGCCTAAGCACCAGTGAAGTCATATGCGCCTAAGTCACCAGTGAAGCCATATGTCCATGCGCCCATTCTAGGCTACTCCAGAAGGGGACACATAGCCCTGTTTTAGGCTATGCATCCAAGCCAGAACAGCCCCCGACTCGGTCAAACCCATGATCAATCATGCATCGAAGCATACGGCCACATCAGTCTCCACGAAAAGTCGTGCACCGAAGCATGCGGCCACGTCAACACCACGATCACACATTTTGTATGCGCCTACATCCTATGCGCCTAAAGTAGGACTATGCGCCCACATGAAAATCAGTGTGTTTTCTCATGTGGGCGCATAACATCATTCCAGCACAAGAACTACTATAAAAAGGGGTCTCATACCTATTCAAAACACACAACGGAGAGCATTTTCAAGAGCCAAATTGTTGTACTTTTTGCCAGTGAGCCGAGAGTTAGCAATTTTCTTAGGTTTTCTCCCACTTTTGTAATCGGAGTGTCAACGAAGTAAAGAGCAACTGCCGTTCGATCTCCATCGTCTTATTCCCCATAATTCTTTTTGTACTCGGGGATCCTCAGCGCAGGATCTCTCATGCGTACTCGATTTGTGGTGCCTTGCGCCAATAAGAAAAGATAACATTTCTTCTTCTTTTTTGTGTGCGTCCACAGTCTTAACTACGGATTTGGTTGAGTGCTCAACACACTTTGATAAATTGCCATATTGGCAAGGTTATCTTTCGTATTCCTGGTAGGAAGAAGTTCTCATCTCAAGTGACAAGGTAGAGTCATCTTCAGTGGTCTTACATATGGCAGTTCCAGAGCAGGTACAGTTGCCTAAGGTGGATTTGAGAGTTTCCAGATGTTTATTCTAATGAGCTTCTGGGTTTACCTTAAGTTTGGGAGATTGAATGTTATAAATGATTCAACTCCGAGTGCAGAGACAGTGTTAGTGAAAGCCTTGAGGGTGTCTTTTTCAGGCTTATTGGGGGCTATTGAGGAGCTTAGGATCAAGGGATTCATTTATGCTAGTAGATTGCATTGGAGAACTCTAGTCCTTTGTAAAGAAGAAGGACGGTTCATCGCGTATGGTTAATAACTTTTTCTTAGCGCAATGGTCATGAAGAATAGGTATCCTTTGCTCAAAATTGATGTATGTTCGATTAGCTGAGTAGTACAGTTGTGTTTTCAAAGATTAAATTACGGTCCGGATACCATCACATCATAGTCAAAATATATCCAAGGCAGTATTTAGATCTCGTCAGATTAAGAAGGTGCACAGGCAGCATCTTCGTATGGTTCATCATATATTTCTAGACCATAAGAAGAACTATTAGACGTATGATCCTGAGTTAGCAGCGGTTGTGCTTGCCCTTAAGTTATGGCAGCATTATCTATATGGTGATCGAGCGAAGATTTTACTAATCATTAGAGCTTAAGATATGAGTTTACCAGAGGGATCTGAATATGCGACAGAGGAGATAGCTAGAGTTGCTGTCAGATTATGATGTTGACCTTCAATACCATCCATGGAAGGCTAAAATCATTACAGATGCTTTGAGCAGGAGACCGCGAGTCTATTTTATGATAGAGCATCGTCACATATAGGATAATCTTTAGGAGATGGCATTGAGGTAGTGCTACCTGGTGAATCGACTTTGATTGCAGGCTTGCTGGTCCAGTCTACCCTTGTAGAGAGAATCAAAATTGCGCAGTCCAGTGATGCTAGGCTTCAGCATCTCAGAGTAGAGTTGTTTCAGGGGCAGATCAGAATTGTGCATCCATAAGGATGGGATACTCTAATTTGGGAGTCATCTTTGTTTGTAGAATAGAGATATCTGGCACGAAATTTTATCAGGGGCCTACAGTTCTCAGTATTCAGTTCATCCATGATGTAAGAGAATGCACCGTGATATTCGTCAATATTTCTGGTGGAATGGTATGAAGAGGGAGATAGCTCGATTTATCTTTCGGTGCTTAGTTTTCCAGCAGGTTAAAACTGAACATCAGAGACCGATCGGACTTCTTCAGCCTTTACCGATTCTGGAATGGAAATGGGATGATATTACTATAGACTTCGTGACTAGTCTTCCTAAAACTCCGACTGGTAGAGATGCCATTTGAGTTATAGTGGATCGACTCATGAAGGTTGTCCACTTCCTACCTTTAAGATTTGGTCAGTCTACAGAGCAGTTAGCCGAGCTGTACATAAGACAGATTGTCAGATTACATGGAGTGCCAGTTAGCATAGTCTCATATCGGGATTCCAGATTCACTTCTTATTTCTGGCAGAGTCTTCAGCAGAGTTTGAGTACCCATTTGAGTTTCAGTTCAGCATACTATCCTCAAATAGATGGTCAATCAGAGCATACGATTCAGACTTTGGAAGATATGCCGAGGTTGTGCACTCTTGACTTCAGTGGTTCTTGGGAGGATCTCTTGTACTTGGTCAATGTTATAGATTTTGCTAGGCGGAATCGGTGCGTTGAGCACCCGCCTAGCGCCTAGGGCGCCTAGACGACGCCTAGGCGCCGATTTGTTTTTTTATTTTTTTTTGGCTCGTATATATATATATGTATATATAACATATATGTAGCATGTGTATACACACAAGTCTTATGGGCTCTTATGGCTAGTACAGCCATGTCTAAGCCTTCACAAGGAAGGGCAGGGTTCGAATCTTGGAGGTGAAGTCTTTTTTTTCATTTTTTTTCATTTTTTTTTGTTATCTTTAATAAAAGGGGGAGGGGAGGAGAGAGACTGCAAACAGCAGCTCTCCTCTCCGATCCCTTCCTCCTCTCCTCTCCCCTCCCCTCCCCTCCTCCTCCCCACCCTCCCCGGCCCTCCCCTCCCCTCCAACAGCAGCAGCAGCAGCCAACACGACGACGACGACGACGGCGGCGGCGGCGACGACGGCGACGGCGGCGACGACGACGGCGACGGCGGCGACGGCGGCGACGACGGCGGCGGCGGCGACGACGGCGACAGCAGGTAAGTACAATTTTTTTTTTCAGATCTGATTTTTTTTCAGATCTGATTTTTTTTAAAAAAAATTGATATGATTTTTTCATATTTTTTTTCAAAAATTTCAGATCTGATTATTTGAAAAAAATTTGAAAATTTTCAAAATAAAATCGGCCGCCTAAGGCCGACTAGGGCCGCCTAGGACCGACTAGGTCCCGCCTAGGCCGAAACCCGCCTAGGACTGGCGCCTAGGGGGTTTTCGGTGCGGCCGGCGGCCGCCTAGCGCCTAGGCGCCGCCTAGGCGGCCGCCTAGACCGAATTTTAGAACACTGTACTTGGTAGAGTTTTCCTATAACAACAGCTTCCAGGAGAGCATTCAGATAGCACCTTTTGAGGCTTTGTATGGTAGAAGATAAAGGTCACCCCTAGCATGGGATGATTTTAGGAAGAGGCAGATATTTGGTCTAGAGTTGATTGCTCAGTCAGTTGGAGTAGTCAGGTAGGTCAGGGAGCATCTTAGAGTGGCTCAGGGCTGGCAGCATCTTTGGGGTGTTCAGCTATGGCGTTATCTTGGGTTCTTAGTCGACGACCACGTATATTTGGATTTTTGCCTACCCGTGGTGTCATTGGATTTGACATACGAAAAAAGCTTAGTCCTAGATATATTGGGTCATTCGATATTCTCGAGCAAGGCGATATGGTACATGTAAAATCCCTATATTTCTACTATGTTTTTTTTATTAAATTTGGTACTGATTTAAATTTTTATAATTGTACGCCGCATTGTACATCGCGCGCGAAATATCGTTTTTCGTAATTGTTCGACGAGTGCGAATATGTGCGAGCATACATATTTTTAGAAAAACGTTTTCTATTTCAAAATAATAGATGTAATAATTATTTTGCTATCATTTCTATGTTTGTTATTTTTACTTCATTTCTAAAAGTTATTAATAATAAATAATAATTTTGTATATTAGAAAAGCATAATTATGTAAAAATTATTTATGCATATTAATAGTTTATTTATAAATAAATAGTGTAATTTTTGAAATTTATATTATAGCATATTTTGGAATATTTAAAATATTATTTTTTTTAAAACTAGTTATTTTTAAATCGGTTGAAAGATTTATTAAATAAATTTTATTTAAATTTTGAATAAGGATTTAGATATTTTGGATATTGTCTACAATTTAAATTTAATGGAGATTGAACCTAAATTTAATTTAAATAATTAATTTGGGTCCAATCCTTATCCAACTGGAAATTTCCACATCCTATAAAAGACAAGTACTCATCCATAAACTTCTACCATTCACAAATTCCTTCACAAATATTTCTACCACAAATATGTGTGCCTCGTGTCGGTGTTCCGTTCGACCCCGTGTCAGCCGTGACGGCCTCGGGTCCGACCCCGGATGAATTTCTTATTCCATCCTCTTTACACATATATTATTTTTGTGTCGGACATACCCCCGACACGATAGAATTCTCTAACCTAATCTCGTCCCCGGTGTCCTCCTCCCTGCCTCTAATCCAGCACCATCACCACAACAGCCACCGCCTTTACCCTCCAAGTCCAACTCCTCTCCGGCCACCCGATTTTGGTATCACCCCATCAACGAGACTCTAGCACCGCCATTTATCTCCATCGCAACCATCCCTTGTGCAACCGCCACCACCACGGCCCTCACTACCACCGCCTATACACCACCCGGGCCGATCCCCCGCTCACCCCGAGGGCAGCCCCGACTCCAACAGCCACCACCTTCACCGTCACCACCGACCACCCAAACCGCCATCGCTGCCAACACCCATCTCAGCCCCCACCACCAACGTCGTCATCCCCAAGACCACCACACGACTAAACCACCACCGTTAGCACCACCACCCGACCAAACCACCGTCGTCAGCACCACCACCCGATTGACACACCCAAACCATCACCGCCGCCTCAGTACACCAGACCCGCCGTACCACGGCCACAACCACTACGAACACCGCCACCGTCACCAATCCCCCGGCCAACAACCGTCGCACCGCAACCAAAAAAATTCCCTAAATAAATAAAAAATAATAATAAAACACACCACTACCAGAATAAGTCATTTTAGCGACACCTAAAGACGTCGCTAAAACGATAAATTTCGTCGTTAAAAATATTTAGCGACGAAATTACCGATGTTTTGGGCTTGTCGCGAAAATGTAAGTCGCTGATCTTCAAAACGTCGCCAAACGTCGCAAGTACCGACGTTTACCGACGTATATATACGTCAGTATATTACTGACGTATACCGTCGTGTCGTCGGTGGATTAGCGACGTGTTTAACGTCGCTACGCGTCGATAAATTTACCGACGATTACCGTCGTATCGTCGGTGGTTTAGCGACGTGTTCAAAGTCGCTACACGTCAGTAAAATCCTGGGAATTTACCGACGTCTACCGTCGTTTAAATTGTCAGTAAATGTCGGTAATTCCTGGGATGATTACCAACGTTTACCGACGTTTTTCGACGTATAAGGACGTCGGTAAACATCGGTACCCTGGAAAATATTGCAGATTTACCGACATTTACCGACGCAAACTTACGTCGGTAGACGTCGGTAAACGTCGCTAAATCTGCAAAAAAAAAAATACAGAATGTCCATTTACACAACATTTGGTTCCCTGTTTTGCTGAACACAATATTTGGTTCCCTGTTTTGCTAAATCTCCCCTCAAAATCTGGAATACGTAAACGCAACATTTGGTTCCCTGTTTTGCTGAACACAGGCCATATACACACACACCCATTTGAATGACACACAATCACACACACACTATTTTCCCTCACTGTACACAGGTTTCAGTCCCTATAACCAAGTCTACAACAATTACACAGAAACAAGTATCCAAATAACCAAGTCTACACCAAATAACAAAGTCTACAACCAAATAACCAAAGTCTACACACAACCAACAAATAGAATAGGATCCAAACATCCAAATCTACACAACCAACAAATATCCAAGTCACAAACAAAGAATGAAACAAACACAAACAAACAGTCCTAACTAGGACTACTAGGGATCTGGTACAGGAGGGGCACCGTCGCGACGAAGGAATAAGAACAACTCATACTCCTCAAGTGAAATCGATACCGATTGAGCAGGCAGTGACGTCGGTGGAGTCGGTGTCGAAGAAGAAGGCGGTAGAGGCGGCGGAGTCGACGACGATGAAGGCGCACCCGGAGGACCAGCACACTCCAACGCTGTAAGTCGCTGGTGGTATGAATCTATGATAGATAACATTCTATCACTGCTTTGGACCATCGAATCCTGCGCCAATCTCAGCCTCTCGACTATGGTCACCTGTCCTGTCTGCAGCTCCATCACCGTGCGCTCTAACCCTCCAACGGTACGCTCTATCCTCTTAGTCGTCTCCATGAGGTCCATAATGCCGCGGTCGAGCGCATCCAATCGTGCTAGCAGTGCAGGATCGTCCGTAGGGTGCTGAGACTGCTCCTCGATCCGTCGTAGCAGGTCGTCACGGAGAGACTCCATCATCTGGTGGACTCGGGCAGACTCCTAGGACGGTTGTGGACCATGCACACTAGCAGAAGATGCCCTAGAGGACTGGGTCGCAACTAGGGCGCCATAGGATCCCGTACCATAGTACATACCCCTACGGAGTCCACCAGCGGCGGCAATCCACAGCTCGTCCACCGACGGAGCTTGAGTGGGCTGCGAGGAAGTACCGGCCTCTTCTGCATCAGGTGCACTAGCAGCCGCCCGTTTCCGCAGCCTCTGATACTCGGCCTAGAAAGTATGGATAGTACTCTATAATTTCTAATTTCTAATTAATGTACTTATTATTACAAACTACATGAATATTTATTTGCATCATATTTACTAAGTTATATTAAAATTGACACGAAGTATTATATTAAGATAACGTATTGTAATACTTACATAGGTCTGCTCGGCCCTCTCGTCAATAAGGTCTTCGCCTTTCCGATGGGTGGCCAGGAAGACGATCACCATGTCGGCGTTACCGACCTTTCTTACCTGTAATTAAATATATTATCTTAGTAATAATTTATCGGTTTTGTATTAAAATAATATTTCTAAAAGAGAGACATACCAGACGACGGAAATGTTCCATCATCGGAATCGACCCACCGCACCACTTCGAGGCATGTTGCCTAGCCACCTTGGCCTTCTCCGACTTCTCCTTGTACCTTGGCTCATCGAATCGAGCCTTCATCGCATTCCACTGATCATGGGTGATCCAACCTTGGATCGGCTTTCCGGTACGATCACGATCCTTCTGATCATTAATAGTGTCGCGGATCAGCTTGGCAGCGACGGCAGGAAACATCCCCTCGATAAGCTCGGCCCAGTACGGTGGATAGAAAAACATATCCTAGAAGAGCGCAAACCAAATATTTATCAGTTATATATAATATACAAAAATTATATGATTCATGTTAAAAGCAAATATATTTTAACCTTGAAGCGCGCAAACCAGTAGGCCTTCCTCTCATCCGGAGCATCAGAGTAGTTAATCCAAGCACCACCATAATTATGCCTCAGCATGTGGCCTAGACGTCTCTGTACCTCTGGGGGACGGTATCTATACAAACATATTATATTCATGAAAAAAGTTAATTTATGATAAAAACAGGAAAAAAAATTATAAACCAAAACACCTACTTTATACCGTCGGCCCAGATCTCCGTCCTCCTCTCCTTCGGAGGTGCGCACGCATCATCTGCATGATGCTGGTCGGCCGTCGGCCCAGTCGCCTCGACCGTCGGTGCAGCCTCCCCCATCTGCTCATCCGTCTCCATCGTCGTATCAGCAGCAGGAACGCTAGACGGGCGAGCACTCTCAACAGGCCTGGAGCTACTCGTCCCAGGAGATATGCCACATGACGTCGTCCCAGCAGGCCCAGCTACTGTCCGATATGGAGGAGTAATCGGCGACAAGGATCCAGAGCCGGTACCAGTAGAAGGTACCGAAGGAAAACTTCGTCCTCTAGCAGTACCTGTAAGAAGTACCGGAGGGTCATGACCTCGTTGTCCCCCTCGGAACGCTCCGCGACGACCTGCCATACCTGATAACAGCATATGATAATACAACAAATAATAGAGACTAGAAATATGAAAGTACATTAAATAATAGAGACTAGAAATATGAAAGTACAACGAAGACAAGATAATAACCAAGACAACATATGATGATACATTCTACAATAAACATCTAAGTCCAGATAATATGTTCAAGAAGAAACATCTAAGTTCAGATAAGTATATCTCTCTCAATCATCTTCAGAATAATCATCTTGTTCGTCTTTCTCGACCTCATCTTCCTCTTCCTCCTCATCTTCACTTTCATCTTCGCCTTCGTCGGCTTCGTCTTCCTCTTCGAATAATTCTACATCTTCTATATTATGTGTCGTGTAATGCGTAACTTCCGTGGAGTCCACACCGACAATATTGGTTACAAGAGGTAGCTCGTCCTCCTGGTAAGCTTTTTCGTCAACATCAAAAGTATCTCTAGCTTTAGTCTTGCATACTGTCCACCAGTCAGACTTCGTTGCTCCCCGTCTCGGATAAGCTGTGAAGTACATGAGCTGAGCCTGAGTTGCTAGGACAAACGGTTCGTAGCCTTGATATCTACGCTTGTAGTTTATATCCACAAGACCATGCTTATCAATTTTCCAACCTTGATTTTCAATCGAATCGAACCATTCACACTTGAATAACACGATCTTTGTAGGTTCTCTGCCATTATTATATGACAACTCCACAATCTCTCGCAAGATGCCAAAGAAATCATTTCCTGGATCGACGTCTTTGTAGTTCGAAGACTTGATACACAAACAACTATTTTTCGTGGAATCAAGATCCAGGAAGCTGTCTCTGATCGGAGCATTTGTCGACTTGAACCGAAAGCCATTGACACAGTAACTTGGCTATATTTTAACAAAAGTAATTGGTCCCTTGACAAGAGTTCTAATTAATTCAATCTCGGGTGAAATTAAATGATCGACCTGAATATCAAAGAAGCGATAATAAGTTATTTATTGCGCAGTTGCATTAGAAGAGGCCAGTAATTACCGAGCTACTTACAAATTCGCTCAACCAAGAAGGAAAATGACGTCTCATTTCTTGTTCTAATGCTTCGTCTGTTAGGTAGGGTCTAACCAGCCTCAACTCATCATTATATGTGCTGGAAAACAACGAAGCAACCGCCGATTAGTACAATAATATTAGCTTATACTATTACATTGAGATGACGTAAACTCATCATCCTGAGTTACTTACCCCTCTAGCTTCTCCACTTCATCTTCGTCGCAATTGAGTAATACATACAACTGAGCAGCCCTTAGCTCTTCGTCATTCAAATATCTTTTCTTCATTTTCCCCGAAGGCTTTCTGGACGCATTGAATACTTTCAGTATTCCATCATTAAATTCTTGATATCCGTCGTCGTTTCTCAGGGCCCTCGTTCTATTCGTAGCAACATGAGGTTTGAAATAGGAGGAGCAAAAATTTGTAATCTCCTCGAGAATATAGGCTTCACAAATAGAACCCTCGACCCGAGCCTTATTTTTCACCTTTCTTTTTAGGTGATTCAAATGTCGCTCGAACGGGTATATCCATCGATATTCGACGGGTCCACCAACACATGCCTCGTAGGAAAGATGAATCGGCAAATGCTCCATAGAGTCGAAGAATCCAGGAGGGAACACCCTCTCTAGCTTGCACAGTGTTACCGCAATGTCCTTCTCTTGCTTTTCTAGATGATCAACGAGCAATTTCTTAGAACAAAGGTCCCTGAAGAATATGCTAAGCTCCATCAATAGATCCCAAACTGTCTACGGTAAGAATTCCCGAAATGCAATCGGAATTAACCGCTCCATGAATACGTGACAATCATGGCTCTTCATACCTGTCAGTTTGTTCTCCTTGAGGTCGACGCATCTTCTCAAGTTCGAAACATACCCATCTGGAAATTTTAGACCTTGAATCCACCTACAAAGCCTCACTTTATCCTCCTTCTCCAGTGAAAAAATTGCCTTAGGCTGCTTCAACTTCCCATTCCCGTCCTCTATCAAATGCAATGCAGGACGTCTACATATTTCTTCCAAGTCCAATCTAGACTTTGGATTGTCTTTCGTCTTTCCCTTTACGTCCATTACAGTATTAATTATGTTGTCAAACACATTCTTCTCGATATGCATGACATCAAGGTTATGTCTAATCAGATTGGTACTCCAATATGGAAGATCCCAGAATATACTCCTTTTCGTCCAGTTATGAGTGTGACCAAATTCGTCACACTTGTAGCCCGTAGCAGGCTGCTCAATAGCTCTTGGTAAATCTTTTACCTCTTCCCATATTGTGTATCCGGGCCACCTTGGCGAGGGATTAGCCTTCTCCACAACGCCAGCACGAAAAGCATTTATGTTCCTCCGGTACGGATGATCCTTTGGCAGGAATTGTCGATGACAATCGAAGAAGCACGGTTTGCCTCCGTGTTTCAAACGGAAAGCCTTAGTGCTGTCCATGCAATACGGACATGAAAGACGACCATGCGTGCTCCATCCAGATAACATTCCATAGGCCGGAAAGTCGTTGATGGTCCACATAAGTGCTGCCCGCATCTGAAAATTTTGTTTTCTAGATACATCGTACGTGTTGGAACCTACTTCCCACAACTGATTCAACTCATCAATCAACGGCTGTAAATACACATCGATGTTCCTTTTCGAATTATTCGAACCTGGGATAATAACGGTGAGGAACATATACGGAGTCTTCATGCACATCCAAGGCAGTAGATTGTACGGGGTGACGATCACAGGCCAACACGAATACTGGGATCCCGAAAGTCCGAATGGGGTAAAACCGTCGGAGCAGAGACCCAATCTGACATTACGCAGATCAGAAGCAAAATCTGGATACTCTCGATCAAAGTGCTTCCATGCTTCTCCATCAGATGGGTGATCCAACACTCCTTCGGTATGTTTCCGCTTATGCCAACTCATGTTTTCTGCAGTTTCCTTCACCATAAACAACCGCTGCAACCGCGGCGTCAACGGCAAGTAGTGCATCGAAGAGGTAGGCTTCCTGGCACCGACAGACTTTCCTCTACCACATGCCTTATAGCGATCGACACCACAAAATCTGCAGGCGTCTTCATCCTTATCGTCTTTGTAGTACAACATGCACCCGTTGCGACAGACATCGATTTTTTCGTATCCCATCCAGAGCGATCTAACCATCCTCTTAGACCGATAGAAGTCTTTAGGCAACTTCGTACCCTCAGGCAATATTTCTATAAGCAACTCCATAAGACGGTTGTAGCAATCTTGCGACATGTTAAAATTGGACTTGATGCTCAACAATCTTGTAACCACCTCCAACGGTGAATGATCCTCACAACCAGGATATAATGGAGTCCTTGCATTCTCCAGCAACTCCATGAACTGTACAGCATCGTGGTTCGGTGCCTCCTCAGGTGCATCATGATCATTCGGATTGAAACTAGGCCCGGCCGCGTCAAAAACTATGTTCACCAACCCATCGTCGTAAGGAGCGTTGTTGTGGACATCCACATAAGGCTCGTACTCCGATGCTAAAGACACAAGTTCTCCGTGCTCGCTCCACTGATAGTAATTCGGCGTGAAACCCTTCGAGTATAAATGATACGTGACATCCACTTCCGGATGATATTTCAAGTTGCGACATCTCACACACGGACACTTAATTTTGGTACCGTCCATGTACTGAGGGAACGCCTTGGCAAACTGCAGGAACTGGTGTACACCCTCTATAAATTCATCCCGCACACCGCACATGTCATCAGGATGACGGTTGTACATCCACGAACAATTCCGCAGATAGTAATTCAGCTCCATAATTCTGTAAGATAGATACATCAAGGTAGTGAATGATATGCAAGTGTCAAAGCTTTGAAATAGTAGCTCAACCGAGGGATAGAGTTAATTGGAGGAAGTTACTGGGGAAAGTGAAGACCGACATGAACTGATGACGCACGAAAATCAGGGTCTCAAAGCTGGAACAAGTCAAGTTGTGCTTTGGAAAAAGAACTCTTGCATACAAGAATCGTAAACTCGAGAGATGTTCTGCATTTGTTATATCTTGCTTTGTGCACAAAGAGCTTAACAAGAATAGAACATATCCAAAACACAACTTTACTTGTTACAATTTTGATCCCCAAATTCTCGTTTGTCAGTTCATGCGGTCTATACTTTTCACAGTATATGTACACATGATATTTTACGTTAAATGGTCAGAGATTATCGGTCATCTTCTTTTCGTATTGCTAACTTTTGTTTCGCATGTTTGTGCTTGCGGTGGTCAGAGATTATCGCGGCGGCATATTGAATCAGATGTTGGCAAATCAGTTGGTTTAGAATGTTAGTTGCAGATATTGAAGTGGATAGAGGTAGGTTGCAGATATTGAAGTGGATAGATGGATATTTGTATGAGTTAGCTTCAGTAGAAAGACTGTGACTCTGCATGAGTCATATTAGAGGAGTTACTCTGCATAATCATGTACTAAGTATAAGATATGGGTTAGGGCTTAATGGGCTAAGCTAAGCTAGGAGTCCAATAACACCAATAGTAATGTCTGTAACTAGGGTATTTGTGAATATTATGTATCAATATGAGAATAAAGTTTGGGTAGTAATTTAGCATATTATTTATCTTATATCTAGAATACCCTAATTTAGCCAAAATTTGAGCACATAGGTGTCATAGTGTGTGCGCGTCAGTATTGTGTTATGTGTCAAAGTGTGTGTGTGTGTGTCAATTCTAGGTCTCCAAGTCATTTCTAGGTCACACTAGGACAACTGGGTCAATACCTTGCCAAACTTGGTCAAACTAGGTCACACCTAGGTTTTTAGGGCCATACGTTGCCTTACCAAGGTATTCTAGTCTATACTAGGCTAATACCCTATGTATTTGCCCTACCAATATCCTATTCACATAGATAAAACCATTACTATGGCCTATTTACCTAATTACCTATACACTAGCCCATCCTTAACTCTAGTAAAAACCAATACCCAAACTCAATACCCCATACACTACAACATAGGTATCTCCCATACCCATGTGTCAACCCATTACCTAAACCTATAGGCTTCCTAAACCTATATATTACCTAGTCACTCTAGGTAAAGCCATTATCTAGATGGACACAAAGTGTCCAAAACCACACGAACACAGTGTATCAATGATTAAAAAACTCATTTGCACAAGTTCATTTGATACCACAAGTTATAGGCTTAAATGTTAACGATTAAAATGACATACCAAACTCATTTGCACTGTGCATATGAACATTTCAGCTATAGGCTTGTGGTATTTGCACAGTTGACATAAAGTATTAATGATTAAAAAATAGTATATTACCTATATGCTTCCTAAACATTTAAGCTACTTGATATGAACTTGTGGTATGTATTTTTTGATCCAAATGGACACAAAGTGTCCAAAACCACACGAACACAGTGTATCAGTAAACATGGAGTCGTGCTGTGTCCCCGTGTCTATTTTGGACACGAAAAACACCTTAATTAGGGTTAGGGTTTACCTTTAGAGGAGCTCGTGGTGGTGGAGGAGGAGGACCTCACGGTGGAGGAGGAGGAGGAGGGGCATCGCCGGGGAGAGAGGGGTCGCCGGGGGAGAGGGGGTCGCCGGAAAGTGGGGGTCGGTGGAGGAGGAGGAGGAGGAGCTTGGTCGTCGGTGGAGGAGGAGGAGGAGCTCGGGGAGAGAGGGGTCGCTGGGGGAGAGGGGGTCGCCGGGAAGGAGGAGCTCGGTCATCGGTGGGTCGGTGGGGGGGAAAGGAAAGTTTTGGAAAAATTTCGAGTGAGATTGGGGGGAAAGGAAAACCCGATCTGTATATTAGAAATACATTAGCGACGTCATTGTAAGACGTCGCTAAACGTCGCTAATTTCTTAGAATATAGCGACATTTATCGACTATTACGCGACGTAACATTTTGTTATTAAAATGTTAGTCGCAAAACGTCGCTAAACGTCGCTATATTCTAAGAAATTAGCGACGTTTTCCGACTATTATGCGACGTAACATTTTGTTACAAAAAAATAAGTCGCAATACGTCGCTGAACGTCGGGAATAGTGACGAACAGCGACGTCAAATTTATATGTCACTAAATTCAAAGAAATTAGCGACGTTTTAATTAAACGTCGCTAAATTCGTCGCTAATATGACTTATTTTTGTAGTGCACGACCGCCACCACCGCCCTTACCTCGACCCACAGGCGAGCGCCGCCTCGCCGGCGAACGGCCGCGTCTGCCTCCTTCCTGGCGTGCCGCGCCTTGCTGCGACCCCCACAGCCGCGCTCCTCCTCCGTGCCTTTCCACGTCGCCGACGAGAGCTGATCTGTCAACTCCGGTCGACTGACCACCACGGCCAGCCCCCTACTGGACGAGCCGACCGTGCCTCCTCCTATTCTCCACCTTCCTTCTGTGTCGACCGGCACCGACCTGACCCGCAACGAACCTCTGCCTCGACGCCTCCCGACACCACCGCCGTCACCCGCCTCTCCTTCCTTCCTCTTTCCTCCGCCGGACCACCGACTCTCCCGCCGGTCGCCCCTTCCCTCTCACGCTCGTCTCTCCCACTTCTCTCGTCCCCGCTCTCTCTCTCCTCCGCCTTTTCCCCTTTTCTCTCCTCCTCTCTTCTCTCTGTACTCTCTCTCTCTCTTTTTATTCGAGAAGAAAGCAGTATATTTGCGATTTTATTATTATTTTTCTTTCTTTCTTTTGTTTCTTTTCTTTTCTATTACATTAGGGATTAACTTATTCATTTTTATGCATTATGTATTATGTGTCTTTATTATTATTTACTGATTTTATTTTTGTTATTATTATCATTACTATTCTTATTTTATTATTTGTTAAAATGTATATAGATAATATTTTCAAAATTATTGGTGATAAAGATAGGTTTTGAGGTCCACACATTTTTTTCAAAGTTAGTTTTCCTATGATTATGCGATCCTATGATACTGTTGCCCTAAATCATTTTTGAGATGATTATATTTAAATATTTTGTTGAAAGTATAAAACTTGTTACCAAGTTATACTATAAATTTCTAGCCACTTCAAAATATTTATATGTAGCTTTCTACCTAAAGTTTTATTTTTACAAAACTTGGAGTTTTGCCCAAAGAATAGTTTTATTTTTCAATCATTTATACAAAAACTATTTTTAAGCTAATAAGAATATATTTTCACGTATTATAAATAGTTTTCGAATTTCCTATATATATATATATATTATTTATCTGAATTTCTTGATTACCCCTTGACCGTGACTAATTTCCTTTATCCTATTCTTTCGCCAATTTCGCACTACCTTATGTCCACCCTAACTAAATTGACCCTTCTGGACCCAATGGAACTGTCCGTGCCACCATCAGATGTCACCTTGTGTAGTTGTTACCGAAGTCGCAGTTCGTGCCATCGTGATTATTGCAGTACACCAGGCGTCTTACCAGGCAAAACACCTTGCCATTTGCTATTTATTTATTTTACCTCATATTTCATGCATTATTCATTATTTTTTTATGCAAAATAAACTGTGATACATGGCACAACTTGTTAGAACTTACTGTTCAGTTATATTTTCTGCTATGTATTATTTTTCTTACACATTAAACCTAGATTTAAGGGACCACCTTGTGTGTTGCATTCATAGGCCTTGACACATTTATACCATGTTGTTGTGAGTCACATATAGGACTCGGGCATGCGTAATTGGCTGGCCACCAGTACGTATAAGCCGTGCGTTAGGAAATAACTGTGAATAGAATTACATGCTAGAAGACTTAGCAGTTATGAGTTGGCATTGGGCGGGGAGAACATGATTGGAAGTTGACTACCACCATATCTATCGTAGACTCGCTCGCTACTGAGGAACGATAGGTAGACTATATGCTATAGACTCGTTCGATACTGAGGAATAGTATATGGTGTTGTGACTCGCTACTGAGGTACTGCATTGGTATTTTCCTGACTTGACCCGGTAGTCATGCGACCATGAACTGTTCTAAAAATGCATTCACTTAGATTTGGTTAGGCGCCCTTATCCGTTAGGTATGAGTACTCTTGGTTTGGGTACTTGTATCTGACCGTGGCTTGGAACAATAACTTGTCGCGGATTAGTTTGTCACATCTTGTCCTTGTTTGGTTATAGGTGTGACTTACTACTCCGATGAGAAGGTATTGAACCTTGTTGGGGTCCGAATACCATATTGGATTCATAGCGTAGAAAGATACATCACCGTTAATTAGTTTACCATCTCCTATCCTTGTTTGGTTAGGGGGATGGTACGCTAGTTCAATAGGTGTGTATTGGACCATGTTATAATTCAATTGACTTATTTATTTGAGCAAATTATATTCAGTTATATTGGCATGATATTATGTGTCTTGTTACGTCCATCTGAGGACCTGGTTATCTTGCCAGGTGTGTGCTCTTGTCTTTCGCAGGTGTTCTAGCCGTGGCCGTGATCATCTCTATTTCTTCGAGGATGATTGCACTTAGATCGTCTTCGCTTCGCTCGCCAAAATCTTTCTTTTGTTATGTATTTCTTTTTATAGTTGGTAGTAGATTTGTCTCCGCCCAACTACATGTACCAAATGACAATTTCATGGTTCAGTATATGATATCTTTTATTCATTTATTTTGTGTGGATGAGATTAGTTATGGTTCTACTGTATTTTACAGCTTATGTATTCATACGAGATTTCCATATATTGGAGTGTACTTCGTATGTATACAGCTGGCATGTCTACGTTCCTAGTCCTACGTATTTTGGAACTGGGGCGTTACAGTACATATGATACTTGTTCTATCGTCTTGCTCTTCTACCGTCGTTACGCGAGATACATGACATATTTCATGTATCTCAGTTGCATCGATATGTTCCGGATTCGAGCCATATCTTGGATCATTCGAGATGGCCGTTGGTACCGACCTATCGTATGAGGAGAGGCCCTGTCCATTTTTGACCGAAGGGAGAAGATTCTCAAGAACCGGACTATCCGATTAGTTCGTATTTCCTAGGATCATCACTTACAGGGCGAGTCTTCCTGGGGAGTGCAAGGATGATATCCGAGCTCATTACCCGTATTTGTTTGATTCGCGAGGTATACTATTTTCATATGCCTATTTCTTCACCTATAATAGTAGGGTGATTGATTGGTATGTATGGTTTTATTGCAGCAGTCTGATTTCATTTTCATTTTTGTGTACATTACTCTAGTTGGATTTTATGATATATGAGTTTCCTTTCTTGATCTTGATAGCATGTTTTTTTGTATTTCTTGCCTATTTTGCTTGCCTTTAGGAAATTTTGAGGACAAAATTTTTTTAAGGATGGGAGAGTTGTAAGACTCGTCCCATGGTATTTGTATTAGTATACAGTTATGTATTTTATACTGTATTTTATATTTTATTGGATTTCGGAGAACCGAAAGAAAACTTAATTTTTGAGATTTGGAGAACCGGAAGAAAACTTAATTTTTGAGATTTTCTATGAAACCGGCATACCGGTCTGTTCCGACGGTATACCGTCTGGACAAATTTTCTACTTTATAGATATTTTTGGTTCGAAATATTTTCGTATAGATATTTTCATGAATAGTGTTTAGATATTTTCATGAATAGTATTTAGATATTTTTGATGAATAGTAATGGTACATTCTATATCCAATGAATATTTGCTTTTTTTCTGAATGGTCGAGATTAATCTTGATCGAGTCGCGAATCGCAATCGGACAGTCACGATTAATTCACCTTCTTTATATATACGATTACGTTTATTTTTGATTTCTTTTTTACTTTCTCTCTCCACTCTTCATTCCTTCTCGTTTCCATTTCCACTCTGTATTCCTCGGGAGCTTGGAACTTGGTCTCCAGACCTCAGAGTGTGATTTCTGAACCTCTCTTGGTGGTGGATTTGAAAAGTTAGACTTGGAGCTTTATTAGACAAGCACATATTGCCGAACTACTGGACGTTTTATTGCTTTATTGTGGTTTTTGTTCTCTTATTGCCTTGATAGTCCAATATTTTCTAGCACTTGCTTTACTAAATATGTTTCTCCTGTGAGTATTATTATTTTGACTGTTTCAAAATTTTGGTCCGGGCTAGGCTTTAGTTATCTTGCTATGCCCATTTATTTTCTAGTAGGAAAACTCCATTTCAGAAATGATACCGGGGTGAATTGCCATAAGACTTAGTATACATGTTATGTACGACTTTCCTCTACTATTGTTTCATGGTTATACTGATTATAGCAACTTTCGGAATGAGCTTTGGCTTCCTGGACTTGTTCCAAGCTTTTAGTATTGTCTATGAGCCAGAATCGGAATACCGTCGGTATACCGGTGTGTATCGACGGAATTCCAAATTGTGAGCCCTCCTTTGGTTGAAAAGTTGATGTGACACTTTTTGACATACCAACGGTATACCGGTCCATTACAACGGTATACCGATATGGCGCTTAGAATTTTGACAAAACATTTTTGCCTATAGAATTCGGCATACCGACGGTGTACCGGTGTGTACCGTCGGAATATCGATCAAGTACCCAAGTTGTATATTTTCTATTTTTTGTTTAATTTGTTGTTCTCTTCTTTCCTATTGCTTTACTGTACATGCTATGCCAGTTTACTATCTTGCTCTGTTATGCTTGGTTGGACCCGGTACATATTCTTGTCATGCTTGATAGTGGCCTGTCATGGCGCACTCTTGATTTCTTCATATGCCTAGTTTGCTTGATAGTGGCCTGTCATGGTGCACTCTTAATTCCAGTACATGTCTAGTTATTTTAGTGGCTCGTCGTAGCGCACACCAGTCTTAATGCTTGTCTTGCCTTGTCTTGTCTTATAGTGGCTTGTTATGGTGCATTCTCTTGCTTGTCTTGTCCAGTCTTGCATGTCTTATATCTAGGATGGATTCTACGGAATATCACACCCGGAATCCTGAATGAAAATGTTAGAAACTATACAACTAGCTTGATTATGTAGATCATTGGGAGGTGAGACTTTTTCGGTTACCTGCACCCCTTGTTTCATGGTCTTATATATATATTTGCTTGGAATTTGGAGCTATCTATTATGATGAGCACTCTTCCAGCACACCGTCGAGTGGGACACTTCTTTAGGACACATATATCTTACTACGGTGTGTCTGCTATACTTGTTTTTCTTTTGGCTTGGATCATTCGGGTAGTCTGCAGGGCAATAACTGGATCGAATTTCTCAAACTTGCATATGTTAGTAATTGGGATTGTGATAACCCTAGTAAGCTATTGTATCAAGCCGTATTCATTGCTTGGCTGTGATTGATGGATAGAGTCCATTTCTGTTTAGTCTATTCTAGCCTTGTTCCAGTTTATCTTATTACCATACCTAGCTTCATGTTCTTTTCTCACATGCTATTATTTCTGCTACAGTCTTGGTTTCACTACATGTCTCGCATGCTTTTTTTACCACTTGTCATATATGCTCAATTTTATTACATGCTACATACCAAGTATACTCACATATTCATAGGCTATTTCCTTGCATGTTTTTAGTTTTCTTTCATATTCCTATGGTACATTTACATTATTCTTGTCCTGCTTTTCCTATTTTACTTTAGAGTTGCTATGATTTGCATGTTGGTTTTAGTTCATAGTTTGGCTTTCTTTGTGGTACTTGCTATTGGAGGTCTGACCCTAGTGGTCTTGTTTGGCCAGATATGGTAGAGATGCCCGAGGATCTTCCGTACCTTCTACTCGATGGTGATTACCCGGAGCACCAGAGTACCTGAGTGGGTTTCCAATTTTATGCCCACTAGTTATGACATTATTCTTTTAAGGCTTTTTGTCACCGAGCACTTGTTTAGCTCATGTTTGGACTTGACATTTAATCTATGGGTTTAGACATAATGTGCATATTCTAGATTATAGCTAGAGCTTATCGTGTATGTAACGCCCCAGTCCCAAAATACGTAGGACCAAGTACGTAGACATGCCAGCTGTATACATACGAAATACATGAGCCTTGTATGTATACATAAGCTGTAAAATATAGTAAACCACAACTAAATAATCTTATCCACAAAATAAAGAGTAAAAGATATCATAAAATGAATAGTCTTGATACAATATGTTGGGTGGAGACAAAGTCCACTACCAACTATCTTAATGAAAGAAATATACAAGACTCGATCCATGAAATAGCAAGACGAACTAAGCGCAATCGTCTTCGAAGGAATGGAGAAGAACACGGCCTTGGCTAGGATACCTGTGGAAGACATGAACACACACCTGGGGAAAAACCAGGTCCTCAGACGGACGTAGCAAGATACAGGAAGAACAAGCTAATATGAACTGTCAGAATAATAAAATAATATATAAAAGACTATTCTAGACACAAATATGCAAAAGAGATTCTAACCGCCTAATGTACAATTTAGAGGACAACTTTCATGCGCATGGGTGGGATTTTAGGCTCATGTGTACGTAACTGGCATCCAGTCATCTGTATCCGTCCGTAACGTCTAAAACGTCAGAGGACATCTGTAAATAAATTGCCACAGTTCCATCCGGAGGCTGTGGTTTACTTGTTTGGATTCCCATACGCACTAGCGACTGTCCTCCCCCAATATTTCCTATACTGTTCAAGTCATGTCCATGGCTCGCCCAGTTTTGTAACTGCTTGAGTCTCTAAAACCCTAGTCATAGAAGTTACGAATATCTACCGTCACACGACTTTAGAGATAGCTAGTCAATAAGTCGTGCCCCTAATAACATGTCTCAAACCGTGTAGTGTGAGTGTCACAGCCAAAGGAGATATAAGGATATCCCTCAACAAGAAGGTAGTCCGCTAACACTAAGTCAACATGCATAAAATAAAGTAACGACTAATAAAGTCGCTTGCACCCAAGTATGGCTTGGACGCGCAGTTTATAACAATTAAAAATAAGAAATATGAAACAAATTAAAAATGCAGAAAATAAATAATTGACAGTTAATTAGCAAGGTATACTTGCCTGTTGCGACGCCTGGTGAGCTGCCTGGTGTGGTACAATAAAGGTGGCACAAGATCGACTTCGGTGTTACAACTACGCAAGGGGGCCTCTGTTGTAGACACAGAGTATTCCATCGGGTCCAGAACGGTCAACTTAGTTAGAGTTGATAAGGAAAGGTACGGTATTGACAAGGAATAGGAATAATGGACTAAATCACGAGATGAAAAAAATCGAAGGAGGCCAAATAAATAATATATATAATTTTAGAAAATATTATATATTTTATTAGTCAATATAGTTAGATAAGTACTTTAAAAATAAAATAATCTAATAGTATCTTCAAGGTTTCAAAATTCATATGTACAGGGCCAAGCCCATCAGTATATTTATAAACTCAAAAGTCCTGGTGAAATAATTAGACAATAAATTTTATTAAGGCCCAAAATATTTTTTTTAAAAAAACTATTGATCACTTTTAAAGTAATAATAAACTCTAAATAACCAAAATAATATCAAAATTTCTAATAACCATTTATACTAAATCATGGTATATGTACCTATTGGTACATACACCCCTTACATACTAAGAGAATATAATAATAAATAGAAAGCACATAATAATTGTAATAATAAAATATTTTCACTGTAACAAAACAAAACAAAACAATAATAATGCAACTAATACAAAATATCAACACATATTTTGTTTTGATTTTTTTATTTATTTTATTTTTTTAATAGAAAATATAATAGTAATAATGATAATAATAGAGAAATAATATTAATAATAATAATAATAATAACACAAAAAATAAAAAAAAACTCTAAAAGGATCAGATTCCTCTTTCCTTTTAATAAATTTAGGAAGACAGAGAGAGAGAATGAGAGTGTGAGAAATGGGGAGAAGACACGAAGAGAGAGGGTGAGGGAAGCGGCGGAGTAGTCGGGAAAGGGGAGGGGAGGAGCAGATCCGGCTAGGCTGGCGGGAGGAGCGTGGCCGCAGGTTCGCCGAGGGAGGCGGCTGGTTGGGAGCGGTGATGCGGTGGTTGTTAGGGGCATGGGGTTTCTCGGTGGGCTTGCCGGCGCGGTGGAGGAAAGGGGAAGAGCGGGGGTCGGAGGAAGGCGGCACGTCGGGCGGCGGTGCCGAGGTCCAGTGGCGACTACGGGCGGAGGGTGCGGCGCGGAGACGGGGGCTGGCCAGCTCGCTCGGAGGAGGAAGGGCTACGGCGTGGGCGGGGGAAGTCGAAGGGCGGCGCAGCCGATGGTCGGGATCGACACCAGTGGCTGGACGTCAGCGCGGGTACGGCTCCGGGCGGAGGCTGCGGTGCTTGGAGGCGGCTGGCGCGGGAGTTGGTCGAGAGGGGGTTTCTCCGAAGGGGGTTTCAGCGGAGGCGGCGGGTCCGGGAAAGGCTCCGCCGGCGTCGCTGGGAAGGGGCGGCCGGCGGTTGGTCGTTGGGAGGCTGGCCACGGCGAACGGAGGGGAGCGAGGGGTCGAAAAGGGCGGCCATGGCTCTGGGACGCGGCGCTGGAGTGAGGGTGGCCGGCGAGCGGAGATCAGAGAATATGCTGGGGAACGACGGAGCAGCAGGAAGTCGGCCGGGGATGGGGGTGTTACTGCGCGGAGGTCGGAGCGGCGGTCGGGCGCGACTTCGACGGAGGTAAGACTTGGTGGTGTTTGTTTTTGGTTTTCCTTTTGTCTTGGGTTTGATGGTGGTGGTGGCTGAGGGTGCAAGCGGCGGCGGTGGTGTCTCGCCGCAGCGGTGCGATGGTACCCAGGAGGTTGAATGGTGGTGTGGTCGCTGGTGGTCGTGGTCGGAGGTGATGGGGCTAGCAGTCGAGAGGGGAGTTTGCGATGATAGGGGTGATGAACTGGGGTTGGCCGGAAGTCAGGTGATTTTTGGGGTTCTAGGGATTTGGGGATTAGAGATTTGATGTATCGTTCCGGGGTTGTCGGCACGGAGGAGGAGCACTGTATATGTACAAATAATGGAATAAGAACGAATGGACACAGACACGATCGCACGACACATTTGTGGAGGATTTTGTGGATGTGAGAAATTTTTGGAGGAGTACCTGCCTATTTATAGGATGTGGGAATTCCCAGTTGGATAAGGTTTAGGAGTAGTTTAAACCCAATTAGATAATTAGCTACTAATAAATTTAAATCCAAATTCAAATCCAAATCCAATCCAAATCCAAATCCCATTTTAAATCCAATTAAATTTCAACCTTTAGCTTAAAATTAGATAAGGTAAATCAAATTTCAAAATATAGGTATTATTTTAACTATTTAAATAAATCCATAGAATCAAATCAAGATTTAAATCACCATAATAATTCAAAAATATATTTTCCAAAAATACCTATAATATTAATTTCGAAAATAACCATAATTATTTAAACATCAAATATGAAAATATATCTTTTACTAAATTGAGATAAATTTTCAAAAATTAAAATATTAAATTCATGCATTCGCATGCAAATAGAATATTAATTTATAAGTTACAATTTATACTAGTATTATGAATAAAATATCTCGAATACCATTTTCATAAATAATAAAATAATTAATTTCAAAAATTGTACTATTGTTTAAAATAACTAATAATTATTTACGAAAATGGGTATGCACAATAATATTCATATAAATATACCTTTAACCAAAATAAAATATTTAATTATGCTATATTGAAATAATATACATGTCTCCTATATTAATAAATTCCATAAATGAAACTTTTTCAAAATATGTACCTCGCACGAAATTTTCACTCGGCGAGCAAATATGAAAGAGCAAATTTGCTCGTGACGTACAATACGACTATGCGACGTATAAATACAAAAGAAAAAAATCAGTACTAAAATATAGTAGAAATTTAGGGGTTTTACATCCTACCCAACTTACAAGAATTTCGTCCTCGAAATAAAAATAAGTAGGGGGGTTGAGAGGCTACAATGGTAAATCAATGAGGAACAATCAAATCATGACGTTCAAAATATGCATTAGAAAATCATGATTTCGATAACTACGAAAATAAATCACGAATTTAGTTTAGGGTGCAATTGATAGCCGCGTGTTAACGTAAGAAGAGACAAAGATTAATGGTCAATAGGGGGTGGTAAATTGAATTGAGATCAAGGGCAGGTGGTTTCCAGGAAGAAAATACTCGTCTTGGTTTAGAAGTATGGTTAAGGAAAAGGGTTCCAATCCTTCCTAAGTTTTAAACAATTTAGAAGTCATGACAATAGATTGAGAGTTGAAGGAAATGACCTGTAACTTGGGACGAGATTGGAGTCATCTGGGTTAGTCCATGGCTAACTATCTTGGCAATAGATGGTGGGCAACTAAGGTGATACTTTGGGTCTATCTATTAAGTACGAGTCTTCGTCTAAATAAGTGAAAGACGAAAACCAATAGGAGTCCAAAGAAGTTTGTTTTCGAATACCAATATGTGGTTCAAAGGCGAGTGAGTAATTCAAAAAGAATTGCCAAGTCTTTCGCGGATGGGACCCTAGAGGACAAGTTTAGCTATGTCCCCATCCACGTAGAATGATAGATAAAAGCGAACCAAAGTGCACTAGGTTGATCAGACCATCATGCACCGGTTCTGAGTAGACAATATGTTAGTGGGTGCGCACCCAATAAAACATGTCATGATCAAGCTCGATAAGGGAATAAGCTTGCAAAACTTAAGCTAAACTAGCAGCATAGGATAGTCAAAAATAGTAAAAACATAGGCACGATTAATATTGAAAGAAGTGGAACTAGTTCAAACTTCTTAAGAACCTAGTAATGTCTTATGTTGGTGCCTATACAGTCGTCCTACTGTCTACTTGCTTAAGACTTGGTTAAGGTCATGAGTAAGGTTAGGTCGTAAGTCATTCTACCCAACTTACAAGAGTTAAACTAGTAGGGTGATGGGACAATGGGACAAGTCTACCTAGTATGGATTACCTTTCTAACCAACATCACGCACGAAAGAAGGATAAGAATTAACGGTAGAGGGAATCAAGCAAGATGCAAATCGAGGAGTCAAGCGAGAAGGCAGTCAAGTGTGTGGATGAGATCCTAAACTCTAATCCTATACGCAGGCTTGCTTGGTACGACAAAGTAACCAAACAATTTCTCTTGACCTGCATGGGCCACCACAAAAACGTGTAACGCCCCAGTCCTAAAATACGTAGGACCAAGTACGTAGACATGCCAGCTGTATACATACGAAGTACATGAGCCTTGTATGTATACATAAGCTGTAAAATGTAGTAAACCACAACTAAATAATCTCATCCACAAAATAAAGAGTAAAAGATATCATAAAATGAATAGTCTTGATACAATATGTTGGGTGGAGACAAAGTCCACTACCAACTATCTTAATGAAAGAAATATACAAGACTCGATCCATGAAATGGCAAGACGAACCAAGCGCAATCGTCTTCGAAGGAATGGAGAAGACCACGGCCTTGGCTAGGATACCTGTGGAAGACATGAACACACACCTGAGGAAAAACCAGGTCCTTAGACGGACGTAGCAAGATACAGGAAGAACAAGCTAATCTGAACTGTCAAAATAATAAAATAATATATAAAAGACTATTCTAGACACAAATATGTAAAGGAGATTCTAACCGCCTAATGTGCAATTTAGAGGACAACTTTCATGCGCATGGGTGGAATTTTAGGCTCATGTGTACGTAACTGGCATCCAGTCATCTGTATCCGTCCGTAACGTCTAAAACGTCATAGGGCATCTGCAAATAAATCGCCACAGTTCCATCCGGAGACTGTGGTTTACCTGTTTGGATTCCCATACGCACTAGCGACTGTCCTCCCCCAATATTTCCCATACTGTTCAAGTCATGTCCATGGCTCGCCCAGTTTTGTAACTGCTTGAGTCTCTAAAACCCTAGTCATAGCAGTTACGAATATCTACCGTCACACAACTTTAGAGATAGCTAGTCAATAAGTCGTGCCCCTAATAACATGTCTTAAACCGTGTAGTGTGAGTGTCACAGCCAAAGGAGATATAAGGATATCTCCCAACAAGAAGGTAGTCCGCTAACACTAAGTCAACATGCATAAAATAAAGTAACGACTAATAAAGTCGCTTGCACCCAAGTATGGCTTGGACGCGCAGTTTATAACAATTAAAAATAACAAATATGAAACAAAGTAAAAATGCAAAAAAAATAAATAATTGACAGTTAATTAGCAAGGTATACTTGCCTGTTGTGACGCCTGGTGAGCTGCCTGGTGTGGTACAATAAAGGTGGCACAAGATCGACTTCGGTGTTACAACTACGCAAGGGGGCCTCTGTTGACGACACAGAGTATTCCATCGGGTCCAGAACGGTCAACGTAGTTAGAGTTGATAAGGAAAGGTACGGTATTGACAAGGACAACGGGAAGTCGGCCGGGGACGGGGGTGTTACTGCGCGGAGGTCGGAGCGGCGGTCGGGCGCGACTTCGGCGGAGGTAAGACTTGGTGGTGTTTGTTTTTGGTTTTCCTTTTGTCTTGGGTTTGATGGTGGTGGTGGCTGAGGGTGCAAGCGGCGACGGTGGTGTCTCGCCGCAGCGGTGCGATGGCACCCGGGAGGTTGAATGGTGGTGTGGTCGCTGGTGGTCGTGGTCGGGGGTGATGGGGCTAGCAATCGAGAGGGGAGTTTGCGATGATAGGGGTGATGAACTGGGGTTGGCCGGAAGTCGAGTGATTTTTGGGGTTCTAGGGATTTGGGGATTAGAGATTTGATGTATCGTGCCAGGGTTGTCGGCACGGAGGAGGAGCACTGTATATGTACAAATAATGGAATAAGAACGAATGGACACAGACATGATCGCACGACACATTTGTGTAGGATTTTGTGGATGTGAAAAATTTATGGAGGAGTACCTGCCTATTTATAAGATGTGGGAATTCCCAGTTGGATAAGGTTTATGAGTAGTTTAAACCCAATTAGATAATTAGCTACTAATAAATTTAAATCCAAATTCAAATCCAAATCCAATCCAAATCCAAATCCCATTTTAAATCTAATTAAATTTCAACCTTTAGCTTAAAATTAGATAAGGTAAATCAAATTTCAAAATATAGGTATTATTTTAACTATTTAAATAAATCCATAGAATCAAATCAAGATTTAAATCGCCATAATAATTCAAAAATATATTTTCCAAAAATACCTATAATATTAATTTCGAAAATAACCATAATTATTTAAACATCAAATATGAAATATATATCTTTTACTAAATTGAGATAAATTTTCAAAAATTAAAATATTAAATTCATGCATTCGCATGCAAATAGAATATTAATTTCTAAGTTACAATTTATACTAGTATTATGAATAAAATATCTCGAATACCATTTTCATAAATAATAAAATAATTAATTTCAAAAATTGTACTATTGTTTAAAATAACTAATAATTATTTACGAAAATAGGTATGCACAATAATATTCATATAAATATACCTTTAACAAAAATAAAATATTTAATTATGCTATATTGAAATAATATATATGTCTCCTATATTAATAAATTCCATAAATGAAACTTTTTCAAAATATGTACCTCGCGCGAAATTTTCACTCGGCGAGCAAATATGAAAGAGCAAATTTACGCGTGACGTACAATACGACTATGCGAAGTATAAATACAAAAGAAAAAAAAAATCAGTACTAAAATATAGTAGAAATTTAGGGGTTTTATAGTGTATGACTATTACTCTTGCTAGTTCTTCATTCTGTGTTACTAGCTTTATGATCATTGATACATGATAGTTTGAGACGCTTTACTATTTTATATTCTAGATGATCATACTTCTTGTACATTGTTTACTGCCTGTGATTGAGATACCTAGACTCTTGACCTAGGATTGCGTATTGGATTATAGTAGCGACCCCCTCTATACAGCTTATACGTTATTTCAGAGTACTGAAGTACTTTGGTATACGTAGCTGGCCTGGTCTGTCCCTACTTGCTAGTATTCTGGTTCTGGGGCGTGACATTATTTCTCATATTTGTTGTCATTTACTTGCCCCTGTTTTACCTACTTTCTTTGTATCATGTTGGTAAGAATTATTGAGTTACACTGTACTTTGCTCATTTGTGACTGGATAGTTGATATTACAAGTGAGATTGATCTATTAGCATATCCAAAGTATTATGGACAGCAGGGAGGTCCAGCAACGTAGCCTACTCCGGATGCTCAGCATGACCAGGACTATGTTCCTGAGATTTAGATTCATGTTTAGGATTGTTGATTTGATGTATTGAGATTGAGGACATGTTGCAGAACTTAGATAGCCTTTATATTCATTACCGAATTTGTTTCTAGAGATTCATTGTAAAAGGCTGTATTAACTGCATATAGTGATATATGATGTTGCTGGTAGTAGCTACCTCATGATAGTTGTTATGATGAGAATGAATTTATAATACAACTTGATGAATACAAAGTCTAGACTGCTGAATACCACTGTCAATAACAGCGTAGGTCGGGCATGATCTGATTCATATCCGATTATTCGGGAGCGGGTCGTGATAATAAAGTATGTCTAGTAGCTAGTAGCTTTATCAAAAGTTAGAAATTGATTTTAAAGAGTCTTTCTCTTCGATATCTTTGAAAGACTTTTTTTAAATAATCATAACACTTGTTGTACATGTTGATCTTGAATTACATCAAATGGATGTCAACGTTTCTCAATAGTAACATTGATGAAATAATTTATACGGTGCAACCAAAAAACTTTGTGTCGAAAGATGCAAAGAATATTGTTTGCAAACTGACAAAATCTATTTATGGATTCAGGCAAACTTCTTGTCAATGGTACTACAAATTTCACCAAGTGATTACCTCAAGATTGTGTGTATCACAAGTTTAGTGGGAGTAGACATATTTTTTTTAGTTTTCTATATCGATTAAAGTAATTAATGCAAACCAGGTGACATATGTCGCTAAAAAAGACAAGTTTAGTCTCAATCAATGTCCTAAGAATAGCCTTAAACTTAAAAAATGCAATAGATTCCCGGTTCATCAGTTTAGGAAGTTTAATGTATGCTTAAGTGGGTACGCATCCAAATATTGCATACATAGTTGGAATGTTAGACATATATTTAAGCAAATCTGGGATTGATCATTTGAAAGCAGTTAAAGGGCTACTTAAGTAATTTATAGAGAACAAAATATTATATGCTCTTTATAGGAAATTGGATAATTTTGGAGATCATAAGGTATTCTGAGTCCGATTTTGCGGAATGGCAAGACAACAGGAGATCTACCTCATGTTATGTTTACTTATTGGCTAGTAGAGATATATCTTGGATGAGTGTCAAATACACACTCATAACTTCTTCCACCATAGCAACAAGGTTGATAGCATGCTGTGAGGCATCCAATCAGGAAATATAGTTGTGAAATTTTTTCACAAGGTTGTGCCTACATGAGGGTGTTGAAAGACTACTCAAATGATAGTGTGACAATAAATCAAGAGTACTATATTCCAATAACAATAGGAACTCGTATAAGTCAAAGGATATTAACATATAGTTCCTAGTTGTGAAAGAAAGAATTCAGAATTATAAGTGTCCATATAGAATATTACGACAAACTCCATGTTAGCAGATCCACTCACAAAAGTGTTACCACCAAAGGTCTTTCATGAGCACACTGCTCATATGGGTATTATTTTATTGAGGATATTGGAGTATAGTGGGAGTTTTTATTTCATTTTGGTGTTATATATTTGGATTTGGACATATTTATGTATTTAAATATTTTGAATTTTTTTTTTATCAGATATATGAAAAATTCAGTTTATTCTTTTTTTACTATGTTAAAGCATTGATCTCGTTAAAGTAAAGAAGGACCAGTCGAAAATAGACATGTGTTGGTCACATTGCGTATAATTTTTATGCTACACATCCATGATTGATCTATGTTGTTTAGCTATATTAGTATATGTGACCATTGATGGTTCAGTTATGCTAAATATGGCGAAGGCCGTTTTGATCCTATATTGGTATAGTTAATGGACGAGAATGTCTGGATATACCCCAAGGTTAAATAACAATTTTTTGAGCTCATAAACTTAAAAACAATTGTAATGCTACATATGTGGTCCAGTGAAAGATTGTTGAAATTATCAACTATTAGGGGCCACACATGTAAAATTAATTGTGTTGGCCTATCTAAATAATTAAGCCAAATTAAAGTGGTCTAATTTAAAAGTGGCTTAAGGCATAATTGTCATGAAAATAATGTGTAGATACCGAAGATAAATCTAATTTGATGATGGGACAACGGGGAGTGGTTTCGTCGCTTCCCCAATTCATCGGCTGAGGGTCTGGCCGCTAGGACGAGCGACCATTCCCCCATCAGGGTTGGCTTCACTGACCGGCCTACTGTGAGGTCGCGCCCCTTCCGGTACAACAACAGCTGGTATCACTCAGAGGGCTACTTGAAAGCTGTTACGGAGGGCCTTACTAGCCGCCAGGAGGGTACGGCTTAGTATCGTATGGTGCACCGGCTCAAGTCCACGAAGAAGGCCTTACGGAGCTGGGTGAAGGGTTTGCCTAAGACTTTACTTGAAGATAGGGAGGCGGAGCTACGGACCATCCAACAGGATATGCAATCTGACATGATGTGCGGGGACCTAGCGACGAAAGAGAAGGAACTGATCAGGAAAGTTAACATTCTGCGTCTGCTGAAGAAGATTAGTGCAGCCTAGCGCACTAAATGTTCCTAGCTTAAGGATGGTGACCGTTGCTCCAAGTTCTTCTATGATGTCATTCGGACCAGACAGCATAGGAATAACATTTTCTAGCTGCTTGATGCGGAGGGTAATCTGGTGGAGGAGCCGGCAAAGATCCAAGAGGAGGTTGTCAGGTACTACTCTGAGTTGTATTTTCAGACTGACTATCTGTCTGCGTTCCCGGATGTAGTTACGAAGAGGTTGGTGACTCCACATAGGAATAGCCTACTACTTGCCCATGTTACTATGAAAGAGGTGGAGACTATTATCTCGATGGCGGACCCCAACAAAGCTCCATGGTCGGATGGTTTTAGCAGTTGGTTCTACAAACATCACTGGAATATTCTGAAGTTCCCGGTCCTTGAGGCGGTACGGGAGTTTTTCACCAAAGGGAAGCTGCTGAAGGCACTGAACCACACCTTCTTGACACTTATGTCAAAGAAGAAGGGTGCGACATCGCTAGCAGATTTCAGCCTACTGTGTGTTGTAATTATCTCTACAAGATAATTACGTACCTCATATGCCGACGTATGGAGGGGATCATGCAGAACTTAGTCTCTCCAAACCATGCAGCTTTCATTAAGGGGAGGTCGATTACAGAGCATAGCCTTCTTGCACATGAGATGGTGAGGGGCTTCAACAAACCTGTCACGACCCGCACCCTGATTAGGGGCACGAACACGTGGATACGTCCAGCCTACGTCGCAGAATCGACGGTAGAACGCTGTATAGGTCTACTAGAAAGTATAGCATCTAGACACAATATATATGTACCTATCATCTCCGTACGGAGGTATATAATCTCAACTCAATCACAAGACATCTAAAGAAGATAGGCACGAATATCATAAAGATATGATAGAAATATGAACTGATAAAGATGCGAAGTCACACCACAGTAGAGTCGAAAACATAACACAAGGTCCCAAACACAAATATAATATAAGTCTCAATACTAGCTGGAACGCAGTCCAGTCAAACCTATCTAATAGTCTAAATAGGTGCTATATCATCTACGGGCTCCAGGGGTAATGTCTCATCAAATCTCTATCCTAGCCATACCCATAAAAGGTAGAGCAATCAGCCAACATGTCCTCTGTAAACATCAACGGTTATCCTGTCAGGAAAATGAACAAGTACACCTCCAACAACAGTTTCATAGTATTAACAAATGCTGTAAGAGACAATCATAATGGAATACAAGATGATATATCCAGACTGTAAGTAAAACATGATATATAAACTGGAAATCATGTCAGGGTGTAACGTACAAGAAAGTAGAACAATATAGGAATATCTGATGTATGATGTAAACATAAAATGTGCCTTAAGATATTAGAGCATTATGTGATCGGCTTGGATCAAGATCAGGCTCTTCCATTTGACTGGCTATGGTGCAAGAACAAGCACAGGTAAACCTGGACATCAGGCCGGCCAAAATGGAAAGCTATGGTGCAAGTAGTATCAGGTCAGGCTTTACCCTACGTGAGGCGAGGGTAAAGCTATGATGCAAGTAGTAACCAGTGGGGTATAATCATATAACCTATAATAACTCTCCATCCCCGAATAGAATATAGATCCGGACATAGCATGTCATGACACGGAATTCTCCAAAAGGGTAGCTAATCCCCCTAAAAAATTGGTGTCTATACATGTACAAGAGACAAGATCGAACAATGTACCAAAATACCAAGAAAGTCCAGAAATAACATCTCATGCCAGGATCCAACGTATACTAGTCCGTGTACCATCGTGACAAGAATCAAGTAAAATACTATAACTGAATCAGATACAGAATATATGAAGACAAGGAACTACTATCAGAGAATGAACTCGCCTGCGGTCTTGAGCTGTCAAATAGGGTCGATGCTCAAAGTGATGTCACAGACCTAAAGATGAGATATATATAAGCTAATTAGGGTTCAACAGTGTTAGGCATGATTATATAGTATAAGCTATGTAATATAGGTCAATCTCAGTCCAACTAAGTCAAACTAGGTCACACTGAGTCACACTAGGTCACAAGAAGTCAAACCAAGTCAAACTAGGTCAAAGTGGGTCAAAGGTTGACTTACAATTGATTTTTGATTAACTGGTCAACTCTAGTCAACTCTGGTCAACTCTAGGTCAAACTAGGCTAATGTTGACTAACAGTTGACTTTTGGTCAACTGGTCAACTCTGGTCAAGTTCTAGACATTTCTAAGCCAAGTGTTGACTGATAGTTGACTTTTGGTCAAAGTAGTCAAACTTGGTCAACCGAGGTCAAAACTAGCCTAAGCATACTATTCCTAATATTTACCTACCAAGATACCATATATCTTGGTCAAACATGATCAACTCTAATATAAGAATTAAAATATCAAGTTGTACCTCGTTATTCGTACATCGAAACCTACAACACGCAAATCGAGATAAGATAATCAATGGTAAGGTTAGTAATCTTATCATAGTGATCCACATGGTCATCTTGTCAATTTCAACGATGTGAGATCACTGGAATCGACTGATCTCAGTTTCGTTGTAATAATTTCGAAATACGAACTTAATAAGAAAAAATTATAATAAAAGGTAATACACAGAGAAAATATCTACAAACATTGTCGGATGATGAAACAAACATCACCAACGTGTCCAGAAGGGTCAAATCAGCTCGGATAGCCTATCCATAAGTCCAGTTTGGACACAGGGGCAAAACGATAATTTTGGGTCAAAACGGTATCTGTGTCGGACCTGCTTTGCACCGAAGAACGTGCAAGGATACTAGTCCACTAAACCTAACAAATTATATGTCCACGAATCCAGAATGACGATACGAACTCAACGGTATATCCATAATTGGATTCCGTTGACCCGATCTCAAATTGGTCCGTTGACCAGAATATTGGAATCCCGGTTTGCACGAAAATACGTGCCAGAGCCAATGTCCTAAAAAATTAGCAAATTATATGTCAACGAGTCCAGAATGATGATACAAACTCAAGGGTATATCCGGAATCGGATTCCGATGAGCCGATCTCAAAATAACCCGTTGACTCGGACCGTGGGGCACGCTTTGTACCGAAATGCGTGCCAGAGCCCACGTCCTCCAAATCTAATAAACTTTTTATGAATTCGTGCCAGAACGATGCCACGAGTCTACTGGTGGTGTCGGAATTGAAATCCGGAGTCCCGGGTTCAAAAATAGAATTTTACAAGTTAGGAATTACGAATTCGGACGGCCAACTTTGGCGTCAAATTCAACCAATCAAATATGCTCACAATGAAACAAAATTGGAGGGGTAGGAAGAGGGTTATACCAGCTGTGCACAGGAACTGGTAGCACGCCAAACGGAGCTACGATGGCGGAGATACGAGCCGACGAAGTTGGCTCCACAAAACTGTCCAAAAATAGTATAATTTAAACGGTCAACTTGGTGGCCGGTTTTGATGTACCGATGACAAATTTAACGGACGAATTGAGGGAGAGGTAGAGAGATATACCGAGATTGTGGCGGAGCAAAGAGTTCGCCGATCCAACGGTCGAATTTTTCGAAAAACGTGCGCAAAGTCGCTGTCCCGAAACGAGATTTTGACTTCGTTTCCGAGCGCGCACCGACGGGATCCCATGCCAAAAGCACGAATCGCCCGATTCTCGTACCGGGCACAAAGGTGTGCATCGGGGACGACTCGCCGGAGGACGCCGGAGGGGGTACAACCGTACGGTGGCACACGATAGCGGCGGTGGCACGGGGCTGCTGCCAACGCGGCTGCTGCTGTGGCTATTCGTGTGGGCTGCGCTGGCCTGGCACGGCGGCGGTGGTGCCCGGCCTGACGGGGCACGACGACGGCGAGGGGGCAACGGCGGAGCAGCCAGCAGTGGGGGTTCGTGGTGGGGGTGGAGGTGATAAAGTTTGGTGATAAAAGAGTAGGGATGGTGATGGGGATGGTGGTGTTTGATGATGATGATAAAGAAGAAGATGAGGAGAAAGGGGGCTAGAGTTCGGCCAGAAAGAGGGAGGTGCTCGGCTGAGAAAAGGCTGTTGTGTGTTTGTGAGTAGAGAGAGAGGTAAAATAAATTAGAGAGGGAGAGAGGGATATTATTGAAAGAGAGAGGGAAAGTAGAGAGAGTAAGTGAGGAATTTCTCTACATTAAAACTTAGGGCCGGCCACATGGGGGTTTGGGGTGTTGTGTGTTAGTGTGAGTTGTCATGATGAAATGAGTGGTGTGGATTTGATGGAGGCAAAATTAATGGCCAAAAAAATAAATGCTGGCTAGATTAGGTTATAACTTAGGAATTTATCTAAATGGAGTTCTCTATTAAATTTTAGAGTGGGAACACTAGATATTTAATATTTTTGTAGGAAAAAGAGTGTGGGTATTCTTGAGGGGGCAACATGAAGCTTGGGTTCGGTTCGGTTGAGCCGGATCGGGTCAAAACAAACTTGGTACAATAAACGGATTAATTTTAGGTATTTATGATCATGGATAAATAAGTAGCATGCGGGGGCTCAAATAAATGGGACACAAGTATCATGTGGGTAGTAGGCTCAAAATGGGTCAAAACCATATATTGGGTCGACTAGGTTGGATCGATGTCGGGTCCCGAAATTAAATTGGAAGTCAGGTCACATTTTACGGTGGATAATTAATTGGCCTAAATTGACCCAAAAGTTGTACGAAGCAAACGAAGCACAAGATGATGTGTCTGAGTGGGACACGAAGGTCATAAGTGTAGGGTGTCTCGAGTAGATCATGCATGAGAAGTTGGTTTCAAGAAAACGACTAGTCTTGTGCTCCTAAATTAAAAGTCACGGTAACGTGCATATGATGATCAAAGATAAAAGTGAGAATTTAATTAATAATTATTCAACGATCAAATGGTCTAAATTGACCCGAAGTTGTGCGAAGCAAAAAGAGTACAAGGGAACAAGTTTGAGTAGGACATGATATATCAACATGAAGATAATCTTATTTACTACAAACTCATAAAGAGAATTTTCAGAGATTGGCATCCCTAACGTTCCAGAAGTCAAAGTCACGAAAAAGAATATTAAATAAAAATAATAATCAAATAACAATATTTATTCAAAATAATTGATTTAGAAAATTGAAAAAAAAAACCCTAAATTCAGGGGGCTTACATCCTATCCACCTTATAAAAATTTTGTCCTCGAAATTAAAATAATCCAATAGGTTAAGCTAAGGTATGCAACTGCTATGGCTACAGTACTCAATCTGCTACCCTTGTGATCACCTATGTTGTTTCTCTCTACAATCATTTGGTTCAAGTTCAACAAGCTTCTTCCATAAAACTATGTCATTTTACCCCTAAGAATCTTCATATCAATAAGAACCTTTACGTATATTCTAAAATATAGGTCATCCTCGAGATACTATATATATCAGCAATACTTGACCATCAACCAAAATTCTAATCTCAATAGCAATTTGTTTGTTTTCTTATCCCATCCTAAGTATCTTTATCCTATTAATCACAATCTCCTTGAAATTATACATTCAAAACATATTCTTGGCATTGAGCCTTCTCTCTTTTTACTCAAGAACTCCTGAATATAAACCCTCAAATTCAAACTCTTGATTCATTTACTGATTTATTTGTTACTTATGTACATATGTCCTTGTTTTGTTCCTACTATCTTCCGATTCTTGCACGCAATGTTATCTCCTTCTATTTTATTTCATGTATCGATCTATCCTCCGATCATAAGTAAATAGCTTGTAGATAACCAATAATCACTTGGTCATCCAAGTCCTACAATGCTCAACCCTCGAATCTAAGCACAAGATTCTAGTCCTTAATTCGTAGTGTCAAAAATATAATATTTCATTACTCCATCTTAGATACCTTATCATTAATCTATACTATCAAACTAATCATTCTTAATGGTTTCTAGGTCCACTATAGTCAGTCACTCATATCTGTCCTATAAGCTTAATCTAATAAATCCCCAAGAAAATATATTCATCACAATCACATAATAACATATTATAGTTATAAAATCTGCTAACGAGGTTTGGCTATTTCATTCGTCTATTAAAATAAGGTAACAAGGGCCTAAGGCTGCGTCGAACAATCCATATCAGTATTCAGACAAGATAAGGGTCAAACAAGACATGAAAGATTGTCAAAATATTTTCAAGAATAGTACGAGGACAAACGAGATACATAGGATATAGTCGAAGTAAAACTCGAGAACCATATACCTCCGTAATTATGTGTCACATGAAGTTACTATCGCACGAGTGTGCATCTGGCTGCAATTAACTTTCTTGTTCCATAATACGACAGATGGCTGCAGTGCACAGCTGCCACGCCAGATAATATCGGATCCTGAACTTAGCTTATCTAAATCCGTAAAATATTTCCAAACTAACTTTTTACAAAATAAAGGAGAAGATGTTAGTCAAAATGCCTAGGGAGTGGTCCAAGTAAAATTCTAGAAACATATTTGACCATTATCCCGTTATCTGAAGTCATACCTCGCCAGTATTTCTCTGGATGCAAACTCCCGATTCCGTAATACAAGGATAAATATACTTTTTGAACCTTTTCTGAATCAACCCATGAGGCACTTTCAACAATTATCGGAAAGGACAAGAAGAATTACCCAAGAGGTTAGCGAAGAAGAGTTTAGTCAAATCATAGGAAAGATGGAACACAAACAATCATGTTGAGAAAATCCTAATTGTGGCTGTAGATAGACAGAGTTAACCAAGACGGGAAAGAATGATGATAAGAATTTGTTCTTGCTCATCCGGTCATAACGAAGTGATCCGATTTAAGATATAATCTGATAACCATACACGTCTTCCTGAAATTATTTTGCCAGAATTTTCGCACGTCAGTAAGCATAGCTGCAATAAATGATAGAGTCCATAATTAAGATATACACCCTAAAATTATGTCATCTGGAACTCTTACCATGCCAACCAGTATGGCTGCAAGAAAATCCAAATTCCATAACTAGGATAAGCATATCTAAAATCAGGCTCTATGTCCTTGTCATGCTAGCTAGTATGACGGTGATAAATTCTAAATTCCATAAATAAAGCAGACATTTACCTTATCAGGATATACCTTAATTCAATCCACAAAATTTAGCTTGATGCAAGATCAAAGTCAATAACGAAAATCAAGAATCAAAGTCAACGATAAATCAAGGAAGAGTAAATGGAGACAAGCAAAAACATATTTGGAGATAGGGTTTAGAAAGAGATTCACAAGGGTTATCCTAAAGATATTATCTAGGTCGAAACTCAAAATTCCTTAAATATAGTCTAGAGCAAATCCCAACCAAAATGGTTATAGGTTCAACTTTTACTTTCTAGTTCTCTCGAGGGTCCATAAACTCATCCTAGTACAAGAATAAGGTTTGATAACTGGCATATATTCAAGATCAGGACGAGCGAAAGCAAGTGGGAATAGACTCAAGAGTTTTCGAAGTAAGATTCTCAGGGATTATCCCTGGAATCTATCCAGAGTTCCTAACTGTGACTGAGCAACTCCTATCATAACCTAGAACCTATATCCTAATAGCAGACTTGTAGCAGCGCTCTAAGTCAAGCACCACTACGAAATTGCACTAGTTGCGACTCTGACCTGCATGGGCCACCATAAAAATGTGTCACGACCCGCACCCTGATTAGGGGCACAAGCACGTGGGTACGTCCAGCCTACGCCGCATAATCAACAGTAGAACGTTGTATAGGTCTACTAGAAAGTATAGCATCTAGACACAATATATATGTACCTGTTATCTTCGCACGGAGGTATATAATCTCAACTCAATCACAAGACATCTAAAGAAGATAGGCACGAATATCATAAAGATATGATGGAAATATGAACTGATAAAGATGCAAAATCACAACACAGTAGAGAGTCGAAAACATAACACAAGGTCCCAAACACAAATATAATATAAGTCTCAATACTAGCTGGAACGCAGTCCAGTCAAACCTATCTAACAGTCTAAACAGGTGCTATATCATCTACGGGCTCCAGGGGTAATGTCTCATCAAATCTCTATCCTGGCCATACCGTAAAAGGTAGAGCAATCAGCCAACATGTCCTCTGTAAACATCAACGGTTATCATGTCAGAAAAATAAGCAAGTACTCCAACAACAGTTTCATAGTATTAACAAATGCTGTAAGAGACAATCATAATGGAATATAAGATGATATATCCAGACTGTAAGTAAAACATGATATATAAACTGGAAATCATGTCAGGGTGTAACATACAAGAAAGTAGAACAGTACAGGAATATCTGATGTATGATGTAAACATAAAATATGCCTTGAGATATTAGAGCATTATGTGATCGGCTTGGGTCAAGATCAGGCTCTTCCATTTTATCGGCTATGGTACAAGAACAAGCGCAGGTAAACCTGGAGATCAGGCCGGCCAAAATGGAAAGCTATAGTGCAAGTAGTATCAGGTCAGGCTTTACCCTACGTGAGGCGAGGGTAAAGCTATGATGCAAGTAGTAACCAGTGGGGTATGATCACATAACCTATAATAACTCCCCATCTCCGAATAGTATATGGATCCGGACATAGCACGTCATGACACGGGATTCTCCAAGAGGGTAGCTAATCCCCCTCAGAAATTGGTGTCTATACAAGTACAAGAGACAAGATCGAACAATGTACCAATATACCAAGAAAGTCCAGGAATAACATCTCATGCTAGGATCCAACGTATACTAGTCCGTGCACCATCGTGACAAGAATCAAGTAAAACAATATAACTGAATCAGATACAGAAGATATCAAGACAAGGAACTACTATCAGAGAATGTACTCGCCTACGGTCCTGAGCTGTCAAATGGGGTCGATGCTCAAAGTGATGGCATATACCTAAAGATGAGATATATATAAGCTAATTAGGGTTCAACAGTGTTAGACATGATTATATAGTATAAGCTATGTAATCTAGGTCAATCTCAGTCCAACTAAGTCAAATTAGGTCATACTAGGTCAAACTAGGTCACAGGAAGTCAAACCAAGTCAAATTGGGTCAAAGGTTGACTTACAGTTGACTTTTGATCAACTGGTCAACTCTAGTCAACTTTGGTCAACTCTGGTCAACTCTAGGTCAAACTAGGCTAATGTTGACTAACAATTGACTTTTGGTCAACTGGTCAACTCTGGTCAAGTTCTAGACATTTCTAGGTCAAGTGTTGACTGATAGTTGACTTTTGGTCAAAACAGTCAAACTTGGTCAACCGAGGTCAAAACTAGCCTAAGCATACTATTCCTAATATTTATCTACCAAGATACCATATATCTTGGTCAAACATGATCAACTCTAATTTAAGAATTAAAATATCAAGTTGTACCTCATTATTCGTACATCGAAACCTACAACACGCAAATCGATATAAAATAATCAACAGTAAGATTAATAATCTTATCATAGTGATCCACATGGTCATCTTGTCAATTTCAGCGATGTGAGATCACTGGAATCGACTGATCTCAGTTTCGTTGTACTAATTCCGAAATACGAACTTAATAAGAAATAATTATAATAAAAGATAATATACAGAGAAAATATATACAAACATTGTCGGATGATGAAACAAACATCACTAACGTGTCCAAAAGGGTCAAATCAGCTCGGATAGCCTATCCATAAGTCCAGTTTGGACACAGGGGCAAAAAGGTAATTTCGGGTCAAAAACGGTATCCGTATCGGATCGACTTCGCACCGAAGAACGTGCAAGGATACTAGTCCACTAAACCTAACAAATTATATGTTCACGAATCCAGAATGACGATAAGAACTCAACGGTATATCCAGAATTGGATTCCGTTGACCCGATCTCAAATTGGTCCGTTGACCAGAACATTGGAATCCCGGTTTGTACAGAAATGCGTGCCGAAGCCAATGTCCTCAAAACTCAACAAATTATATGTCAACAAGTTCAGAATGACGATACGAACTCAACGGTATATTCGAAATTGGATTTCGATGAGCCAATCTCAAAATGACCCGTTGACTCGGACCGTAGGGCCCACTTTACACCGAAATGCGTGCTAGGGCCCACGTCCTCCAAATCTAATAAACTTTATATGAATTCATGCCAGAACGACGCGAGTCTAATAGTGGTGTCGGAATTAAAATCCGGAGTCCCGAGTTCAAAAATAGAATTTTACAAGTTGGGAATTACGAATTCGGACGACCAACTTTGCCGTCAAATTCAACCAATCAAACGTGCTCACAATAAAACAAAACTAGAGGGATAGAAAGAGGGTCATACCAGCTGTGCACAGGAACTGGTAGCACGCCAAACGGAGCTACGATGGCGGAGATACGAGCCGACGAAGTTGGCTCCACAAAACTGTCCAAAAATAGTATAATTTAAACGGTCAACTTGGTGGCCGGTTTTGATGTATCAAACGACAAAATTAATGGACGAAACTTGAAGGAGAGGTAAGGGATATACCGAGATTGTGACGGAGCAAAGAGTTCACCGATCCAACGGTCGAATTTTCCGAAAAATGTGCACGAAGTCGTTGTCCCGAAACGAGATTTTGACTTCGTTTCCGAGCGCGCGCCGACGGGATCCCGTGCCAAACGTACGAATCGCTCGATTCTCGCACCGGAGGCGAAGGTGTGCGTCGGGGACGACTCGCCGGAGGTCGTCGAAGGGGGTGCGGCCGTGCGACGGTGTGCGACAGCAACGGCGGTGCGGTGGTGCACGGCAGCGCACGGCTGCTGCTGTGGCTGTTCGCACGGGCTGCGCTGGCCTAGCGCGACGGCGACGGCGGCGGTGCCCAGCCTGACGGGGCACGACGACGGCGAGGGGGCGACGGCGAAGCGGCCAACAGTGGGGGTTCGTGGTGGGGGTGGAGGTGATGAAGTTTGGTGATGAAGGAGTAGGGATGGTGATGGGGATGGTGGTGTTTGATGATGATGATGATGAAGAAGAGGAGAAGAAAGGGGGCTAGCGTTCGGCCATGGAGAGGGAGGTGCTCGGCTGAGAAAAGACTGTTGTGTGTTTGTGAGTAGAGAGAGAGGTAAAATAAATGAGAGAGGGATATTATTGAAAGAGAGAAGGAAAGTAGAGAGAGAAAGTAAGGAATTTCTCTACATTAAAACTTAGGTTCGGCCACATGGAGGTTTAGGGTGTTGTGTGTTAGTGTGAGTTGTCATGATGAAATGAGTGGTGTGGATTTGATGGAGGCAAAATCAATGGCCAAAAAAGTAAATGTTGGCTAGATTAGGTTATAACTTAGGAATTTATCCAAATGGAGTTCTCCATTAAATTTTGGAGTGGGAACACTAGATATTTAATATTTTTGTAGGAAAAAAGTGTGTGGGTATTCATGAGGGGGCAACATGAAGCTTGGTTGGGTTCGGTTGAGCCGGGTTGGGTCAAAACGAACTTGGTACAATAAATGGATTAATTTTAGGTATTTATGATCATGGATAAATAAGTAGCATGCGGGAGCCCAAATAAATGAGACACAAGTATCATGTGGGTAGTAGGCTCAAATGGGTCAAAACTATATATTGGGTCGACTAGATTGGATCGATATCGGGTCCCGAAATTAAATTGGAAGTCAGGTCACATTTTACGGTGGATAATTAATTGGCCTAAATTGACCCAAAAGTTGTGTGAAGCAAACGAAGCACAAGATGGTGTGTCTGAGTGGGACACGAAGGTCATGAGTATAGGGTATCTCGAGTAGATCGTGCATGAGAAGTTGGTTTCAAAAAAACGACTAGTCTTGTGCTCCTAAATTAAAAGTCACGGTAACGTGCATATGATGATCAACGATAAAAGTGGAAATTTAATTAATAATTATTCAACGATCAAATGATCTAAATTGATCCAAAGTTGTGCGAAGCAAAAAGAGTACAAGAGAACAAGTTTGAGTGGAACATGATATATCAACATGAAGATAATTTTGTCTATTACAAACTCATGAAGAGAGTTTTCAGAGATTGGCATCCCTGACGCTCCAGAAGTCAAAATACGGAAAAGAACATTAAATAAAAATAATAATCAAATAACAATATTTATTCAAAATAATTGATTTAGAAAATTGAAAAAAAACCCTAAATTCAGGGTGTAGCTCCCCTTCCCGAAAATATGAAAAATATTTTATTATTATTTATTATATTTAAATAGTGATTTTGATTTTTTTATAAATAATTAATGATTGGCTTACCGAATTACATTATTATTTTATTGGGGTTATAAAATGTTAATATTACAATGGTGGTTATTAAATATAAACTATTTATTATTTTTAATTATTATTAATTTATTCTTGATCAAGAGAATAATATATATATATATATATATATATATATATATATATATATATATATATATATATATATATATATATATATAATTAGTGCAGGTGTATTTATGTATAAATATATATATACGTATATACGTGTGTATAAGATAGATTTATTATATAATTAAATATATATATATATGTTAAATAAATGGATATATATATATAAAGGTATGTGTATATATAAATAATATATATATGTATATAAATGTATATGGGAATACGTATATATATGAATATATATGTATTGTATGTGTATGCATATATGTTATGTATTACGTGTGTGCGTGCGTGTTTGCGCCCGCACGCGTGTGTGTGCGTGCCCGCGCACATGCATGTGTTTTTGCGCCCACGTGCGTGGAGCTTACAATTTTCCTAGCAGCTCATATGGCTGATTAAAGGGCAGGTCTGAGCTTGCTCATAACCCCGTTAACCTTTGAGGGTGAGTCTGAGAAATAGAGTTTTGAAAATAAAACTAGGGGCTGCAGGAGTTCGGTATTGACTTTTGGTTGGGGTGATAATGGTGGTGAATCACTGGTTTTCTGGACTGACTGTCTGTTTGGTCCAGGTATGACAAGTATGATGGCACATTGAATAGTCCCATTAGATGACATGTCGAGATCAGATGGTATGCAATCCCTTTCAAGTGAAAAACTTTATATGACCTCCATGTTGCTGTTTACCCAGAAATTTGATGTATCAATGATGATATCGACGAGTCGCTCTTAATTTCGTTACTCTTTGCACAATGTTGAGAAAAATTAGGAAAGCATTTTCATATAATGATGGCACGGTCCATCCTTTGAGAGTAGATCCACTATGGATGATGCAGTAGATGTCTCGGGGATAAATTTTCTTTTATCCATTTCTGAAAGAAACCCATAGCTCTGTTTACTTCACCACTCTCCAAAAATCCCTTAACAATAGCATTAAGCATACCCGAATCTGAAGAGTAACCATATTTCTTCATTTGACAAAAACAACTCAGCAAATTCATCCAACAACCCCTTTTCCCGCAGCTGCTAAAGCCCAGCTGACCGGCCCACATGGGCTCAGCCATCCCATAACTTAAGCTACATTCAGCAGAGGCCAACCCGAGCCTGTACGTGATCTCAGCGAGGATATAACGAGATCGAGGGAGAGGGAACTCCTTAAACCCTAGTTTTCTCAACGCCGTACTCCCCAACACCTCTACGGCCGCCACCACCACCTGGGTGCTGCCACCCCGCGGCCGTGCACGTCGCACCAGGCCGGAGGTCGACCACACAGGGCCGCGCAGCGCGCGAGCGCGTGGCAGTAAACACAGCAGCAACAAGCGGACAAGAGGGGAACTTCGCAGCGACAGTTCGCAACGATCGCTCGACCATTCGTCGAGCCGTCTTCCCCGGTATGTTCACAACCTATAGGGCTTCCATCTCCTTTAAATAGATTCATTTTTCATGCGCTAGGTTTCCCGATATATCGACACAAAGTCGATCAATTAACTGTCCAAAACAGGACAGTACTTTAGTCCCAAACACCCAACTTCAGATCGAAATTCCCACCAACCTATCCTTCGAATCAGGAAACTTTCTGAAAGGAAGTTAACTACAACATATAGGACTAGAAAAGTCCAGTAGGAAGTTTGTAAAGAATTGCTTTGTACAGAGAATTATTCACATGTAAACTTCAGGAAAAACCTTTTTTTAAAAACTAGAAATTCATCCACACGACGTGCGTCCCGCCATTCCGGACGACGTGGTCGCGAACCGAAAGCATCAAAAGCTGCGTAACGGCTTCGTGGTCGTGTGGGCTTTGACGGAATTCAAATTGGTCGCGTGTGCGCGACGAATTTGATGCGTATCCGTCGAAATTCACCGTATCGTGCACGTTGCAAATTTCTTAATTACTTTGTGCACGTTCATCGGATCGAGACGAAACTTGTGCCAACAGAACCGTATCGTTTTTCTGGTCCTGTATGCCAAGTTTGGTCCAATTCTGAGACAGTTGAATCGTACGTCGTTTTGCGGGCCCCACGGTCCCATTCAACGGGCGATTTTGTGCACGGCCCGCCGGAATCCAACTCTGGACATACGATTGGGTTCGTATCGAAAAACTGGATCCGTAGACATGTAGTTTGATGACTTTAGAGACCATTGACCTTGGCACGCTTTTCGGTGCAAAGCGGGTCCAACGGCGGACATCGTTTTTGTCCGAAATTGTCGTTTTGCCTCTGTGTCCAGACTTGGACTTAAGGACAGGAAATCCTAGCTAATTTGACTATTCTGAGATCATTGATATTGTCTATTTCAGCATCCGGGGACTGTTGTACGGGTTTTGACTATAGTGGCGCATTGAGTAGTTCAGATTGTCGGTTTCACCAGCACAGGACCACAGGCGAGTACAGTTTATTGTCTGCATTTCGATATTGATTTTCACTATATTTCATTGGTTGGTTTCATTAGTTATGTGATTATTTTCTATTATAAATTATTGAGTCGGGAATGAGAAGTACCAACGATGTGTGATCTGACCTTAGACCGTGTAGACCGTGTTGCATTTATTTCTTGTAGACCGTGTAGACCGTGTTACATTTATTTCTTGTAGACAATGTTTTATTTATTACAAAGTAGACCGTGTAGACAGTAATTTATTTATTGTATTTAATCTGTGTAGTTCGTGATTATTATTCTGTAGACAATATTTCTTTATTGCAATATTTTCTGTAGACCGTGTAACTGTAGACCGTGTAACTGTAGACCGTGTAACTGTAGACCGTGTAATTGTAGACCGTGTAACTTTAGACCGTGTAGACCGTGTCGCATAATTGTCCCGAGACCGATCACATATCAAAGGTACTTCTAGCAGTTGGGGAAAGTCTGTTGTGTCTATTTATTTACTATTAGTTTTCTGTATTTCATGTTTATTTTCAAAACTCATAATTGATGTCTAACCTTTGTTCTATAGTCATCTTCTTTATTTGAAATTGCATTCAGTGAATTGTGCTCGTTCCATTCCTGACTGAAAACCAACATTTTCAGGTTAGCCGTAGATTCACTTAGCATGGGAGATACGGGGATACTTACAGACAGGAGCTTAGAGACTAGCTAGATAGTTGAGTGGTAGTCATTTTATAATTGTACAAGTTTATATTTTCTGCAAAAGTAAAACTTGTGCTCTTTGTAAATTAAATTAATTTTGTGAATGAGTATTATTGGTGATTTTGATCTTCATGGCCGTGACAGCGTTCTACCGCCGACACTGCGGCGTAGGCTGGCTTGGACACGTCTCGTATCCGTTTTTAAAAAAAAATGGGTGCGGGTCGTGACAAGTTTTTGTGGTGGCCCATGCAGGTCAGTTTTCGCAAATAATGCGAACTCGTGATAGTACTTAAGTTAGTTGTACTATTGCGAGCCTGTGACAAGAAAATGCTCACTCACGAATTATGATTAATTTAATTTACGAGAATGACTAGGACTAGGAGTCTCTTATACAAAATTTATCGATGGGTAGTCTAGGCCATGCAATGTAGATAAGGAGTTATTAATTTTGATAGTTATCAGATCCCCATAGGTACACTAGTATCTCTTGATATGACGATGTAATCTAATTTGGATAGATTATTTCCTTGGTAAGGCGGGGCTTCATAGAATTAACGATCTAACCTTGATAAATGGTGCAATTCTTTCTCCTTGCCCTTTGGATATCATCCTCACATCTTAGTCAAATTGCCTATTTAGTTCCTATTTTGCCCTAAGAATTATTATTTTTATGTTATCCATGGATGAACCTCAAGTTAGTTTGATTCAAGTTTTTCTCAAAGGCTTGAATACACATAGAATAGGTACTAAAATGGTTGTATCTCTTTGTCTTCAATTATTTCTCCCTGTTCAAATCCTTATTTTAAGAGTTGTGACTGATAGGACAAATGTTTACGCTTTATTTCGTAGTCAACTTGTTTGAATTTATAGAAGCCCACGAAGTTTTACAGTTATAGTTAAAAGAATATTAGTTGACTCATAATGGCAGGACAGCAGCGCACTGTCACCATTTATTTGAATTATGGGGACTATGGATCCACTGCATCTAGCAGCGCACTGGCAAGGCACGATCCCTAGAGTTGGAATAGGTTTAAGGAACTGCATGTTATAGAATATTACTATACTATAGCTAGTGGTCCTCTTTTGATCGTAATTACCCTTGAGCCAATATTGGTTAGAGTTAAGAAGTATTCGATTTTATATCACATATGAATCACGAAACCAAGAGTTTACCATCGCCCGAGTATACGGACGAGGCATAATCCTCGGTGAAATGATTTCAGACGTGATTACAAGTTTAGAGTACTATAGAGGATAGGACCGTGCCATGTATGTCCCATAAGCTACAAAGCCAATAGTAGTAGAAGTTGTAAGTTTGGTAGCATGTCTCCCGACCTAGCACTCCGTATGATCCTCGTGATCTATTGATGAGGAAATTGACTGACACTAATAGGTTACCTAGAATATAGAATTCAGAAGTCCATAAACCATTAGTCGACCAAGGCCTTAAGGGTAAGATGATAGTGGGATGTCTATAGAAACAAGAACACCGGGTAAGGTTTGATTCCCTCTAAACTCGAACTACTTGTGTCTCTTTTCGAAAATCTCTCGTACTGAAATCTTGACTATCTTGACCAACGCTGCTATTACAGCCTAGTTTTTGCAAGCTTACTCTGTTCTCGAGCTTGATTTGAGACAGATGTTTAGTGGGGACGCCTGCTAACATATTGTCTAATCAGAATCATTGTATTACGGTCTGATCAACCATGATACATTTGGTTCGCTTTTCTTCTAATTTCCCTACGTGGATTGAGATGTAGATATCGCTAGGATCTCATCCGCGACTGCTTTGACAATTTCTCTTGAAATTATACATTCGCCTTTGAATCACGAAATTGTATTCAGTGACATCTCCCTTGAACTCTTTATTGTTTTTGTTTTTTCCCGATTTGGAAAGACGAAAGCTCGTGACGGTGGAGAGATACAGAGCATCCACATGGCTATATTAGTTGTATACACAAGTGTAACCACCAGCGGCCAGCCATGAGATTGAGTTATTCGTTCTCCCCTCGACCCTCAAACTACTATTGAGACCTTCTAGCCACTCGAATTTGAGAATGATTAGGGTTTTACCCTTGGTCGAAATGCCTACCTAGGAGACTACCTATTCTTTAGAGACCAAAAGTTGCGAGTCTCTAATTAATTGCCGGAAGCTTGCCTTAACTAGCAACCCTTAAGCCTTGAACCAATCCGTCCCTCGACCAAAGCCCACAGTTTAAGACATGAGATGAATAGACAAGGCTAAGGACAATAATTTACCGTGACTATGGTAGACACTCATCCCGAGATTGGTTTCCAACAAATATCACCCTATTGAGACCAAACTGGTACTGGAACATCTCATTCACTAGCTCAGCCCATACCACTAGAACTCTTGTGATGATAGTCTGGCATGTTGACACAAATAGAAATTCATGACTCAGTTGTTAAAAATCTTGTGCCTTAGAGTTGGTTACCCCGTCGATAACTCTAGTATACTATAGACGAGTAGATTCTCCTATTTTATCGATCATGCGTTAATGTACACACTTGTTTTTCCATTTATTGAGGAACGATCCTTGACTTGGCTTATATCGACTGTATTCCGTTATGCCGTACCATGTTCTTTATTACCGAGGGTCGAGGTACAACACCCGGACTGTAGAATTTTTCTAACCTCAATATTCCAAAAACCCATGTCCTAACCTCTAAGGTGGGTGGACTGTAAGCCTTCTAGAATTTTTGGGGTATGTAAGGATTACCGATTAATTAGAATAATTTCCATTAAGATGACAGTTGGTGTCTCATTGGATTTCCACTTTTCATTTAGGTTATTTGGTCCCCGGCCGTGCCATTAATATTCGGAGCACGAGACTAGCTGTTACCTTCCAACAAATTTCACATCTAAGATCTAGACGAGTCCACCTTCATCTCAGTATATCATGTCCCACTCAAACCCGTCCCCTTGTACCCTATTTTTATGGTACGATTTCTAGGACAAAAGAACTAACTATAACCCTTACCATAGTACCGGTACACTTTACGACTTCCATTAGAGTCTCAACCTTGACTCAATTCCTGCGACCCAATATATGGTTGTGACCTACTCGAAGCCCACTACGCACATGCCACTAATGTGCCACCCAATTGAGGTCTCATGTGCTACTTAAACACAAAGTCACTGAAGGCACATTTTGAGCTGTAGGGACCTAGCTAACCAACCTAACTAGCAACTAGCTCAACCCTTGGATAGAAACCTAATCTAGGATACCCTAATCTAGTAGGAGGAGTTCATCATTAGGATCTTGTCCAACCCTTATAGATCGAAATCCAATGCTCATCCAACCAACGACTGATGTCCAAATAGAGAACCCATTAAGGCCCAGTAGAACCCATCCATGCACACCACCATATTTGGACTATAGAACTGAACTATTTTTAAGTGGTCTCCACCTCTTAGGATGTGATGCCATCCGTAACCCATATTCCATCTACCTAGAAGTCACGATACGATCTTCCATTACAACTATATCCCTTGCTTGTGTGCTTAAATAACCACGGAATATATCACAACCTTGATTTCCCAAATTCTATTCTATTTTGGAACCTTGTTTAGAATTTCGAGAACAGAATTTTTGTATTGCATAGATTGCAAGCCCCTCTAAGAAACGAATAGTTCTTCGATTTAGCAAGTGACTAGACTAGAGTAGCCCAATCTAGCTAATAAGTTAGTGGTTCGTAAATACCCTTTTAGTTGTATCGTTGGAAACCCTCTACCGCTCTGAAAGTTCATATTTGCTCTCGATTATTCTTCTTATCTTCCTGTCCTCCATACTTCGGAGCGACGAATAGTCATGCTTACTAGAGTTTATTAATAATTTTTTTTAGCTACTTGTATAAATTTGTGCTTGTTAAAGTTTGGATTGCTTGACAGGTAGGAAAGGATTATAGATATCATATTCCTATATATTTGTTGGTAGGATTGTTAACAAACAGTTAGAAGGTTTAAGATTTTAGTTTGAGGAGTAGTGTGACCAAAGGTGCGTAGAAGCCCTCAAGGACTTGTAGTTACAAGTTGGCTAGGAGGAGGATATAAATTATTTTGGAGAAATTAAATTTGAGAAGATTGTGGTAATAGTGGATTTATTCCTTGACTTTTATTTTTAAATTTTAGGCATGGTTATGAATTAGAATTTCGAGGACGAAATTATTTTAAGGTGGGTAGATTTGTAGCTCCCCTTCCCGAAAATATGAAAAATATTTTATTATTATTTATTATATTTAAATAGTGATTTTGATTTTTTTATAAATAATTAATGATTGGCTTACCGAATTACGTTATTATTTTATTGGGGTTATAAAATGTTAGTATTACTATGGTGGTTATTAAATATAAACTATTTATTATTTTTAATTATTATTAATTTATTCTTGATCAAGAGAATAATATATATATATATATATATATATATATATATATATATATATATATATATATATATATATATATATATATATATATATATATATATATATATGTAATTAGTGCAGGTGTATTTATGTATAATATATATATATACGTATATACGTGTGTATAAGATAGATTTATTATATAATTAAATATATATATATATGTTAAATAAATGGATATATATATATAAAGGTATGTGTATATATAAATAATATATATATGTATATAAATGTATATGGGAATATGTATATATATGAATATATATGTATTGTATGTGTATGCATATATGTTATGTATTACGTGTGTGCGTGCGTGTTTGCGCCCGCACGCGTGTGTGTGCGTGCCCGCGCACGTGCATGTGTTTTTGTGCCCACGTGCGTGGAGCTTACAATTTTCCTAGCAGCTCATATGGCTGATTAAAGGGCAGGTCAGAGCTTGCTCATAACCCCGTTAACCTTTGAGGGTGAGTCTGAGAAATAGAGTTTTGAAAATAAAACTAGGGGCTGCAGGAGTTCGGTATTGACTTTTGGTTGGGGTGATAATGGTGGTGAATCACTGGTTTTCTGGACTGACTGTCTGTTTGGTCCAGGTATGACAAGTATGATGGCACATTGAATAGTCCCATTAGATGACATGTCGAGATCAGATGGTATGCAATCCCTTTCAAGTGAAAAACTTTATATGACCTCCATGTTGCTGTTTACCCAGAAATTTGATGTATCAATGATGATATCGATGAGTCGCTCTCAATCTCGTTACTCTTTGCACAATGTTGAGAAAAATTAGGAAAGCATTTTCATATAATGATGGCACGGTCCATCCTTTGAGAGTAGATCCGCTATGGATGATGCAGTAGATGTCTCGGGGATAAATTTTCTTTTATCCATTTCTGAAAGAAACCCATAGCTCTGTTTACTTCACCACTCTCCAAAAATCCCTTAACAATAGCATTAAGCATACCCGAATCTGAAGAGTAACCATATTTCTTCATTTGACAAAAACAACTCAGCAAATTCATCCAACAACCCCTTTTCCCGCAGCTGCTAAAGCCCAGCTGACCGGCCCACATGGGCTCAGCCATCCCATAACTTAAGCTACATTCAGCAGAGGCCAACCCGAGCCTGTACGTGATCTCAGCGAGGATATAACGAGATCGAGGGAGAGGGAACTCCTTAAACCCTAGTTTTCTCAACGCCGTACTCCCCAACACCTCCACGGCCGCCACCACCACCTGGGTGCTGCCACCCCACGGCCGTGCGCGCCGCACCAGGCCGGAGGTCGACCACACAGGGCCGTGCGCGCGCGAGCGCGTGGCAGTAAACACAGCAGCAACAAGCGGACAAGAGGGGAACTTCGCAGCGACGGTTCGCAACGATCGCTCGACCATTCGTCGAGCCGTCTTCCCCGGTATGTTCACAACCTATAGGGCTTCCATCTCCTTTAAATAGATTCATTTTTCATGCGCTAGGTTTCCCGATAGATCGACACAAAGTCGATCAATTAACTGTCCAAAACAGGACAGTACTTTAGTCCCAAACACCCAACTTCACATCGAAATTCCCACCAACCTATCCTTCGAATCAGGAAACTTTTTGAAAGGAAGTTAACCACAACATATAGGACTAGAAAAGTCCAGTAGGAAGTTTGTAAAGAATTGCTTTGTACAGAGAATTATTCACATGTAAACTTCAAGAAAAACCTGTTTTCAAAAACTAGAAATTCATCCACACGACGTGCGTCCCGCCATTCCGGACGACGTGGTCGCGAACCGAAAGCATCGAAAGCTGCGTAACGGCTTCGTGGTCGTGTGGGCTTTGACGGAATTCAAATTGGTCGCGTGTGCGCGACGAATTTGATGCGTATCCGTCGAAATTCACCGTATCGTGCACGTTGCAAATTTCTCAATTACTTTGTGCACGTTCATCAGATCGAGACGAAACTTGCGCCAACAGAACCGTATCATTTTTCTGGTCCTGTATGCTAAGTTTGGTCCAATTCTGAGACAGTTGAATCGTACGTCGTTTTGCGGGCCCCACGGTCCCATTTAACGGGCGATTTTGTGCACGGCCCGCCGGAATCCAACTCTGGACATACGGTTGGGTTCGTATCGAAAAACTGGATCCGTAGACATGTAGTTTGATGACTTTAGAGACCATTGACCTTGGCACGCTTTTCGGTGCAAAGCGGGTCCAACGGCGGACATCGTTTTTGTCCGAAATTACCGTTTTGCCTCTGTGTCCAGAATTGGACTTAAGGACAGGCAATCCTAGCTAATTTGACTATTCTGAGATCATTGATATTGTCTATTTCAGTATCCGGGGACTGTTGTATGGGTTTTGACTATAGTGGCGCATTGAGTAGTTCAGATTGTCGGTTTCACTAGCACAGGACCACAGGCGAGTACAGTTTATTGTCTGCATTTCGATATTGATTTTCACTATATTTCATTGGTTGGTTTCATTAGTTATGTGATTATTTTCTATTATAAATTGTTGAGTCGGGAATGAGAAGTACCAACGATGTGTGATCTGACCTTAGACCGTGTAGACCGTGTAGACCGTGTTGCATTTATTTCTTGTAGACCGTGTAGACCGTGTTACATTTATTTCTTGTAGACAGTGTTTTATTTATTGCAAAGTAGACCGTGTAGACAGTGATTTATTTATTGCATTTAATCTGTGTAGTTCGTGATTATTATTCTGTAGACAATGTTTCTTTATTGCAATATTTTCTGTAGATCGTGTAACTGTAGACCGTGTAACTGTAGACCGTGTAACTGTAGACCGTATAACTGTAGACCGTGTAATTGTAGACCGTGTAACTTTAGACCGTGTAGACCGTGTCGCATAATTGTCCCGAGACCGATCACATATCAAAGGTACTTCTAGCAGTTGGGGAAAGTCTGTTGTGTCTATTTATTTACTATTAGTTTTCTGTATTTCATGTTTATTTTCAAAACTCATAATTGATGTCTAACCTTTGTTCTATAGTCATCTTCTTTATTTGAAATTGCATTCAGTGAATTGTGCTCATTCCATTCCTGACTGGAAACCAACATTTTCAGGTTAGCCGTGGATTCACTTAGCTTGGAAGATACGGGGATACTTGCAGACAGGAGCTTAGAGACTAGCTAGATAGTTAAGTGGTAGTCATTCTATAATTGTACAAGTTTATATTTTCTGTAAAAGTAAAACTTGTGCTCTTTGTAAATTAAATTAATTTTGTGAATGAGTATTATTGGTGATTTTGATCTTCATGGCCGTGACAGCGTTCTACCGCCGACACTGCGGCGTAGGCTGGCTTGGACACGTCTCGTATCCGTTTTTAAAAAAAAAAATGGGTGCGGGTCGTGACACAGGGGGCTTACAAAACCTGGAGGGGAGAAGGCATGTATGAAATTGGATCTGAGAAAGGCTTATAACATGGTCAATAGGGATTTTCTGTGCCGCATGCTGACTGCTATAGGGTTCCATGATCGCTGGGTAGCGAGGATTCGAGAATGCATCACGACTCCCACCTCTCTGTCCTCATCCAGGGCTCATCGTATGGGTTCTTCCACAGCAACCGTGGACTTCGGCAGGGTGACCTCTGTCGCCTTACCTGTTCACGCTTGTCATGGAATACTTTACTTGTTTGATGGACATGGCGGTACATTGTGGGAGGCTTGTTCTATTGTTTAGGAGAGTCGAGCCACCGATCACCCACCTCATATATGCCGACGACCTCCTGGTATTCATACAACCGTCTATGGAGGGCTTGTACACGATCTCGGAGATTATGGGTGAGCTGAAAACCCTATTAGGACTCTAAATGAACAGAGAGAAGAGCAGGGTTTACTTCAGTTCCCTTTACTCCCAGAAGGAGGAACGAGCCGATGTCCTGGGAGTAGAGAGGAGTGATCTTTCGGTAAAATATCTAGGGGTCCCTTTGACAGTCAACTATGCTCGGGACCAGGACTGCCATAGTTTGGTGGAGTACGCCCAGCGGGGGGTCGAAGGTTGGCAAGCCGCTGGTCTCTTTTTTGGGGGTCGCATTGAGTTGGTTAGATCGGTTATCTCGGCTTTGGCTCAGTTCTGGCTACAGTCTATTCTGATCCCTATTGCCACCATTAAGAAAGTAGAGCGGATATGTGTAGACTTCATCTGGAGGGGAGGTATGCATGCGATTTCCTGGAAGCAGCTGTGTCGGACAAGGAAGGAGGGAGGAGTGGGACTTCGACCCCTGCTGGAGGTCAGGGAGGCCTCGACGCTAAAGCTGGCATGGAGATTCATTAATAGGGGGTCCCTCTGGGCCGATTGGATGCATAGTAGATATATAAAACATGGCAACTTCTGGGCATGTACCACTGACAACAACTATTCCGTCACTTTCAAGCTTATCTTGAGGCACATGGAGGTTCTACAATCTGCCATCTGAAGGATCATGAAAGATGGAACTGGAACGGACCTCTAGCAGGATCCATGGATAGATCGGCAATCTCTGTTAGAGATCATGGAAGTCAGGATGCACCGAAAGGTTGGAAGGGGGCTGACTTGCCAACGCATTATCCAGAATGTAGATTGGAGCCCTGAGTCATACCGTCATACTGTAGAGCTTGGAGAGGTGATCAGCACGGTTGTTATTGACCTGACACAGCCATCTGACTGTTGGATCTGGGACCCGTCGGGAGATTCAGTGGGTTTTGGGAAGTTCAGGTTCCAAAGCTGCTATAATCTCATTCGACGTACATCCTCTCCCAGTGCTGACTATGAGTTCATATGGTGTAAGGGACTAGCCAGGAAGATGCAGCTTTGTGTTTACCGACTTCTACTGGGCCGCCTACTGACGAGGGATCGTCTTATTTCTTTTGGGATTCAGGTACCTGACCCAAAGTGTGCGCTATGTGGCGGGAAGAATGAATCTATGAGATACATATTCTTTGAGTGTGAGATGATCTGGCATATTTGGATGGAACAATGCAGGACGCTGGGCGGTTGTGACTCGGGAAAGTGGATCGGTGATATTATCACTGAGATTCGGGACAGAAGAGGGAGAGGGCAGGACTGGTTTAAGACTGCTAGAGTTCGGCTGACTGCTGTCTGGCATGTATGGAGGGAACGAAACTGCTGCATCTTCGAAGGGCTTATCACCCCTCCTGTAGGCATCCTCCATAACATTGAATTTGATGTAAAATCGATGGATAACTGATGAGTGGGACACTCACTCGGAGTGTATGAATGTATGACTGTATGATTATATGTTGTTTTGGAATAAAATTTACATTTTCCAAATATATATATATATATATATATATATATATATATATATATATATATATATATATATATATATATATTATACAAAACACAAAGGTTTTTGAATCCTAGGGCTGACTGTGCCAAGATAAAGAGTGGTTGGGATTTAATCTTGGTGAATCAACGGTTGTGGGGTTTTATGGGGAAGAGCATTATTGGGAGTGGGGTTTTATGGGGAAGAGCATTATTGGGAGTGGGGTTTTATGGGGAATCCAAAGATAGGGATTTAATATTTTGATGGTTGGGATTTAATATTTTGATGGGGGCCTCATAATGGTTGTGGATGAGCATTATTGAGAGGGGTTTATGGGGAATCCAAAGAAAATTCACATCCAGCAGTGGTTGGGATTTAATATTTTGATGGGGGCCTCAAAATTATTATTGTTCATTTAAAATTGGGGGTCCAAGATTTTGAGGGGGAATACCTTAAATGAACCATGCCCTATGGGCACGGGTTATGACTAGTATATATATATTGGAACGGTAACTTCTTTCATAAATAAATCAAATAGTTGCAACTTACAGAACTTCTCCCCCATCACCTACATCCCGAGTTAGAATTCTAAGTTGGCATGAGGATAGAGATATCCTCCTGAATACTTAGTTCTAACCCCTTAACAGTGCTATTGAGACCCTCAAAAACTCTTCTATTCCTCTCGCGCCATATGTGCCATACCGCGCTCATCAACCTCAGCCTCGCCATCGTGTACCATGGTTTATTTCTCCCCTTGAGGTGTTTAATCTCTTCGAATGACTCCTCCAGCCCCATAATATCCTTCCGACCTAACCCCAGCAGTCTGCGTTGTCCTTGCCAAAGCTCTTTGCTAAAATTACAATGGAAGAAGAGGTGGACATGGGATTCAGGCGCACCTGAGCATAGCGGGCATCCATCATCCTCCACTTGGATCCTGAACCTTGTCATTCTATCTTTGGTCAGTAATCTACCCTGAGCCGCCTTGAGCATACAATAACTGTACTTGGAAGGGGCAACCTTAAGCCATATGAGACTCGCCCAGTCTGATATAGGGCTCCTCTCTCTGAACTTTTCATACGCCATCTTCAGAGCAAATCTCCCTGTCTTCGACTCTTCCCATCTCCAATGATCATTTCCTGCTACTCTCTCAATCTGAATATTCTTAATGAGACCCGCCCATCTGTTGATCCTCGCCCTTGGGTTTATATACCACTCCCCATTTCTAATGAGAGTACTGACCTTCTCTTCTTTGACCCTTCTGTTAGGGAAGCTCAGCTCTCCTCTGTCCATGGCGCTGGAGTGATCTAGCCAAGGGTCCTGCCACACACTAGTATCAGCACCGTCATGAATGACCCTTTGAATGCACGACTTCAATCTGGGTCTTTGCTTCAATATATTTTTAAAGCTCACAGAGAAGTTCGAGTTACTATTCATAGTCCAGATATTTCCTCCCCCGACGTACCTGCTGTGCATCTACCTCGCCCAAAGCGACTTCCCCTCTACCATGTTCCATGCGAGCTTCAATGCTGCCATCTCTCTCAGAGTAGTCAGTGAGCGAAGCCTGACTCTCCCTTCTCCTTTGGGCCTACAGAGGTCCCTCCAAGCCAGCGTTTGAACTCCTCCTCTCCAGACGAACCTAGCACACATCCCGTCGATCTTCTGCAGCGTCTTCTTGTGAAGGATGAACACTTGAAGCCAAAACGATATCATGGCGTTCACCACGGCCCTCACAAGCTCCACGCGCCCCTGAAAGATAGCAGTTGGGCCTGCCACCCCTCGAGCCTGCATTCCACCATCTTGATGAGGCTACTGCAATCATAGTGCCTGGCATATGTACAGGCTAGAGGCACTCCCAAGTACCTGACAGGGAGGGACCCAACCCCTACCTGAAGAGCATTAGCCCAACTTTCCTTCTCCGAGCAAGTTCGGTTAAATATGATCGAGCTCTTACCTTTGTTCAGACACAGCCCAGTCGCACTCTCAAACGCTTTCAGAATGTCGATCAAGTGCTGGATCCCTTCGTCAGTATGTTTGATGAAGACTAACAGGTCGTCGGCGTAGATAAGATGGGATATTGAAGGATTAACTAGCCGGAAGATGGGGATAATCTGCTTCGAATGCTCAGCAATTTCCATCAAACATGAGAAGTATTCTATTACCATGGTGAATAGGTAAGCCGACAGAGGGTCTTCCTGTCTTAACCCTCTGGAGCTGCGAATGAACCCCGTCGGTCTCCCCTTGATCATAATAGAGAAGGTGGGGGAAGAGATACATTCGTAAACGCGATTAGTCCACCAATCATCAAACCCCATGGCCTTCATGATGTGAACAACAAACTCCCTATTAACAGTGTCATAGGCTTTCCTTAAATCAAGTTTCACGCAAGCTTTATCTCCTCCCGCCTTGTTGAAGTCTCTGACAAGCTCGTTGGCAAGCAAACAGTTCTCTGAAATGCTCCTTCCCCTGATGAACGCTGATTGGTTCACTGAGATTAATCCCGGCAAGATATTGCCCATGCGTCTGCTCATCAGCTGAGCAATCACCTTGTATATGAAGTTACAACATGAGATAGGCCTAAACTCGTTTAGAGAGGACGCTCCGGCAATTTTAGGAATAAGCGTTATGAACGAATGGTTCAGCTGCTTTAAGAGTTTGCCTGTGCCGAAGAAGTCCCTGACCGCTTCAAGCAATAGGATCTTTACCTTATCCCAATGAAGCTTGAAAAATCCGGCGGAGAAGCCATCGGGACCCGGCGACTTGTTCGGCTTGGCCTTCAACACCACCTCTTCGAGCTCCTTCAGAGAAATGATCTCATGCAGCTTAGCTACTGCCTCTTCCGTAATGATTCTCTTGCAAATAACATGGGGAAGAGGTTGCTTATCTCCCTTCTCATTATACAATTCAGTGAAAAACTCTACAACCTCCGATTTGATGTTTATAGGATTGTCTATTTTCCTCCCTGAAGCGTCTATAAGCTGAGCGATTTGGTTGCGGCTCTGCCTGGCCTTCACGACTCCGTGGAAGAATTTCGAGCATTTGTCCCCGTCTTTGATCCAATCACACTTAGCCTTCTGCTTAAGCTTGATTTCATCGAGCTCCGCAAGCTTGTTGACCTGCATCTTCAGAATTTTCTCTCTGTCAATGCTATCCTTGGTCGACGTCTTCTGATTGAGAAGCTGAATCTCCTTAAGCTCCTGCGTCGCTTCCTTCAGAGATGATTTAGGTAGACTAGCCTGCCACTCTTTGATCTTACACTTAACTCCCCTGAGCTTGGACACTAGGCGATATTGGCTAAAACCCTTCACTTGGATTTTCCACCCTTCCTCAACAGCAGCAGCGTATCCTCCAATGAGATGCCAAGAGTTGCAGTACTTGAAAGGAGGAGGGATTTTGATAATGGTATCCTGGATATTCACCATAAGCGGCGAGTGGTCGCTTGATCCTGCTGGAAGCCCTGTAACACCAATGTTAGGAAAGGAATCAAACCATTTCGAATTACCTAGAGCCCTGTCTAGTTGACACTCGATCCGATTCACAGACGCCTGATTGCTCCATGTCCAGACCACACCTGATCTATGCAAGTCAGAGATGCCAGATTTGAGAGCACAGACTTGGAAGTCCTCAAGAATGTTGTCTGGAACTCTCCTTCCGCCTCTCTTCTCTTCCTTGTACATCATGGCGTTGAAGTCCCCAATGATTAACAGAGGCAGAGTCTTACCCAAGCCTTGACTAACAGCTTCTATGTCCCTCCACATGGCAGTGCGTTTATATATATATTTGATCCCCAACTTATATGGCTACCAAGAGTGTTTTCTCTTTTTCCCTAATGTATCTCCATCAACAGAGAGAGGAACAAAGAATAAATTTTTATTATTAAGGGTCGTAGCAAGTTGGAAGGTCGAACTGCATAAAGAGACAATTGCTACAAGATCCATCAAGCCAAGCAATGGATTCAGGTACACTTTGGCATTTATTTATCATTTTCATCTCATGAATCAACATGTTAAACTTTCAACACCGCGACAAATCGAACTCGGTCTGAGTTCAATTTTTCTGAGGCAACAATTCGAGCAATATTCTGTCTCCAGAGGGATTGAACTCAGGCCGAGTTCCCCTGGCTCAGGCCGAACTCAGACTGAGTTCCCTTGGGACTGGACATAAATTGCTACTCCGGTACTCCGAATGCCACTCGTCTCACTCTCCGAGCTTCTCCGACACACGGATGACATTCGTCGTACTCTGAAAATTTTCTAAATAGGTTGGAAACGCCATCCAATACCAACAATATGTTCTGGGTATATCTATGATGAAGAAGACGATCTTATACAAAAATCAATTTGATTTGACATAGTAAAAAGAAATCTTGATGGTTGTAAAAGATGATCGGTCTTGACGATGTTGAGCTTAATGGGTTGGATCAAATTCAAAGTGATCTTCGTCTAGAAATTGTTTGGTAGTGTTAACTAACAACTAACTAACAACTATTTATACGGCGCAACAAACATTTTCCTCAGCTTCAATCAAACTAATCGTTGACTCCCACTTGTAATTCAAAATTGAGATCTCAAGAATAGTTGGGTTCACGAACATTGTCAGATCCATTTATTCTATTAAAAAAGTATAAATGATCAATCATAGCCATTTCATCCCTTTCATTTAAAGTAATAAAAGAATAATAAATATAGCTCAAAACATAACACGTTCAGAAGTATAAAACCCAATTCTCAACATAAATATTAAATGTACTCTTAGATACTAAATGCACCCACGTTTTTCCCATCCAAACCCCCAAGTTGCACTCTCAAACAGAAACATCCACTGCGAAAACGGGCGTGAAGTTATCATGCTGCAATAGATAATCCCAGCCCTCACGGAGCAAAGAAAGAAAGCAAGAAGTTCCCACTATTCTCACCCTCAGCTCTTTTTTTTAATAAAGTAAAGAGTAACCACCATTACCATCACCTCCGAGTCCGGTCACCTCCCAGTAGGCCTAAGCCAATACTCCCGCCCGGTCATGGAATCGTCCTCTCCGAAGGCCCCTCCAATGGCGACCACGAAGAGGTGGGTGGTCCCGCTCCTCGTCTCCCTCCTCCTCTCCTCCCTCCTCATCTCCTCCTCCCTCCTCTCCTCCTCCAAGACCGACGCCTTCTTCCTCCTCCGACGCTTCCCCTTCTCCCAGATCTCCCAGGAGCCCCCCCTCTTCGTCGAGCCTAAGCTCTCTGCCATGGCTCCGCCGAACCCATCCCGCCCGGTCCCCCGCCTCGCCTACCTCATATCCGGCTCCGCCGGGGACGGGCCGTGCCTGAGGCGGACCCTCCGCGCTCTCTACCACCCGGCCAACTCCTACGCGGTCCACCTCGACCTCGAGGCGTCGCCGACGGAGCGGCTCGAGCTGTCGGTGTCGATCCGGTCCGACCGCACCTACGCGAGGTTTCGGAACGTCAGGGTGGTGAAGAAGGCGAACCTGGTCACCTACAGAGGCCCCACCATGGTCGCCAACACGCTCCACGCCGCCGCCATTTTGTTGAAGGAGGCCGCGGAGTGGGACTGGTTCATCAATCTCAGCGCCTCCGACTACCCCCTCGTCACCCAGGACGGTCAGTACTCTCTTCTTGATGAACTGGGAAAAAAAATAAGGCCGTGCTTATTGGCACCGCACTTTCATCTCCGGGGCGTCACATGTTGCAATACAAAACTTACTCTATTGTACTCTTTGGAACACCATTCGTTACCTAAATTGAACTCTAAAATTAAATTACCCCTAAACCTAAGCTAATCCAATTCACATCAAAACAATCCAAATCCCCAAACAAATCTGCTTCTCTTTCTTCCTCTTCCAACATGAAGACCTAACTTTTGGCTCTAAATTTTCTCAAAAATCTAGGTTTTTTTTAATTCTTAGATTTCATGTGTAATTCATATTTTGTTATGTTTTTCTTGTAAAAAGCCCAATTCCCGAAAATTTGAACTTTATTAATGTAGGTTTGAAGTTTCGGAATAGAAACAGGACATTACGATAGAGGACTGCCCAACAGTCCCATCAATATGAAGACAGAATTCTCTGACTTCAGGGCTACAATTTAATGACTGCCAAAATTTTGGCAGTTCTAGTACATAACCAAGACTGTCAAAATTTTTGCAGTCCCACTGCCAAAATTTTGGGGCACGAGAATCTTTAATGAATTACGTGTGTTGCCCCAAGAAAAAAAAACTAAGGGTATTTTGGGAACTAAAGTTAAAATTTAAAAACATCTGAGACACCCCGATATGAGAGTGCTGTGTCAATAACACGAGTGAAAAAGAAAAGATTAGATCTTGCTTGCTGATCAGTGTGATGTAGGTTCCAAATTACCATGAATGGACTAAGAGCTTTCCTTTTCTGGTAGGTTTTTTAAAGTTTGGGGGGGGGGGGGGGGGTTGTTTTTGTTGACTATTATCGTCATGAATTGGACATAATTTTCGGTTTTTATAGGTTTTTACTGTGGTGGGAGGAAAAAGGAGGGGGGGGGGGGGGGGGGGGGGGGTTGGTGGGCTTTAGAAAGGTTGGCACTGGGAAAAGCTGTATCTTATTGTCAAGATGGTGAGGTTTTGTCTTGTTGCTAGATATGGTTTATAATTGGTTGGTTTTGGTATCTGCTTTTTTTTTTTAGGAAATTAGGATTTCGTAGGATGTGCTGATTATTGAATTGCGGTTTGGTTGCTCTCTTGTTTTAGCATAGATTAATTTTCAATTTGGATTAGGATTGTTTGGTTGAATCTCTCTTTTATCTACCAGGACGACATTTTACTATAGGATTTCTTGGTTGATGCCTGCTATTTCCTTTATTGGTGTTTTCTGAGTGGTTGTAAATTGAACTTTCCAAATTTGGATGCTTATGTGATCTGGTCTGCAATTTACATATCAGGTGTGAGGAATATGCTGATACTGAATTTTTGAAACCCATGAAATTAATTGGTTCTTGCTCTTGCTTGGGTCGATGACATGTTTGGAAGTAGTTAACAAGTGTTCCTATACAATTCCTTATCCTTCATAAATTGTATTATATGGTACAATTTCTTCTTGTGGCAAGAGATCTGGGATGGGTTGGTGTATGATGCTTCCTATTAGTCTTATATGTATATGTGGCCGATCCACAAAAGTTGATGAAGGAAGCTCTTCTCCTGTTCTTAATTGTCTTATAAAAGGAATTTTTGTTTTCCTCTTACTGCTACTGCTGCTTTCTTGCATGAATGTAGGTTTAACTTAGGATGGCTGTCAATGTGTTTTTTAATTTGATTGTTTTAGTTGTAATGATAATTCTAATCCTCTTTTATTCTGGTTGAGTAGATATTCTGTATACGTTGGCTAATTTACCGAGGCACCTGAACTTTATTGAGCATACAAGTGACATCGGATGGAAAGAGTAAGCTCCTATGTTTGGTTTCTTATACAACTAATGGTTACGTGATCCTTTTGTCTTGAACATATGCTTGAGATTCCATTGGTTTGAAATGGTTGCTTGTTCCCATTTGTAGGTTTCAGAGGGCAAGACCAGTCATCATAGACCCTGGTCTGTATAGCTTGCAGAAATCAGATGTGTTTTGGGCGACAGAGAAAAGGAGTGTACCCAGTGCATTCAAGCTCTTTACTGGTGAAGTATCCCTTACCATCAGCAATATTCATCTTCAGCTCCCTTGTTTGACAATATAATACCATATTATTTTTACATGTGCAACCTGGTTTGTTTATTTTTGATTGTCAGATCTAACAACCAAAGAGTTCATTCAATATTGGCCATTTTTAGTACGAAGTGTAAGGGATTTACAAGTATACTTGCATACCAGCACTTGTTTGTTGTGTCAGTAATGAGCGTGCATGTTTGTTGTGTGAGCAATTATAAAATACAAGCTTAAACACCAGAGTTTCAGATACTATCATTTATCACCAAGATAAGAGACTTTCCTTTTCTTGGACAATTATGATGTCTACTTGATTATAGCTGACAATGCTTGTGACCTACAAAATCCATAGCCGTAGTGAGCAGGACAAAGACCTACATGGGAAAATCTAGATGTGTCGGATCACGATTAACTAAACTGATATTAGCGGACACGTAATTATCAAGCAATGATTTATAACTAACCAACAAGCAAATAATTTAACAAAGTTGCAAGTCAAAGCCCACTTTAGGAACAAACTGAGTCTTGTTCCAAACAAGATGGTTCCAGTCTTCTAAACCTTCTTTCCGAGGTTCCAATGATAGGATATTGGATGTAGTTATAGAAAATAGAGTTGTGGATTCTGGTTTTAAAGAAGTGGATTGATAGCTTTTAGGGTTACAGTTTGAGGACACAATTAGAAGCAATTTTTTTTCTTTCTTTCTAAGAAAGACAATACACCATAACTAAAATAGATATCTTAACTCGTCGTTGTATAAAAGTAGAATACATGAGATCATTTTACCTCTGAAGTCTTGGCCTTCACAAAATTTGAATCCTAAAGGCTGATAAGTATGTTTCCACATTTAATCAATCATAATAAACTACTAAATATAACCTATCCTACAAATCAACCATGTTCCCTCATGTCCAAAAATAGAAGAAACATGAACTGAACACCCATGTGCATACGCAAATGCCCAAATATACACCCAGTATTATCAAATCTAAAAATTGAACCTATGTGATGATTCGTCAGTCACGTCCTTCATCAATCTCCGAGGCTTCAAAAGTTTAGCTTATGGTGAATACTTGGATGATACGAACGGGAGCTTGGGATGACTATTCAATCGCTAAAACTGCATATGCATGTGCTTGACATTGAACCTTAACACTTGACTTTATCTGTTACAACAACAAGCTTATTGTCCAACCTGATCGATACCTCCAGTTTATAATATTTCAAGATGCTGGGGTAGAAGTGGTGGTACCGGAAATCGATGCAACTGTCTTCATGTTGATACGTGGGGGACACACTGAAACTCTAACTGGGTGGGATGTCTCTATGGTGGTACTGAGTGCTCGTGGGGGTGCTACTCAAACTCTTGGAAGTGTAGTAGCTAATGCTTTTGGACTAGACATAGATGATGCTTGCAGAACATAAGTTGGTATTAGCTGTAGGAGCCTAAAAATCAATGGGCGCCCCTCTCAACAAAGCTCCAGCATCAAGTGGCGCCAAATCATTAAGTTGTGCCAGTCTCAGGTTGCGCCTAAGCCAGGGTGCGCGAGCTCCACGTGGCAAACATACTCGAGAAGCTGTAACAGCTGTCATCATTACTGACAGCTCGTCAGTCGAAAAAAATCCATTCGAATCCTGCGTAATGCGTCGCTCGAGGAGATTTTGTCAGCATGCAATTAATGCTGACAGCTAGCTTGCGCAAGTTATCAAGAAGCGCGAGGATCAATCATCATAGCATAAAAGATCCAGTCAAAAGCACCAAACGTCAAGTTGTGCGCTCGTGCCACCTAGAGTGCTGGCGCCACCTGATCAACCTTTGTTCAGAAGCAGGATGATGTGGCGCGCATGCTACTAATCTCGAAGAACGTGTCCACTACACTGCCCACGACCACGCGCATCTCACTCAAACGATGCCACGCGTCCCCAGCAGTTCAAGTAACCGTTCTCAGAAAACAGTTATTTCAGAGCTCTATAAATAAAGTTTCAAATTTGTTCTAAAGCATCACTAATGATCATAATCTACTGGCAAAGTGCTGTTGCATCTTCCAGAGGCTCGTGTTTTCGATATTACATCGTCAAAGGGATAAAGTGATCGTCTTCTGATCAGATTCCTATAGTTGTACTTTCCCAGAATTCAAGTGTACTTATTCTACTTTCTCTCTTTCTTAGTTTGTAAATCAAACTTTTGTTTTTGCAAACAAAATGACGACTCTGCTGGGGACGACTTTCTCTTCTGACGAAAAAGTGACAACTCAATGTGATATTGCGTCGATCGGCAAGACGCAGAAGACTTTGGTCGTTCAAGTCGACCAAACCGCTTACGAAGCAATGATCAGTACTGGAGGTACCCGGCGCACCGCAGTTGCTGCTAAGAGCAAAGCACGCACTGTGTGGACTCCCAAGTCTTCTCTGCCAACCATTGCTCCTGCGCAACCTACGCAGACTGCCTCTCTGCCAACCATGGCTCCTGCGCATCCTGTGCAGACTGCTTCTCTGCCAACCAGAACCCCTGCGCAACCTGCGTCTACTGCCTCTTCGGCTCTTAACAAAGAGAAACGCCTTTTGGCTACTCCCTCATTTTCTCCAGTTCTGAACTCGGGGAAGAACCTATCTAGCGAGAGTGCTAGACAGAAGAAAGGGAAGCGCCCTTTGGCCTTTCCTCAACTAGTGCAACATGCGCCTGTGGCCTCTCAGCCACAAAACAAAGGAAAACGCTCTTTAGCTACTCCTTCTCCAAATTTGAACTTGGCAAGGAATACACCTATTCCAGCCTCGTCACAGAATAAAGAAAAGCGTCATTTGACCTTTTCTAATTCTTCTCCAGTCCTTGACTCGGTAGAAAATAGCTCTGGTGGCGCCTATGTGCCAGTCATTTTAAAAGCTCTGTTGGGCAGGAACTCTACTCCTCTGAACAGAGACAATCAAATCTCTGCTAAGAAAGTGAGTTCTGTTCAAACTGAACTTTCTGTTACCCAGTTGCTCCAGGCCAAGCACATAAGAACAGGTTGCACAACACAAAAAAGAATTCTGTCAAATCCTAAAAATGTAACTACGGATCTTCCAACCTTGCGCATCTCAAGATCCAAGCAGGATAAGCTGCTAGTATCTCAGACAGATACACAAGTAGCAGACCTGTCTGACCTGCGCACTTATCTCAACAGGCGCCAGTCAACACCTACTTTAGCAAAATACAAACAGCCTGCGCCAGTGGCTAACTTGCGCCAGAAGCAGACTTCTGAAGTCAAGAACCCCTTTACCTATGCTAACCAACTCAGCAATTCCTTGTACACTCAAGGAATGGGACATCTCAAGAATCGGAATCATGTTCCTAACATCATTAAAGAATATGTTCCTTCGACTTCTTCTCATCCTGTTATTGTAATCGATCTCCATGAACTTCTTAAACAGAAGCAGATCACAAATCCGTCTCATCCATCTGTAATGCAGCCCCAAGAACATCACTGTAACCATCACCATGAGGTAGTTATCAAATGTTGTTGTCAATCAGCTAAACGGTATGTCTTCGATCGTCTGAATTACTCTCAGGTTCCTCAACCAATGATAGTGGATGAAGACGAATTGTTGTATGCCTCTGTCGACATGGCGTCTCGAAGCACTGGGGGTGGAAAGCGTCCGAGACGCAATGCATCCCGCAATCCCAGTCAACAATACTTAGATCGGATTCGTGAATCCGGCGAAGGAGTATACCAATATACCATATTAAGAAGCCGAGACACAATCGGTCAAAGGAATCTTCCTTCCGACCAAGAAACAATCGGTCAAAGGAATCTTTCTTCCGATCAAGATGCCTTCGGTCAAAAGAATATCCCTATCACTTATCCTGGAGGTAGTTCTTTATATGACTTGATGCTGATAGTGAAAGTTCTGAACGGACCATCTTTTCTACTAGCTCGTCTTCGATAGCTAGAGAAGTGACTGCTTATGTCGTCACAGAAGATCAAGATGCTTCTAGTTCTAACAGTCAAGAGCAGAGAATTGCTGCTTTGGAGGCTAGTTTGAAGAGCATGGTTGAGATGATGACAGGCATGCATGCTGTGATTATGACACAACATACGGTTCCACCGATTGTGAATCTAATTCTGACCCAAGAACCTGTAACAACATCAGCTCCCGTCAACATTGGTCTGGGGGTACAATCTTCTCACACCGCTTCCATACCTGTGCAGGCTATTCCAAGTCAATCTGGTGCTGGGGGTGGTACTTATCATGCAGTACCCCCTCCCAACATATCAAATCAATCCACTGCTCCACAATCATCGGAAGATACCAATGAGGCCGTAAAACTTTTACGTACTCAATTTGAAGCCTTCAAGCAGAAAGACGGCTTGTAGAAGCTTGGGATCAAGCAACCTTATTCTATAGAGTGGAAGGAAGTCCAATTTCCTCCCAAATATAAACCCCCTACTATTATGCTGTTTGATGGTAGCACATCTCCAAGTTAGTAACTCACTCACTTTGAGGTAATGACTGATCAACTACAGCCAAATGACGCTCTACTCACTAGGGTGTTCGTCGGATGTTTAGCAGGTGCAGCTTATGATTGGTACCGCAGTTTGTCAGATGGTTGTATAACCTCTTTCTCTGGATTCAAACAAATGTTCATGGAACGATTTTATGAGGGAACAAACGACATGACTATGTCTGCTCTCATTAAAATTAAACAACAACACAATGAAACAACTGAACGGTTCATTGAACGATTCCGTCGTGAGGCACTCAAAATGCCTCACGGAACTCCAGATGCTTTGATTATAGACACTTGCAAGTCAAATCTGTTGCCTATAATCAGCATGTGGACTGGATCGATACAGTTCCAGGATTGGCCTTCATTCATAGTAAATGCTAAAGCGGCAGAAGAAAGTGCTGACAAGTTCAAACAATTAGGTATTCAGATGCCTAATCTTGACAAAGATGAACATGCTACACTAAGGCCGTCAGAACAACCGCAAGGGTAAAGAGACTTTGGCTATCAATGTCAAAGGCAAAGAAATTCTAGCCGTCAATATAGGTCAATCAACACCTACTCCAACGGCACCACCACAGAGAGCACCACGTCCAAAAGAAGATACTCCTTTGATGAAGATGATGTCATGAGCATCTTTGATTGTCTGATCAAGAGCAATAAACTTCAACTACCATAGACAAAACGGCCAGGGGAAGTAGGTAAAACTGACCACCTTAAATATTGTGTTTACCACATATTTATCGAACATCCGACTCGAGCATGCTATGTGCTTAAAGGCAAGATCCAGGAGATGGTTAATTCTGGTGCAATTACTCTCCAACAAGACGAAAAGACTGTAACGATGTCTCTCTACAGTTTGGCGATTTTCCTGCTCAACTTGTGCAGGACGACGTCATTCCCATCCCGAGAACTACTTTAGAGATTGTTAACCTCCCACCTGCACGAACTGATGGTCTGGTTCCTCTGTCTGCTGATAAAAGGGAGATTATGTGGATTCATCCTGATTTAGTGGCTGACTTTGAAGCACCTTTTTTAAAGTTCAAGAAAGCAACCAAATACAAGTCATGTCACATGACTTCGTTGGGTGAATATTGTCCTCCACCTTTAACTGCCACTTTTACTTCGATGGTATATCCTTCTTCTTCTTCTGAGACAACGCTGCCAAAGCTAGAAACCAATTATCAACCAGCCTTCCATATATATAGTCAACAATCCCGCGAACTCATGAAGAAGATGGGATATGATCTACAAAAGGCTTTCGGCCTGAATCATGGAAAAGGATCTCCTGTACCTCTTTCTCTATGCCTTTCACACAACCAATCTCGTGTTGGTTTGGGTTACTGGACAAATTCTTCATTTTGCCAAAAGAAACCTTCCAAAAGCAAGATCCAGGCAAAGAGTTGCAATATGGTGTCTTTCGAACCTGTATCCGAAGAAGAGGCCTTAACTGGTACCAGGTTTGGAAGACTTTACCTGAGAGACTATTCAGAAGGTCAAGAGAACCCTGCTCTAGCTCTAGAGGCTCCTCCAGCATCATCTTCTCCTGCTGTCAATGTTCCATCGGTTTTATCACCTCCAGTGGAACCAACTCCTCCCAAACCGACGGCAGCCGACAAAGAAAAGCAGCATGTCCGCTTTGATAAAGTATTAAAGAAGACTCCAGCTCTGGGACTCGAGAAGCCGTATAACTTTGATATACTGGCTCATCTGGCATATACCCCGACAAGATTATCAATATTTGAGCTACTGCGTCTCTCGAAGGAAACTCGAAAAACATTGAGTGAAGCTTTGATGCAAGCTGATACTTGTCTAACATTCCTCAAGAAGCCAGAGAAGTAGCCTGTAACCTGCTTTCATTGTCATAGTATGATGGAGCTGATGCCCAACATCACCTCTACACAAGATGATATGCTACTGGAAGATAATCGCCATGACCGATCCCTCTACTTCACGGGATATGTCGATACCATGAAGGTTGATCGCATCTTGATCGACCCTGGGTCTGCACTCAGCATCATGCCAAAGAATCTACTAGATGCATTAAAGATTCATGTACATAATCTTTCAACAACCATCACGACAATCTTGTGATTTAATTCTGGAAGAAGCGAATCTTTGGAAAAGATTTGCCTGAAAGTTCAAATCAGCAATCTTTGTACAAAGGTTACCTTTTACGTGATCGATAATCATGGCTCTTATAATGTTTTGCTGGGAAGACCATTTCTGCATGAGCATAACATTGTACCATCCACTCTCCACCAATGCTTCAAATATGTAGACGTCAATGGAGAAGTCCAGAAGGAAGTAGCTTACCTAAATCCTTTCAGGGGTATTGAAGCATATTGTACTGATTCTCGGATGTATAAGGAAGAGTTCATGAAGGTTGTGTTAGCGATGGATAGTGAGGAAGATCAGAAAGACACCTCAAATGATGTTCTCATAATCCCCGTCAAAGGATGTACTACTCGTCCATCTTCTTCTCAGACATTGACTATCCATCTTTCCTCTCATAACAAATAGCCTCCTGCTGTAAAAATGGAACATAGGGAGCTCACCTCTTCCGAGCCTCTTGTTATCGACCTTCGTCGTAACAAACCTTCTCCTTCTCCTCCTCTGGTTTCAACCTTACTAAACCTTCTGTTAAGGCCAAGAATTCTGTTGTAAATGATGATGTACAAATCAATAAAGTAGTATCTCCTTTACAATATACTGATGTCTTTTATTATACTCGATGTTATTTAGAAATGTTAGATAACTTCGAACTACTTACTATAGGAGCAGTTCAACCTCTCCATGACGAAGTATTGTTCGAACCAATGCAAGACTCCTTCTTCTTAGTTCCTTCCAGGAAGAAAGATGAATTTTCTATACTTTTTAGTAAAGGAACAGAACATAAGATCACGCCCGTTAATGAAGAAGAAAATCAAGATAACGGAAGACTTCAACTACGTCGTTATAGTCAACAATCAAAAGATATCATTCAAAAGATAGGCTATAATTTTAAAGCTGGTCTCAATGGTAGTAAGGGAAGGCGAACTCCTATTCGTATCCCTGCTCCAAAAGGAAAGTCACAACAATATTACAGCAAAACGAAGCGGGGATTGGGTTATACCTCGCCAACTCCAACTCCAAAAGCCTCCAAATCCGATAAAGAAGAACGATCTAACTCTTCTGACTCTGTTTCATGGGATTCAGACACCAGTGTAGGGCACGTCCATCGAGTGACTCTATCTTCTAATATGATAACTGCCGAGTTCTCGGAAGACAACGAAGACTTTGCCGAAGCTCCTGAATCTGATCCTCGGGCACAAAGGATGGATACTCAATGGGAGCTTCGCTTTGAGCAACGTGAGTCGCCTACCGAAAATCAGTTAGTTTAAGTCGATGTTGAAGACGAAACCTCCCCAAGACCAATCTTCGTCAGCAAAAGCCTTCCTGAAGCAGATAAACAAGAACTGATTCAACTTATTAGGGAATACATTGATGTATTCGCCTGGAGCTATGAAGACATGCCAGGATTGGATCCCCAGATCGCTACCCACAAGCTCAACATTCTGCCAAATGCGAGGCCAGTCAAGCAACAACAGCGTCGATTCCGACCTGACATGATAGACGCTATAGAAGCTGAAGTCAAGAATCTCATCGCCTGTGGTTTCGTCAGAGAAGAACAACATCCGGACTGGGTGACTAATGTTGTCCCAGTTATGAAGAAAACATGGAAGGTCCGAGTCTGCATCGACTTCAGAGATCTTAATGAAGCTTGTCCCAAGGACGAATTTGCTCTTCCGATCACCGATGTCATGATCGACAATACTTGCGGATTTGAGCGAATGTCTTTTATGGATGGATTCTCAGGATATAATCAAATCAAGATGCACCCAGAAGATGAGAAACATACATCTTTTCGCACTCCTCTCGGAGTCTATTGCTACACTGTCATGCCGTTTGGTCTTAAAAATGCTGGTGCAACTTATTAGCGGGCTATGAGTACTATCTTACGTGATCATTTGCGGAAGACAGTTGAATGTTATGTAGATGATATTGCTGTCAAAAGTCGTCTAAAGGAAACCACATCCAAGACTTGAGAACTATATTCGATCTAATGCGCCAACATCAACTCAAGATGAATCCCACTAAGTCATTCCTGGGAGTCTCTAGTGGCAAATTTCTCGGATTCGTTATTACCTCTAAAGGTATACACGTTGACCCTAAGAAAATCAAAGCCATTCAAGAGATGCGTCCTCCACGCAACCTAAAAGAGCTACGAGGATTCCAGGGACGGCTTGCGTAAATCAGGAGATTTATCTCAAATCTCTTTGGATGCTGTAGACCGTTCACTCAACTCATGAAGAAAGGTGTCTTTTATTTGGACTGGAGAATGCCAGCAAGCATTTGAAGATATAAAGCGGTACTTGATGAACCCTCCAGTTTTAGTACCTCCAGTCTCAGGAATACCCTTCCTGATGTATGTTCGAGCAATGAATCATTCATTGGGTGCCTTACTAGCTCAGAAGAATAAAGAAGGTCATGAACAAGTTATCTATTATCTCAGCCGTACAATGATCGGAGCTGAACATCGATACAACCCAGTGGAAAAAGAATGTCTAGCTTTGATGTTTGCTGTTCAAAAGACGAGAAATTATATCACCGGCCAAACTATTCATGTTATTTCCAGAGTTAACCCTCTTCGGGTCTTGATGAAGAAGTCCAGTACACTCAATTCCAGGCTTGCTACATGGGCCATATTATTGGCATAATATGATATGGTTTATATTCCTCAAAAGTCTGTTAAGGGTCAAGCTCTTGCTGACTTCCTGGCAGCTCATCCAATTTCCGAAACATCTAAACTCTATGACGAGATTCCAGATGCAACTTTGGAATCCAACATGATTTCAGAAGAAATTCTTGCCTGACGTCTATTCTTCGACGGTGCTTCCAGAATAGGACCAAAAGGTGCCATTGTCGCTGGAGTTGGAATCATCCTCGTATCGCCAGAAGGGTTAGCTATTCAAAGAGCTTGTTCTTTAGACGAGTCGTGTTCCAATAACGTGGCTGAATACAACGCTCTGCTCATTGGTCTCCAATTGGCTAAACAATTAGATATTGAATATCTTGAAGTATACGGAGACTCTAAACTGATTGTCAATCAGGTTAGATGTACGTATGAAGTTCGACATCAGAATCTCGTCCCATATCATGGAGCGGCAGTTAGGCTGGTTCCTCATTGAATATGTACGTCGGGCATGCAATACGGAGGCCGATGCATTGGCTAATCTGGTATCCGTATTAGCAATCCCAGTGAAAAGGCAACAGATGATTGTCATCACTAACATAGAGTTATTTTGCATTAAGAATAACTCAAATATTGAGTTCAACAATTCAACTGAAATCAATGCCATTAATGAAGACTGGAGAGCTTCTTTCATTAACTTCGTGGTACATGACATTTTACCTAAATATTCTAAAGAAGCTACAACAATCCGTAGACGATTACACCGGTTTTATTACAATCATACCTCTAAGACCTTTTATCGACGAACATTTGATGGTCTACTCTTATGTTGTCTTGCTGGAGATGAAGCAAAACAAATACTACGTGAAGCTCATGATGGTGTATGTGGTGCATATCAGCCTGGTCCTAAATTACAAGATCGTATCCGACGTATGGGCTACTATTGGCCCACTATGGTATCAGATGCCATTGAATATGCAAAGAAATGTCGAGCCTGTCAAATTCATGCAGACTTCATCCATCAACCGTCGGAGTTCCTTCATCCGACTGCTGCATCATGGCCCTTTGAAGCTTGGGGTATGGATGTCATTGGTCCTATCAATCCACTGTCGTCTAGTGGACATCGGTTTATACTGGCTATAACCGATTACTTTTCGAAATGGGTCGAAGCTATACCTTTATCTGAAGTCAAGACTAGCAATGTAATCAACTTCATTAAACATCATGAGATATACAGATTCGGTATTCCTCGATGAATCATTTATGATAATGGACCACAATTCATCAGTCAAAAGTTAACTCGGTTTTGTGATGATATCAGAATCAATAATGTTGCTTCCAAGGCCTACAATCCTTTAGCTAACGGTTTGGCTGAAGCATTCAACAAAACTATTATCAAGCTTCTCAAGAAATTCGTTTATACCAATAAAAGAAACTGGAGTGAAAAGCTTGGAGAATGTCTATGGGCTTATCGCCCTACTATACGCACTCCGACCGGTTGTATACCTTTCTCCTTGGTGTATGGATGCAAAGCTGTCATACCATTGAAAATTCAAATCTCTTTCTTAAGGATTGCAATTGCCAATGAACTCACAACAGAAAGCAATGATCTCTTCGGCTTCAGGAGCTTGAAGCGTTGGACGAGAAACGGTTACTAGCTCAACAGCATATTGAGCTATATCAAGTCCGTATCTCCAAAGCTTCCAACCGAAAGGTCAAAGTACGAGCATTCCAAAAAGGCAAACTAGTCCTTACTGTCAGACGTCCTATGACTATGGCACACATGAGCAAGGGCAAATTCGAAGCGAAATGGGAAGATCCCTATATTGTAAGCATGGTTTTCTCAAACGGAGCTTATCAACTAACCGAGATAGATGGCCGAGTTGCTATGATGCCTATCAACGGCAAATTCTTAAAAAAGTACTATGTCTGAAGGAAATGTAAGATATTCTTTGAATGTTGTACATACTAAAAAAAATTGAGTTGTTGTCTTTTGTTCACCCTTCTGATAAATTATTAAAATTTCCAGCGGAATATATCCACATCATATCACCTGATCATAAACCCAATCTTTTGGAACCCAATCGTTTTAAAAGATATCTTATTTTTGAATCCCAGCTGATTCAAGGATAATCAACGAATACATGAATTCATGTTCGTATTGCTTCTGAATTCTATCATCTACATCAGCGACTTATTACGTCCACATTACCTTTGATAAAATCGTCTTCTGAAATGATAATATTCTGAGAATTATATTCTGTCACGTCCACATTACCTCTGAACAGATATAATTAGTATTGTTATTTTCTTTTAGGAGAGATGTCATGTCCGGTACCTCTGAACATATTTTCCTATTCTTATCTATTACTTATATCTACTATAGGTATATAATAATTAATAGAACCACAAAAAGAGCATTAATTTTTATTTCAATAATGTTCAAAATGTCAAAAGTACATCACGTGAAAGACAAAAAGACAAAAGCTTCTATAGATTGCTTCACTGAGGAGGCTGAGTACTGAGATCAATGATCAGTCTTTTCAAATTCTCAGCCCTCTCTACTCTGGAGTCGAGTACCCTTTGTCTAGCAAGGGCTCTCCCAGACTCTGGATCAAAAGGTTGTAGCGAATCAGCTCGGTGTTCCAGTTCTGTACCTTCGGTTTGGATAAGTGCATCCCGTTGCCTCCTCAAGTCATCTAATTGACTCGCAGCAATTTGATGCATTTCCAATACCTCTTCTTCGCGTCGTCGAGCTGCTTTAACTGCTTCTTGGAGCCGAGCTATTTCGATTTCTAGATCCCGAAGGCGAACTTGATATTCAACTTCTTTTTCTTTCTCTGCAGCTTCAGTCTTATAGCACTAAACAGAAGAAGTTTTCTCGACAATGCGAGATTCCAACTCTGCAGAGCGCTGTGAGAAAGCTACCACAGAAGCTTCGAACTCTGCTTTTCGTATTGCAGCCTCACGAGCCATCACCTTGCATTCAGCATCTACGAGTTTCTGGATGTTTCCTCTTGTTAGATCTTTATAAGATTTGATTGATTCTTCAAGCTCATTCAAAATATGATCTAAATAGTTGACTCTATCCAGATCATCAATCTTGTGGATGGCTCCAATGATGAAGGTGGAAGGGCCCCTTACTGACTCATAAGGTTGGTCCTTTTTTATGACCATTTGAATCAGTGGCGTAGCCAGGATTTAGGTACAGCGGGGTCAAAATCGAATAGTAAATTTTCAATCCAAAAATATATATATAAATGCAAAGAAAACTAATAGCAGAAATTAGTTGCAAAATATTTCGATCACAAAGACACATTAAAATAGTTGCATTCCATCATAAGTCATAACCGACAATAATTGTTTACAATAATCCCCTACGAGGCTTCATATTTTAAAAATGTTGCAAGATGTCCTCCGTTTCAACTTTTACGAAAATATCTTGCTCAATGTTCTATGAGGAAATTCGTGATTTTTAGGTTGACATGGTCCCTTCTGAAGGTATGCTCGGCGAACAATCTCTATCACTTTAGGATCACGATACTCATAAATATTTTTTCTAAATGCAGGATCCGATGGAAGCTCATCTAAATTAACTGTGTGGCCTTGTGTTTGAACTTGTTGTACTTGAGGTTGCACATCATTAGACCTTGAATTCTTAATATTTTGAACATTGGGATCAGAAGAAGAACCTTCTTGAGCTCTCGATCTTTTTAGAAGATACTTTTCCATTCTGTTTAAATATAGTAAAATGGACTCAATAAATTTAAACAAATAGAACAAAATCAATGAGGCATGAATAATGAATCAATTTTATTCCATGTAAGAGAAAATAAAATTTTGGGCAAAATCAGTTAGGGCATGAATCAGTTGAGCCATCTAATTTAGGACATGAATGAATTAGGAACCATCTAATTTATGACATGAATCAAATAAGAAACATCTAATTTATGATCTAAATCAATTAAAAAATATTTAAAAAAATTAGGGCATAAACTAATTAAATATATTACCTGAAACTAAGAGGAAGGGAGCCACCGATAGAGCTGGAAGAGCCACCACGGAAGAGAGAGGAGAAGGGACAAAGAAGCTTCGGGCTGTTGGAATTTTTTTTTTTTTTTTAAAGGAGCTGCTACTAAGACCTAAGAGAATGGAGTCATGGAGAGGGACAACCGGACAAAGAAGCTGCTGTTTGGTTTGCTTCCTTTCTTTTTGGCTCATGAAGCAACCATGGCCCACATGCCACAACACAAATGAAAAAAAAATCCAAATGACCCACATGCAGCAACCATGGCTCATGAAGCAACCATGAAGCTTCGGGCTGTTGAATTTCTTTTTGGCTCATGAAGCAAGCAACCATGGCCCACATGCAGGATCCGATAGAGCTGGTGCCCGCTGATGCTTCTTTCTTTTTAGGCTCAACACTTGCTGGCCCACACTTTCAACTATGCTGTGCTAACATTAAAAAAAAAAAATCCTCAAATTTTTTTTTTCAGCGGGGTCACATGACCCCGCTGGCCCCCTTCTCCCTCCGCCAATGATTTGAATTAGAGGCTGCAGAGAAGTGAAGAACGCATTAGTATAAGCTTCGACGATAGCTCTGTTCATCGCTGAGATCCCTGGGGTAGCCACTTCTGTTTGAATTCTTATTTCTGCAGTAGCTGGAGGAATTACAGATTGTATACCAGGAGATCCGAGTACTGGCATCATAGAAGAACTTCTCTCTCCAGTTTGGGTTCCCATATCCAGGGGAGCCATGGTCGAACTGAAACTAAATGTGGTCGACGCAGTTGTTGCAAGGTGTCCCCACAGGACCCACTGTAATCACGATACACAATCATTACACATCATCACAGGAATTAAGGTAAATAAAAGTCAAAATTTTACCTGATCTTGGCAATACATATGGGATCTCACGGGGCATGTCCAGATCAGAGCGGAGCCTGGCCATGGTAGTTTCGGACATGGCTGCCTGACTACTTCCAGCTTCGGAACCGCCTGATAGGAAACGACTGCTTCTGGTCCCTGATTCTACTTGTTCAGTTGGGGCAATCACTTCCGCATTATTGGCTTCAAAAGCCTGGTTGGTAGGGGTTTAAATTTCTACAGTATTAGTATTGGGATTTTCATTGATCCCAGCATCTTTAGGAGCCATGGTCTGATTTTCATGATCATCAGAATTGTGGTTGTTTTTAGGCTCATCGATTCTTGGACTCGAAAGCCCCTTTTCAATAACAGGGTGCTCCTCACCCTTAGCAGTAGTTTGGCTTTCTTCGATTGGTGACTCTTGATTTAACGGGACTTCCACTAAAGCTTGGTCTCCTTCAACGGCGCTTGTAGAAACATCTTCAAATACATCGCCGTAGTCGCAGCCTTCGAGAGCCGCTATCATTTCTCGATCCTCTTGAGAATATGTAGGAGTTTGGGCTACGAAAGGAACAGTGACATCAGGATTAGATTCTGTAAAAGGCAACTCCTCCTTAGTAAGTGTAGTCTTTAGAACTCCTGGAGTTGGAGATGACATCATAATTCCTGCGGCAGCTAGCACAGTTACGGGAATAGTCAGTTTTGTGATTATGGGCTCCGAAATCCCTTCTGTAATGATCGGAGCCGGAACGCTAACCTCTGCAGATGAAAAAGAATAATGTCAATATGTTACTCAATCAAGATCATATTAAAAGAGTATTAAAATTTACCTTGTAGAGGTGGCACATCTTGTGAAGGCAACGTTTCTTGACGGTCTTTTGTAGTCACCATTAATCTCCTTTTGGCCTTGCGCACAAGAGGTGCCTCAGGTTCTTCTTCAACCTCATCGAGGTCACCTTGCACATTGGGTTCTCTAGTAACCGCTTCTTAGGCAACTTGGTTGCTTCTTGGAACTGAAGAAGGAGTTGCCTCTCCTCCTCCAGAGGATGCTCCAGTCTGCATCTGTTTTGTCTGGGACCGCGTGGTCCTGGTGGTGGGCTGCTCTGTAATGACCAATGTAGTCTTCTTTTTCTTCCCTGCAGCCTTAGGAGAAGAAGGGAGATCAATAGGATGCGAAGGAGCTGATGACTCTCCAGTTTTTCTTTTCCTCCCAAGTCCCTTTGCTGGGGACTTCTCCTTCCGTATCTTCAGTGATACATCTAGTGGATCGTTGACTTCGTCACAGAAGCCTACGAGAGAGGCTTCCAGAGGTTCGTCAGCGGGTTCGTGATTCTCTTCACCTCTGAAGGATTGTGCAGTGCGAACTCCAGCTCTTGAACGTTTATCACTGGCAAAACTGTCAGCCAGATGGAAGCTTTCGGTAAAGGTGTTGGCTGAAGTGTAAAAATTTGCGTATGTATATAACATACGCGGGCCTATCTGAGAGACTTGGGGCATCGAGAATGTGGCCTTAGTGCCTCTTGCATTGTAGTATCTCCAAGCCCTGGCACCATCTATTAGGTAACCCTTAGCCTGTAAACAGGTGGTGGCATTACCCACATGCAGTTGATCATAGCCGAACTGTCGAGCAAATCGGCTTGGCAAGTACGGTTCCAGAAAACACTCGCCTTCAAACCGGTACACTAAATGTGATGGCCGGATTGTCTTCAACCATGTGAACTCAGCCGAAGATAGACGGAGAGATGCTGCTTCTAGATCCATGAGTTGTGGAGGGAGATTCTCATATCCTGGAGGAGGAACACATTGAAATCTCCATCCAGACCCTCGGTTCAAAGCTCTTCGGCATTCTGACAGCGCATTTATATTCCATCGAGCATAGGAATAACGCCTGATAAAATCACCTCCGATTGCACCCATATCGGGGTCTATCAAGTCAGGGTAGTGCAACAACAACCACCCAAATAGATATGTGTACGGCATTTCGGTACGGGAGAAGTCGTCCCGAGAATTCTTATCGTACACCATGGTGTTAGCGAAAGAACGCAAGCCTGTATTCAAGCGGCATGTCATCGCCGAGAGAAGATTCATCTTGTAGCCGAATACTAGACGCATTGCGGCGAATAGCACACCTCGATGGAATCGGTCGACGGCACTGGCTCCGGGTATCACAAACCGTCGTAGCCATAAAGAGAGGAAATCCGCCAGCTGCGCTTCTTGAGACATGGATCTGTAACCCTGTCTAAGATAAATTTCGATTGGAGCACCAGCAGTGAATGGGTACCAATCTACATCCAAGATGTTATCATAATGCTTAGTTTTTTCTATCAATTTTTCTACATTGTTGCGGCTGAGCAGTTTGAAGAAACAACGATCGCAAGCTTGACTCTCGACGATCTTTTCTTCATGAGCATGCCCCAGAAATAAGTATGGCAGCCATTTGGTAGTGTAGCAAGTCCCTTAGGAAGCACTCTTGTAATAAAGGGAACATATCATATAGTGGCATAATAACTCTTCGAACATGGCCACCATCTTAGGGTTCTCTGCTGAGAGAGTATCCAATTCCTCGTTTGTTGGCACATATTCTTCATAGGAATTTTCACCCATTGGCAAATGTGAAAGATACTTCATTTCATGAAGTGTGAAGCCGATTTCCCCGTGAGGCGTCATGAAGGTACCGACCCTCTCATTATATCTTTCAACTAAAGCCAAAAACATGTGAGCATTCAGACGAAAGCCGTGAGTAGTGGTCCATATCAGATCATAGAGCTCTAATTCGAGAAGTTTATCCTTAAAATGATCCAAAACCCAAACCACTACACTGCTCTAGTGTTTCATGTCAGGGTTCACTAACCCTGTTAATCGCATGGTTTGGTCTGGGTATCTCCCTTCAACCTTCGCAAACATGTTTGCGAAAATAGGTACTCTGACAGGAAGCAGCATTGATGAATCTTCAGGAGGTATACAGCTTGGCCTCAAACCTCTCAGATAGGAGCTGTATCTCTCCGAAGTGATGTAGAACAAATTCTTGTTCTACGGACCCAATCTGTAGCATATCTTCCCGACTCTGGCCTGTTGAATAGGGGTCAGATCCCATGCCATACGTCGGGGATAACTAGAAAATGCATATCGAGACAAAGACAAGTGTCTCGACATTTCTGTGAGGTACATGATTCTATCCCCACATTGATAAAATTTGTCTTCTCTCTTCGCTTTGGGCTGAGACGTCTTATTGATCGCCTCTCCAAACAAGAAAGCTGGCTTCTTATGGACGATATTGTCCAGACTTTCCAAAGGTTCACCGTTCATCAAGCATAATAAAGTGGGGTTCTCTTGAGCTGCGAGCATAGCTCTTCGGGACTCGGGAAGATCATATTGAGGATACTGTACGCGGGATAAGTCTTCTCGGTATTCTGACACGTTGAAGGCCGAAGCATATCTTTCAGCATTAGGGTCTTCTCTGAGATCAACTACAAAAAGAAGAGAGTAAAAGATTAATTATGAAGTCTATACAACAATATCTAAATTTTAAACAGGTTGCACGAAGTCACAGGTTGCGCGAGCATCTAAAAATATATATAATTAGGTTGCACATGATTCTATGTTGCGCAAGCCTACAGAGTGCGCCTGATGTCAGTTCAAGATTAATATGAACTTAAGATCTACATTGCGCAAGTTATCAAGTTGCGCCTAGTGCAAACTTGAAATGTGTGCATGTTTGAAGAGTGCATTCGCGCGAGTCAGAAGGCACAAATTCGAAACATGCGCAACACAGTTCGTAAAAACAAACAGTGTATTTTTGACGCAGCCAACACTCTAAAAAGAGGAGGCGCGAGTAAATAGAGTGCACGCCTACACTCTTAAAAGAGGAGGCACACGTTACAGCGTGTGTAAATCAATCAAAACTCTAAAAAGAGATGATTTACTCTGGCATAATGGATTCGTTTGTTCACTGGCGTCTAACTGATGGTCAATTTGTTCTATGAAGATCACCTTCGAGGGGTGGGTTGGCTTGTTCAGCTCTCGATGATGGAGGCGCATAACGAGGCGCCCTCGGTGGTGATGCACGCAAAGAAGGCCCAACAATGGCCTTTTTCTTGTCGGCGGCGGACTTCCTTGGTGCCATTGACGATCGTCGGAGGAGCTTCAGGAGTTAGGAGGAAGAAGATGAAGGGCTTGAAGAAAATAACTTTCAGTAAAAAGTTAAAAATCCTCTTTGAACAGCTATTTATAGCCTAAAGGGTATTCCGAAACTGTTGCGCAACTTGCGCTAAAAAAAGGGAATTGGTTAAACATTGTCTAGCGCAACTCGTGTCAAATTTTCTAATTCAAAGTATTTCAAATTTTGAAATCTTTCAAAAACTTTGAAAACTTTGAAGGGGGTCTTGTAGGAGCCTAAAAATCAATGGGCCCCTCTAAACAAAGCTCCAGCATCAAGTGGCGCCAAATCATTAAGTTGCGCCAGTCTCAGGTTGCACCTAAGTCAGGGTGCGAGAGCTCCACGTGGCAAGCATCCTCGAGAAGCTGTAACGGCTGCCATCATTACTGACAATTCTGAAAGCTCGTCAGTCGAAGAAAATCCATTCGAATCCCGCGCAATGCGGCACTCGAGGAGATTTTGTCAGCATGCAATTAATGCTGACAGCTAGCTTGCGCAAGTTATCAAGAAGCGCGAGGATCAATCATTATAGCATAAAAGACCCAGTCAAAAGTGCCAAACGTCAAGTGGCGAGCTCGCGCTACCTGATCAACCTTTGTTCAGAAGCAGGATGATGTGGCGCGCATGCCACTAATCTCGAAGAACGTGTCCACTACACTGTCCACGACCACGCGCATCTCACTCAAATGATGCCACGTGTCCCCAGCAGTTCAAGTAACCGTTCGCACAAGTGGATAGAAGACGCGCAACCTAAAGTGCGCCCAACTCAGAAAACAGTTATTTCAGAACTCTATAAATAGAGTTTCAAATAAGTTCTAAAGCATCACTAATGATCATAATCTACTGACAAAGTGTTGTTGCATCTTCCAGAGGCTCGTGTCTTCGATATCACATCGTCCAAGGGATAAAATGATCGTCTTCTGATCAGATTTCTATAGTTGTACTTCCCCAGAATTCAAGTGTACTCATTGTACATTCTCTTTTTCTTAGTTTGTAAATCAAACTTTTGTTTTTGCAAACATTAGCGTCGATGAAACACGTAGAAAGATATTAGACGACAATTGTGCTAGAACACCGTGGGAAGTAACAATGAGGCTTTTGGTAAGTAGAGAAGATATTGTAGTAGTAGATGATCACTCTGAGGCATGTGATGACAATAGTGCTACAAACCCTATAATGATGGTAGAAATGAATCACGATAGGGTAGAAGCATCTCAATATAGAATACGTAAGTCCCCAAAATCAAGGACAAAATTGATTCATAAAGCTCCAACTCCCCAAAATCAAGGGCAAAATTAATTCTTAGAAGCTCTAGCTCATAGGCATGGCATCTGGACTAATCAACATGAGAATCCAACATGGATCTATCCAAGGTTGTAAAAGTCGCTAGGTGTAGTTGGGCTGGCACCGGATGCCTACCCCGCCTAGGCACCGTCTAATTCTAGGTGCTCCAAAAAGGTCCAAAAAATTGCTGAAAATTGTCCCATATCCAAATAATCTGCATAGTCGAACGATTGTTGGACGTCAGGCGGCCGCCTGGCTCCTAGCGTATAGGCGTCGGCTAATCTTGATTTTTATAATAGTGAACCTCTCTTGCACGGTTCTCCAACTGTACACACTGCCCCTACACCAATATCCTATTTCCTACCAATATCGTATGTCCAACTGTCAACTACTCTAACGTGCTAAGATATCAATTGAAATTTGTTGAATATTTGTTATGATTTTATTGATAATCTAATGGCAATATATAGCCTTACAATCCTTACACTAAACCCGCTATGGAATATCATGTGGCATATTCTGACATACCAAATATACTAACATGATATTCCAATATACTTATTCTAATATACCATCACTCCCCCTCAAGATGGACGAAAGATATTCACTAAGCCCATCTTGTCACATCCTCTAATCATGCTCATAGAGCTAAGTCCCTTGGCCAGTCCGTTTGCTACCTGATCCTTAGTCGGAACGTAGCCTAGCTCCAGTAGTCCACTATCCAACTTCTTCTTGATGAAGAACCTATCGATCTCGATGTGTTTGGTCTTGTCATGCTGTACTGGATTGTTGGCGATACTAATAGCTGACTGGTTGTCACACCACAACTTCATCTTGGCTCCTTGATCCAACTTTAGCTCCACCAGCATATTTTTCTACCATAGCAGCTCTGTAACTTCCAAGGCCATAGCTCTGTACTCCGCTTCAGCTATTGATCTGACCACCACTGACTGCTACGTACTCCAAGAGTATAAAACCCACAATTTGGTTTTTATTAATAAATGGGTTTTATAATATTTATTGGTTCTAGTTTTATAAAGTTTTATTGATTACTGATTGTATTTATTATGTTATTAATTGTTTGACCTTTAGCTTGTTTAATCTAGGCATGTTAGCTTAAGCCCATAACTTGAGCCTGTTACCTATTCGTTCAATCCTTTACCCAAATCCTTTAACCCAAACCAATTTAACTAAACCCTACCCGTTCAAATCCGCTACCCCAGTCACCTGATTATCCCGCACGAACCCCCCACTCCCGGATCTGCAACGTTTCTCTCCGTGCAAACAAAAGAGAAACTCTCTTCTCACAGAAACTTCACAGAAGCTCTACCTTCTCCACCTTCACAAATTCCACCACAACTAACTCCACACTCCTCTCCCAAATCCAATCGGACCCCGACGCTCTCCGCGACGTCCCGTCTATTTCAACACCACTCTCGAGGTGTTTCCGTCGTGCCCGACTACTGCCCGACAGTCGCCCGACCGCGCCCGGCCGCCGACGGTCGACTGCCTGCGCCCAGATGTCGACCGCCCGCGCAACCGCCTCTCGCGCGACAAGCGCACGCCCGTGCGGCTTCCCAGCGCCCGCTAGCACACCAGCGCGTCCGTGCGGCCCCCGTGGCCGCCAGCCTCCCGCGCGGTTCCCTGTGCCCCGCGTGCCAGCGCCCAGGCCGCGTCCCCGCGCGCCAGCAGCCCCGGCCGCACGCCTCCCTGCGTGTGCCCGCGCGACCGCCGCCCGCGTGCGCCCGTGTGCCGGGTCGATCCCCGCTCACGTATCCCTGCGCGTGCTTCCGCGTCTCGTCGTTTTTGTGCGACCCCGAGCCCGAGGCCTCCCCTCGGTTCTCTTTCTTCAACTTTCCGGTAGGTTTTTCTGTCATAAGTTTTTTTCCAGTTCCAGAATAGAAATTAGATAGAAAACCTTATTCCTGTCCGACTGGAATTGACATAATAAAGCTTTGTCAATTCCGGGATAGCTAGTTTCCTAATTTGAATGTGTTTTATTAATGAGATTAATTAATTAATGCATAATGGATATATTATTATTGCTAGTAATATTTATGCCGTTATATAAATCATTGGATTATATATAAATTATTTAGAATAAGTGTTTACGTGGAATGGTTAAATAAAGCGATTATTAGATAAATGATTATCGTAGTAAATCATGATGTTCTAGATTTAAAAGTATTATTAAATATGTTACGGTTAATTTTACGTAAATAAATATTATTTAGTTTCAAAATAGTTTCATTACCAAAATGGATATTTTGTTACCTAAAGTATAAGTTCTAATTATTAAAATAAAAACCTGTTTATTATTTATTTTAAATAAAAATAGTAATTCTCACGTTATTAAAATAAATAGTTTTATTTTAAAGATTGTTTTATTCAGTAGTTATTAATTACGTATATTATGTTAAAAGTATTAAAAGAGTATTTTTGCATCTATTATTTTCATATTAACAAATAACTACTCATTTTGGTACGAACTTATTATTAATTAAATTAATAATAAATTTCATTTAAATAACAAGTTCTATTTATTACTAAAAAACATATTTTTCCTATTTTCTCATTTAGAGTTTCTCAAAATATTTTTATAATTAAACTTTTGTCTATTAATAACTATTAGTGAATTTCGAGTCTAGTCGATTAACGTATTACTAATAAGTTGATTAATTAAAATTTTAGCAAACCTTAGACCGGTAACTAAGGCATGTTTCACTAAATGTAGGGTTCAACTCCAGATTTTAGCTTGAGTGTTTTCCTGTCGTCACCTACAGCACCAGGAACCAAGACAAGTTTCATATTTTTCAAACTTGTATTTTAGTTGATAGTTAAATACATTGTATCATTAGAAACATTGTATCGATACTTGACTCACGAGATCCTGCTCAGATCCAATTGATTATTTGATTGACTCATTGACTTGGCATTGGGGAGTAGTGTTAGCACCTCTGGTCAAAGTCCCCTTATTGCCTCATTGTGGATAGCTGGAACCCCACCTCACTTGGGCTGAAGCCGGACCGTGTTCACTAGAACACATATTACCTCTATCCCTAGCCGGCCACGGGATGCTACACACTCAAAACACTATTGCTAGTTGTAGATTGCATCGTTATTATTTTCAGAGATTTACTGCTTCACTGATTATTTATTATTATTTAGACAGATAAATTATGTTTTAAAAATAATTGTTACTTGTATCTTTAGTTATTTTATTAAAATGCTGGAATGGATATATATGTTCTTGCTCCCCTCCTTACTGGAGACCAATATTTTAGGTGATTGCGATGACGAGAAGCTTGCTTTTAGTTCGGGCAAATACCACTTTTGGTCACCCAAAGTTTCAAAAGTTCAACTTTTAGTCACTCCATGCCCAAAAATATAGATGGAGAGTGACTAAATGTTGAACTTTTGAAACTTTGGGTGACCAAAAGTGGTATTTGCCCCTTTTAGTTCTTACTACGGACTCGACTTAGATTTCGAGGAGATAGTTGAAACCGGACAGGGAACCCATGAGTTCTAGCCGCACTTTGCTATTTAGTTTTTTTTTCCTTTTAATGTTGTAATAAAGGAAAAAGTTATAGTAACTTAATATTTTTTTTTCTGCTTGTGTGGATGTTCCAGATAGATAGTCGAGTTTTATTTGAATGTTTTAAATAAAAGTTTTCCATTTCCGTGGTTAAAATGTTGTGCTTGAGTTACTACTGATTGATACAGCTTACTGTCGTCGTCTCACAACGGTGCACGCTGGGCATGATCCGACTGGACCCAGTATCTTGGGATCGGATCGTGACATGTTTTCATTGGTGGCCCATGCAGGTCCCTTCTACCAATTGGTCTAGTCAACTTAGTCTAGAGAAATATGCAGTCATGCAATCTGACTTTAAATTTAAGAGTGACTTTAGAAAAACAGACTCTAAAAACAATTAGAACACTTAGACTATTCCAACCCCTCACAACATAGGACCGAATTTATCTCTTTATATAATCTAGTTTTGCTTGCTTATAGTTTCGTAGGTTACCTTGCTTATGCTTGTTACCTAAACCTTCTAGAGGATGGTGAAAGGAAAGATAACCCGTTCTGGGAAGATGATTACACGCTACGGGTATCAGGATCTTCCAGTGATCGATACGTCTTACAGGTGTGATATGAAGCTGAAGCCTAATTAGAGGGAAAGCGTCAGGCAGCTGGAGTATGCAAGCGTCATTGGGAGTTTGATGTAGGCTACTACTGCCACTAGGCCTGACATAGCTTTCGCCGTGGGAATGCTGAGTCGGTTCACGAGCAACCCAGGTGTTGAGCACTGAAAAGCTGTGAAACGGGTAATGAGATATCTCAAGAAGACTCAGACATATGCACTGCACTACAGCGGAGATCCGCTGGTAGTAGAAGGCTTCAGTGATGCCAGCTGGTGCTCAGGGTTGGAGAGCGAGAGATCCACATGTGGATTCATTTTCACAATGGGTGGAGCTGCTATATCGTGGAAGTCGAAGAAGCTGACTATGCTCTCTCGTTCCTCCATGGAATCTGAGTTCTTTGCACTTTATACTGTAGCGGAAGAAGCAGAATGGCTTCGGGAGCTCATGTATGATCTTCCAGTGGTTGGGGCGCAGATACCGACGATTCTGATATACTGGGACAACCAGGCGACTGCGGCGGTGGCATCGAATGATCTCTTCAACGGAAAGAAGACAACCGTGCGGTTAAAGTACAGGGCAATGCACGATCTTATCAAGAGAGGTGTCATTGCAGTGATTAATGTTCGGAGTCAGGAGAACCTGGCAGTTCCGTTCACAAAGGGCCTCAAGTGCTAGCTGGTTGCAGACATAGCTTGTAAAATGGGCTTGAAGGCATTCTGATATTGTGTTGTTGTAATCCTACCATAAAGTTTTATGCTATTAGCTCGAAAAGTAATCTAGTAGGTATCTAGCTTTTGGTTCAAGGGAGGACCACTAACTGGGAAAATATCAGGAACAATGGGTACATGTTCTCTATAGTATGGAAATGATACGGACCTATAACCACTGTTGTTCACTATATGTTTTCTGTGGAGAACAGATCTTGTGGTGAGTATGGCTTAAACGCTTTAATGAGTTCTTAGGCATAGTGAATGCCTGGTATGCTTTACAGGAAGCACGGTAGCACAACACTACAAGGAGTGTAACTCCATGCTACAGTGGGGTGACTCTACCATGAGGTTCCGAGGTAGGGGTAATGTCTCGGCTTTGCGAGCCAAGTCACAGCGGCGTAGCACCACAAATAGGTAGGTAGCCTAATACTGTATGATAAAATTAAAGAGTTGTAGACATCACTATAAAGGGGACGATGTTCTCATGTTACAGTGGCACGAAACTACGATGAGGTACCTAGATAGGGGTAAAGCTTCAGTCTCGCAAGCTGTCGTTGCGGCGTAACACCACAAGGAAGCGCAACGCTTCATGCTGGGTAGTTTGACACTACAGAGAGGCTTGTGACCTCATGCTACAGTAGTATGACACTACGATGAGGTTCCCGGATAGGGATAATGTCTCGGCTTTAAGCCATGTCATAGCGGCGTAGCACCGCAAGGAAGCGCAATGCTTCATGCCATGTCTCTTTAATAAAGAACTCACCTATAGTGTATGGACAGAGATAACATGCCGTCTCTTGAGGGTAAATTTGTAAACGTCCAAAATGCATACACTGAAACCAGGCTGGCACAAGACCTTTAATGTGCAGCCAGAAGCACATGTAACTACATTGTATGAGTGAGAAGAATTGCAGCTATGATGCAGAATTCAAGGCTTAGTCCATTATTGTATTATAGTCTGTTGTTTGACCCATGCAGGAAGATTCAAGTCGTCAGCGACATCTATCCTAATGCATGATAGACAGTTACTGTGGGGAACACTCAAACCCATATAAAGAGATATATGAGGGATTGTTGTTGTTTTGGCCTTTAGCACTAGAAACATAGTCCTACATTGCCTAGGCCAAATGGTTGGTATCTCTTTATATAAGCTTTGCTTGTTGAGAGATGCACATGTGGTTGTGGAGAGACACATGGGTGCCATGTGGGGGTGTTTGTCTTGTGAAAAAAAGGCTAAATCAACAATGAAGTATTAATGCCTTTTAAAATGCTTTTGGAATTTATTCCTTTGTCAGACTCGGCCTCATGAGGCGCAATATGGCGTTTTGTTGGCACACTTTGCACTTAGCACGTTAGCATCGTCGCTAGGCGCATAGTACGCTTAATTTGCGTTCGTTGCGCGAGTCTCTGCGTGCACAGTCGTTCGCGCGCCTGTTCGCACTGCCGATCGCGCGGCCAGATGGTGCGCCAGTTGGCGTGACCAGATGGCGCGGCCTGATCGCGAGGATTCAGTAGAGCAGAGTGTTCCGAAGTTCTTCGTCGAACTTGCTGGTTCCTGGAAGCTGATCGTGTGGGGCGAATCTAGCTTTGAGCGCCTGTGATCATTTACCCAGCATGTTGTTTCCTTATTCCGTCCTTTTTCATATTCTGTTCATCTACTTGCAACTCGTTCTGAACGAGTACAGTTCTGATCTAATCAGAAACTGTTTGTGAAATTTTTATTACTGCTGCTACGAATTCATTTGTACTTTCTTCAGAGTGCTACATTTGAGTTCGTCTCTCAGAATCCTCTGGGATCTCTGTCGTGTCTTCGAAGTGTTTCCAAAAAGTTTCCCATCAAAAAATCATGCCCCGGGAGTAACAGAATTACTGTTTTACGCATCTTCCTTCTCTCTGCGATCCAAGATCCTTACCGGCTGTTCTGGTACTATGAGACTTGGTCTGATTTTCAGCTCTAAGTGATCCAAAATATGGCTCGGGTCCGATACGTAGCGTCTCAGCTGCAGTACGTGGAAGGCGTTGTGCACGCCCTCGAGATTAGGTGGAAGAGCCACTCTGAATGCTACCTCTCCAACTCTGCTTAGCACTTCAAATGGACCAATATACATGGGACTAAGCTTCCCAGCTCTGCCGAAGTTGATAGTGCCTCTGGTAGGGAAAATCCTAACAAAGACTGTCTCCTGCCTCAAACTCCAGTGTTCGACGCTTACTGTCCGTCCAATGCTTTTGGCGGTCCTGTGCAATCCTCAATGTCTCTCTGATCATCTTCATTTTTTCCGCAACATCCGTAACCATCTCTAGTCCTAGCATAACTCGAACTCCTACGTCGTCCTACACTAGTGGAGTGCGGCAATGACGTGTATACAACGCCTCAAATTGTGTCATGCGGATGCTGGCCTGTAGCTATTATTATAAGAGAACTCGACCAGGTGTAAATGATCTTACCAATCGGCACACATAGCCTCGTGCCATGTCTTAAAGCTCCATCTCCAGCTATTGAGAAATCCTCGAGTGTTCCGGCTAACACTCGGTCTCTCAGCTTGCACAGTTTCTCAGTTTGCATAATGTCTCATCCTGGAATTGAGTCTCCTTGACTTTGTTGATTAGGCTGAACTGCACTTGTAATTGCATCATGGGCGAGTCAACTCCTGGTATTATAGCTTCTCTTCCAAGCTTCAACATCACTGCTTCTGACAACACAATCTCTAGCCTAAGCTTCTCCATGTCTTCTAGCAGATGCTGGTCCTTTGTTAGAAACATAGCCATCGGGTACCGACTAAGCGCATCAACAACTACGTTAGCCTTACCCGGATGGTACTGCAAATTGACATCAAAATCTTTTATAAGCTTCAGCCATCGCCTCTAGCGCATGTTGACCTCCTTTTGTGTAAATACATATTTGAGACTTTTGTGGTCCGTGTATATCTTTACTCTTTTTCCGTATAGGTAGTGTTTCCAGAGCTTCAAGGCGAAGATGATCGCTGCTAGCTCCAGGTTATGTGTTGGGTAATTTTTCTCATGGTTCCGTAACTGTCGAGAAGCATAAGCAAATACCTTTTCATGCTGCTGTAGCACACATCACAACCCTTTGCCGGAAGCGTCGCTATAGATAGAGAATCCACCTGATCCTGAGGGTAGCGACAATATCGGTGTTGATGTCAACCTTCTCTTCAATTCCTCAAATGATGCCTGGCACGCCTCGGTCCAGACGAATTCTTCATTCTTCCTGATTAGCTTTGTCATGGGCTCAGCGATCCTTGCGAAGTCCTTTACGAACTTCCTGTAATACCAAGCTAAGTCCAAGAAACTTCTGATCTCTGCAACTGAATTGGGTGTTGTCCATGACTCTACGGCTGCTATCTTCTTGGGATCCGCTGATATGCCTTCTCCTGTGACAACGTGGCCATGAAAGTCCACCTTGTCTAAGAAGAACTCGCACTTGGACAACTTACCATATAGTGTCTCCTTAATGTCTTCAAGAATATTCGCAAGTGCTGCGCATGTTCTTCTTTGGCCTTCGAGTAGATCTGAATGTCGTCGATAAAGACAACGACAAACTGGTCCAGGTACTCATGGAAGACCTTGTTCATGAGGTTCATGAACACTGCTGGGGCATTTGCAAGACCAAAGGGCATGACCAACGACTCATATTGTCCATATTTGGTGTTGAATGCCGTGTTTGGAATGTCTTCGTTTCGTATTTTGACTTGGTGATATCCGGACCTGGGATAAATCTTTGAGAAAACTTTCACTCCGCTCAACTAGTCGAAGAGATCGTCAATCCTGGGCAGAGGATACTTATTCTTGATGGTGATGTTGTTCAATGTCCGGTAGTCTATGCACATCCGTATGGTTTCGTCCTTGGGCACAAATTAGACTGGTGCCCCCCAGGGTGAAGCTCTACTCCTGATGAATCCCTGAGCCTTGAGCTCATCAATCTGATCCTTCATCTCCTTGGCCTCCTTGGGGTTGACTCTGTAGCATCGTTGTGAGATAGGTAAAGAGTCAGGAACTAGATCGATAGTGAACTCCATGTCTCGGTCAGGGGGTAATCCTAGAAGATTGTCGGGGAAGACATCTAGAAATTCTGCTATAAGGGGGTGAGGGGGTCCGGTTTCTTCTGTTATGGAGGTGTAGGAGACACCCCATGCTTTTCGGTGCTCGAACCACCTTGAACTTGGGTCCTCTAAGTGGACTAAAGATGACAATCCCGGTGACAATCTATCAGGGCATGCTGCTTACTCAGCCAGTCCATCCCTAAGACTACATCGTAGTTAGGGAGTGGCATTACTAGAAGGGATGCTAAGAAAGTATGACCTGAGATAGTGATAGGGCAGGGCAGGGCAGGAGCAAGCCTCCGTGATTGGGATAGGTCCACCTTCGGTCATTACTCTACAAATCATCTTACTACTTTCTACATCTATGTGATATGTAGCAATAAAGTTCGATGATATGAAGCTATGTGAAGCCTCAGAATCAAATAAAGCTAATGTCGGATGCGAATGTAATAAAATAGCACTTGCGATGACGTCTCCTTCGGTCTCAGTCTCTGGCTCTGGCTCCTCAACGGCCAAGGCAAAAGCTTGCCCGGCTCTTTGCTGGTTGTAGCGCTGCTGCTGGGTGGGTAGTGGACCTCTCTGCTGTCCAGCTCCAATCCTATTGAATGCCGTTGGATAGTCCTTCACTTGATGGGTGGCAGATCCACAAGCAAGGCAATGTTCCAACTTCTTTCTGCAGATATCCGCAGTGTGATCGGGCCTTTTGCAATAGGCGCAGTTGGTCGCCTTTTGTTGATGGTAATGGGGCGCCTTGTTGGATGCTGCTGGCTGTTGGAATTGTTGGGGGTAGGAGGGCCTATTGTTGTTGTTGTGCCACTTGTTGTCCTGGTAGTTGCTGCTAGATCCTGGGTGCTCCCTCTTGGGTCGGGCAGGCGAGCTGGTCTCAACATCTTGAGGCACCTTCAGCATCTTGTCATAAGTCTTCGTACCATTGGCGGCAACCAGAATGCAGATCTCCTCTCGCAATCCGTGCCGAAATTTCTTGGCATGCTCCACTGGGTCTTCTACCAGGCGGGACGCAAATCTGCCGAGCCGGTTGAACTCAGCTGCATACTCCTCGATAGTGCGATCTCCCTGCTTCAGATCATGAAATTGCCTCCCCATAGCTTCTAAGGCAGCTTTCGGAGAGAACTTCTGCTTGAACTGCTTCTTGAAGGAACGCCAGGAGGTCCCTCCAGTCTGGAATCTGGGCTCATTTATGTACCAGATGTTGGCCAAATCCCTCAGCTGAAGAGCGACGGCCTCGACCATGAGGTTGGCAGGGAGTCGAGTGACGCTGAGAAGTCGCTCCATATCATCCAACTATTCGTCCGCATAGATATGTCCTCTGTTCCTTTGAAAGGGCGCGAATCCAACTTCTTGAAGTTTTTGATGTTTCCGACCTTTTCCTGGACAATAGGCTTCGTATCTGACTTGAATTTCTCCAATGGAACATAAGACTTAACAAATCATTCTTATTTTGCCTTAGCAGGCCTCTGATCTTACTGTGATGGGTCTAGTGTTGCCATAGCCACATTGTGGGCATTCTCCATGTCCTCTCTCATAATCGCGGTATGCTTGCGATTGGCTTCAGCTTGGGCCCTTTGGGCCTCAAGAACTCCTCGTAGTAGGCCTACGAGTTCTGCGGGGTCCACCGACATCGGTGGGGGCAGCGGGAGGATTCACATCAGCAGGTGGTGGTGTGGTCCTCGGAGGAATCGAGGATGCTGCTTGCACTGTAAAAGTATAAGCAGTGCTGGGAGCCCGTGCAGCATGAAGACGATTTGTAAGCTGCAACGGAGATGGGTCGGATTGAGCCTGAGTAGGGGTGTGCTCAGAGGATGAAACCTCTTCGACGGTAGGCCCAGAACGAGTTGTCTTTCTTTTCGCCATCCTCTGAAAGGTTTAGGTAACAAACATAAGTAAGGTAACCTAAGAAACTATAAGCAAGCAAAAATATTTTATATAAATAGATAAGTTCGGTCCTATGTTATGACGGGTTGGAATAGTCTAAGTGTTCTAATTGTTTCTAAAGTCTGTTTTCCTAAATTCATTCTTAAATCTAAAGTCAGATTGCAGGACTGTATTTTTTGTATAGACTAAGTTGACTAGACCAATTTACAGAAGGGACCTATATGGGCCACTACTGAAAACATGTCACGGTCCGATCCCAAGATACTGGGTCCAGTCGGATCATGTCCAGCCTGCACCGTTGTGATACGGCGGCAGTAATCTGTATCAATCAGTAGTAACTCAAGTACAACATTCTAACTGCGGAAATGGAAAACTTTTATTTAAAACACTCAAATAAAACTAGATTGTCTATCTGGAATATCCACAAAAGCAGAAAGCATTCAGTTATTACAATTTGTTCTTTTTTTACAACATTAAAAGAAGGAAATAAACTAAATAGCAAAGTGCGGCTAGAACTCCTGGATTCCCTGTCCGGGTTCAACTATCTCATCGGAACCCAAGTCGGGTCCGTAGTAAGAACTAAAAGCAAGTTCCTCGTCGTCGCAGTTCCCTAAAATATTGGTCTTCAGTCAGGAGGGGAACAAAAACATGTGTATCCATTCCAGCATTTTAATAAAATAACTAAATATGCAAAAAACAATTTTTAGAACATAATTTATTTTCTAAATAATAATAAATAATCAGTGAAGCAGTAAATCTCTGGAAATAATAATGATGCAATCTACAACTAGCAATAATGTTTTTAGTGTGTAGTATCCCGTGGTCGGCTGGTGATGGAGGCAATATGGGTTCTAGTGAACACGGTCCGGCTTCAGCCCAAGTGAGATGAGGCTTCAGCTATACACAATGAGGCAATAAAGGGGCTTTGACCACTGGTGCTAACACTACTCCCCAATTCCAAGTCAATGAGTCAATCAAACAATCAATTGGATCCGAACAGGATCCCGTGAGTCAAATGTCGATACAATGTTTCTAATGATGCAATGCGTTTAATTATCAACTAAAATATAAGTTTGAACAATATGAAACTTGCCTTAGTACCTGGTGCTATACGTGACGACAAAAAAACACTCAAGCTAAAGTTCGGAGTTGAATACTACATTTAGTAAAATATGCCTTAGTTACCAGTCTAAGGTTTGGTAAAATTTTAATTAATCAACTTATTAGTAATACGTTAATCGACTAGACTCGAAATTCACTAATAATTATTAATAGACAAAAGTTTAATTATAAAAATATTTTGAGAAACTCTAAATGAGAAAATAGGAAAAATACGTTTTTTAGTAATAAATTGAACTTGTTATTTAAATAAAATTTATTATTAATTTAATTAATAATAAGTTCGTGCTAAAATTAGTAGTTATTTGTGAATATGAAAATAATAGATGCAAAATACTCTTAATATTTTTAACGTAATATACGTAATTAATAACTACTGAATAAAACAATCTTTAAAATAAAATTATTTATTTTAATAACGTAAGAATTACTATTTTTATTTATAATAAATAATAAACATGTTTTTATTTTAATAATTAGAACTAATACTTTAGTTAGGTAACAAAATATCCTTTTTGGTAATGAAACTATTTTGAAACTAAATAATATTTATTTACGTAAAATTAACCGTAACATATTTAATAATACTTTTGAATCTAAAACATCTTGATTTACTACGATAATTATTTATTTAATAATTGCTTTATTTAACCATTCCATGTAAACTCTTATTCTAAATAATTTATATATAATCCAATGATTTATATAACGGCATAAATATTACTAGCAATAATAATATATCCATTATGCATTAATTAATTAATCTCATTAATAAAACACAATCAAATTAGGAAACTAGCTATCCCGGAATTGACAGAGTTTTATTCTGTCAATTCCGGTCGGACAGGAATAAGGTTTTCTATCTAATTTCTATTCTGGAACTGAATATAACTTATGACCAAAAAACCTACCGGAAAGTTGAAGAAGGAGAACCGAGGGGAGGTCTCAGACTCGGGGTCGCACAAAAACGACGGGACGCGGAAGCACGCGCGTAGGGGCACGTGAGTAGGGATCGACTCGACACACGGGCGCGGGGGTCGAGTGGGCGCACGCGGGGAGGCACGTAGCCGGGGCTGCTGGCGCGCGGAGCTCGGGGGAACCGTGCGGGAGGCTGCCTGCCACGGGAGGCTGCACGGATGCGCTGGCGGGGGGCGGGGGGGGCGCTGGCGGGCGCGGGAAGCTGCGCCGGAGGTGGCTGCACGGTCGCCGGCCGGACGCGGTCGGGCGGTGGTCGGGCGCGACGAAAACACCTCGAGAGAGGTGTTGAAATGGACGGGACGTCGCATGGAGCGTCGGGGTGCGATTGAATTTGGGAGAGGAGTATGGAGGAAGTTATGGTGGAATTTGTGAAGGTCGAGAGGGAGAGCTTCTATGAAGTTTCTGTGAGATGAGTCTTTTTTGTTTACACGGAGAGAAACGTTTCAGATACGGGAGTGGGGGTTCGTGCGGGGTAGTCGAGTGACTGGGGTAGTAGGTTTGAACGAGTAGGGTTTAGTTAAATGAGTTTGGGTTAAAGGGTTTGGGTAAAGGGTTGAACCAATAGGTAACGGGCTCATGTTATGGGCTTAAGCTAACATGCCTAGATTAAACTAGCTAAAGGTCAAACAATTAATAACCTAATAAATACAATCTGTAATCGATAAAACTTTATAAAACTAAAATTATTTTCCATATTTTCGACTATATATATACTAATAATAAGGCTTAATTGCACTTTGCTACCCTCAACTATTACCATTTTTCAACTTTGTACCCTAAACTATTTTTTGTAACAATTTGGTACCCAGATGTTATTTTGGACTAAAATGCCTCTACCCCTACCCCTAACCCTCCCCCCCTGCACGCTCCGGCCGCCCCCCCTGCTCACTCCGGCCGCCCCCCCCCCCCCCGCCCCCCCCCCCCCCCCCCCGCCCCCTACACCCCCCCACCCCCTGCTCACTCCGCCCGCCCGCCCGCCCCCGCCTCTCCCCTAGGCCGCGGCAGCACGGGAGGAGGGGGGCTGGGGAGGGAGGGCGGGGCGGGAGGCGGGGCAGGGGGTGGCCGAAGGTAGCAGGGGGGGTGGGGGGCGGGGGGGGGGGGCGGAGCTAGCAGGGGGGGGGTGGGGCGGCCAGAGCTAGCAGGGGGGGTGGCCGGAGTGGGGAAGGGGGTGGAGGGAAGGAAGAGGGAAGGGCATTTTCGGAATTTTTGAAAAATTAGGTATCAAGGTGAAAAAAAATAATAGTTGAGGTACCAATTTGTTACGAAAAAAAGTTTATGGTATCAAGTTGAAAAAGCGGAATAGTTGAGGGTAGCAAAGTGCAATTAAGCCCTAATAATAATATAATAATAATAGTAATAATAATAATAACAATGCTAATAAATACTATTCTATAATTACTAGCAAATAAATATTATAAAACCCATTTATTAATAAAACACAAATTGTGGGTTTTACAACAAGTGAGCTTGGAAGCTTAGTTCCAGGTATATTGGTCCATTTGAGGTGCTAAGCAGAGTTGGAGAGGTAGCATACAGAGTGGCTCTTCCTCCTAATCTCGAGGGCGTGCACAATGTCTTCCACGTATCGCAGCTGAGGCGCTACGTATCGGATCCGAGCCATATTTTGGATCACCCAGAGGTAGAAATTAGACCAAGTCTCAGAGTACCAGAACCGCCGGTAAGGATCTTGGATCGCAGTGAGAAGAAGCTGCGTAACACAGTGATTCCACTAGTTAGAGTGGAGTGGCGTCACAATTCTCTAAGCGAGTCAAACTGGGAGCGAGAGGCTGAGATGAGGGAGAAGTATCCTCATCTGTTCTATGTATGTTCTAAACCTCTCTTTTCATTGCCGATAGAAATTTCGAGGACGAAATTTTCTGAGGAAAGGTTGTAAAACCCACAATTTGGTTTTTATTAATAAATGAATTTTATAATATTTATTGGCTAGTAATTATAGAATAATGTTTATTAGCATTGTTATTATTATTATTATATTATAATTAGTATATATATATAGTCGGAAATATGTGAAATAATTTTAGTTTTATAAAGTTTTATTTATTAATGATTGTATTTATTAGGTTATTAATTGTTTGACCTTTAGCTATTTAATCTAGGCCTGTTAGCTTAAGCCCATAATTTGAGTCCGATACCTATTGGTTCAACCCTTTACCCAAATCCTTTAACCAAACCCATTTAACTAAACCCTACTCGTTCAAACCCACTACCCCAGTCACCCGACTATCCCGCACGAACCCCCCACTCCCGGATGTGCAACATTTCTCTCCGTGCAAACAAAAGAGAAACTCTCTACTCACAGAAACTTCACAGAAGTTCTCCCCTCTACAATCACAAATTCCACCACAACTTCCTCCACACTCCTCTCCCAAATCCAATCGCACCCGACGCTCCCCGCGACGCCCCGTCCATTTCAACACTCCTCTTGAGGTATTTCCGTCGCGCCCGACTACCGTCCGACCGCTCCCGGCTGCCCGTGCAGCCACCTCCCGCGCGACCAGCGCGGCTTCCCCGCTCCCGCCAGCGTACCAGCGCGCCCCCTTTGGCCGCCAGCCTCCTACGCGGTTCCTCCGTGCCCCGCGTGCCAGCCCCCGGCCGGTCGCGCCCCGCGCTAGTGCCCCCGCCCGCGTGCGCCGGGTCGATCCTTGCACATGTGGCCCTGCGCGCGTGCATCCTCGTCCTGTCGTTTTTGTGCGACCTCGAGTCCGAGGCCTCCCCTCGGTTCTCCTTCTTCAACTTTCCGGTAGATTTTTCTGTTAGAAGTTCTGTTCAGTTCCAAAATAGAAATTAGATAGAAAACCTTATTCCTGTCCGACCGGAATTGACAGAATAAAGCTCTGTCAATTCCGGGATCGCTAGTTTTATAATTTGAATGTGTTTTGTTAATGGGATTAATTAATTTATGTATATTGGATAGATTATTATTGCTAGTAATATTTATGCCGTTATATAAATCGTTGGATTATATATAAATTATTTAGAATAAGAATTTACGTGAAATGGTTAAATAAAGCGATTATTAGATAAATGATTATCGTAGTAAATCATGACGTTCTAGATTTAAAAGTATTATTAAATATGTTACGATTAATTTTACGTAAATAAGTATTATTTAGTTTCAAAATAGTTTCATTACCAAAAATGATATTTTGTTACCTAACTAAAGTATTAGTTCTAATTATTAAAATAAAAACCTGTTTATTATTTATTTTAAATAAAAATAGTAATTCTCACGTTATTAAAATAAATAGTTTTATTTTAAAGATTGTTTTAAATAAGCTTTATGTTGCACGGCACGCTCTGCCGTAGGTAAGTTCTAGCGTAATATCTCCTTGTTTATGTTTCGCCAAACTGCTTGCATGAAACTGATTAGGATGACTAGAAAGATCACTAAAACATGTTGCATGTTTCATCTAAATTCTGGAGCCAAATGAGAGCATGAAAAATAATTAACCACTCGCTAGTACACGTTGATTGTACCGATCCTCGCTCTCTACTGGTGCTATAAATCAGGAGGAGCGTGTCACGTAACTGAAGGCAGTACTCGTGCATTTTGAAGCTTCATCCGTGCGTGCGAAGTCTTGTCCTAATCTCTTTTGAAGATTCCGCAACTGTCCAAGCTGAGATATCTCAACTCTCCCTTATTCAAGGTGTCTGCATATTTTGGTTGTATAAAGGGGTGTAATGTATGAAACGACTATCTCATCGACGTTCATTTTGTAATGGGGCCAGTTTGTAAGCCCGCGCGGCACCTTTGTATCGAGTCTGTAATATGATGTTTATTATCAATAAAGCTCAAGTTTCTCTATATATAATGTGTTCAATTTACTCTGCGCACTCTCTCGTTGTTATGTTTTGGATAACCTTATGACTGCGCCTTGTGCAATCGCAATTTAGGTTCGCACGACTTCACGTCCGGGGAACGACTATCGATTCTACGGAATTGGGACGTGACAGCTGGTGGCGGCGGTGGCTGTGGTGGTGCGGAAGGTGATGGCGGTGACGACTAGGATTAGGATTTAGGAAAGGTGGCAACGGTTATGATTTTTGGTGGCTCTGATACCATGTTGAATATTTGTTATGATTTTATTGATAATCTCATGGCTATATATAACCTTACAATCCTGCTCATTATATTAAACCATCTGTGGAATATCCTGTGGCATATTTTGACATACCAAATATACCAACAAGATATTCCAATATACTTAATTCTAATATACCAACAAAAATATATAACAAGCATCATTTACGACTTTACAAATCTCAAAGTATGACTCATAAGTAGTTTGTTAAATTAACTCGATAGTCTTGTGGTTTGACAATCTCAATAGCCTCACTAAACTCGGATCGTAGTGGCTAGTGGTATGGTAACTGACTCTTCTAGTGGCATAATAAGCGAAATCGTACTAAGCTCTCGTTGTGATACGTTACACTTGAGTGGAGCTAGTGTAAACTAGCACCGAGAAGGAGCGACTCTAACGCCACAAGCAATTGTAGCATCACTAATAACTGTTTTTACCAATCGGATATCCTCAACAACTTCATCATGTCTTCTCTTCATTGTCTAACGTTTATTTAAGTGCTTGACTTAGCAAATTGGTCACACATATCGACACATATCTCAAGGAGTAACTTATCAAAGTTAGTATAATAGTATCTAATATGTCATTCTCAGTGTTGCAAAAATCGGACTAGTCGGCCGACGTCGACTCGATTTGGGTACTAATCGGCCAAAAAATCGACGGAGCGCCTAGGCGGATCTAGTCGGTCGACTAGGCGGCCCTAGGCGGCCAGGCGCGCCTAGTCGGCCGCTAGATGGTTCAGAAAAGTTCAAAAAAATCGCTGCTGTGCTGCAGAAAGAGAAGAAAAAAGTTCAAATAAAAAAAATTACTCATCTGCATCCCGTGGCCCGCCGACGGCCGACCTATCTCGTCGACCTCCGCCGACCTCCAAGGCTCCACCGATCTCCGGCGACCTCCACAGGTAATTATTTTTGCTTATTTTATTTTTATTTTTTTTGAAGGTGAGATCGACTCACTTTGTTGCTGCTGTTGCTTTTTTCCTTGCATTTTTTTTATTTTTTTGGCTTTTTCTTCTTTGCTGCTGCTCTTTGGGACTTTGTGTTGCTGCTGTTGTTTCTCCTTTTTGTTGTTGTTTCTCCTTTGTGTTGCAGTGTTACTCCTGCTTCTTGGACCGGGTGAAGTAAGACTCCTGCGTGGAAGAAAGAGGGGTGTCGGATCTTGTTGATGTTTGGTTTTTTTTTATATTGCTTTGTTGCTTTTTTCAAAGTTTCTTTTGCTGGCTGTGTTGTTTTTTTTATATTGCTTTGTTGCTTTTTCCAAAGCTTCTTTTGCTGACTGCTTGTCTTTTGCTGCTCCCATGCTGGTGGTGGTGGTGGTTTTTTGAACTGGAATAAAAAACACAAAGTTATATGCTTCTGCTGCTTGTTTTGGTACTTAATACTTTGATGACATATAATATATCTTGCATAAATATATATTTTATTGCATATATATATATATATATATATATATATATATATATATATATATATTTTGAAAAATGATAAATTTTATTCCAAAGAAATGCAGTAATCGTACAACATACAATCAAAGTATTAAGTATATATATATATATTTTGCATAAATATATATCTTGCATATATATATATATATATATATATATATATATATATATATATATATATATTCATTGACGGTCAATTATGCCAGGGATCAGGATTGTCTCAGCCCGGTGGATTTTGCCCAAAGAAGAGTGGAAGACTGACAGGCAGCTGGTCTGTCCTTTGGTGGCCATATTGAGTTGGTGAGGTCTGTTATCTCTGGCATCGCTATGTTCTGGTTGCAGTCGATTCAGATTCCAGTAGCTACCATAAGGAAGGTGGAGTCCATTGTGCTAATTTCATCTGGAGGGGAGGTATGCATGCGATCGCTTGAGAACAACTCTGTCGGACCCGGGAGGAAGGAGGAGTGGGGTTGCGATCCCTTCGGGCGGTTAGGGAGGCATCTGGGATGCGGATGGCGTGACGGTTCATCAAGGGAGGTTCCCTTTGGGCAGAGTGGCTGGCTAGCAGATATGTGCGGCGGATGAATTTCTAGATTTGTAGGATTGATAACAATTTTTCTGTCTCATTTAAGGCTATACTTAGGTGCAGACCGGTCCTACAGTCCGCTATATGTAGGATTATGAGAGATGGGACGAATACTGATCTCTGGCTGGACCCGTGGATGGGAAATGGCTCCCTTCTGGAGATCTTGGGGGCTCAGATGGACAGAGAGGCGAGCAGGAGAGTGAAATGTAGTCGGATTATCATGGATGGGAGCTGGAGGCCTGAGGAGTATCCATACACGGCTCAGTTTGGGGAGGAGATTCGTCGGATCACTATCGATACTAGCCTGATTGCGGACTCCTGGAGTTGGGTTGATCCTGGTTCGGTTGAAGGGTCAGGGATATTCAGTTTTAAAAGTTGTTATAATCTGGTTCGGACCCCACATGACAGGATTGCGGAGTATGACTTTATCTGGGCGAAGGGGATTGCTTGCAAAATGCAGCTTTGTTCATACAGACTCCTTCTAGGCCGGTTGATGACGCGGGACAGACTTATTAGGTTTGGGATGCAGATTACAGACCCGAAGTGTGTTCTCTGTACGGGTGACGCGTAGTCTATGGGTCACCTATTCTTTGAGTGTCCGTGGACTTGGCACATCTGGGAGGAGAAGTGCATGCGATTGTTGGGTGGAGTGGGCAGTGCCAGAGATATCCGGGGGATCCTCAGCTGGATCAGAGACCGCCGAGGTATGGACCCTGGTTGGGCCAAGATGGCTAGAGTTAAACTTGCAGCATCAGTTTGGCATGTCTGGAGGGAGCGCAACAGGCGTATCTTTGAAGGACTGGCTACTCCGCCAGTAGGAATTCTACATAATATAGAATTTGATGTATCTGTAATGACCCCTTAACTGGGGATTATATATATATATATATATATATATATATATATATATATATAACAAATGACCTCTAGCCTAGTGGTTAAGAGAGATGCATGTGGCCCGAGTGGTCAGGAGTTCGAATTCCAGTGGGAGCGATTCCAGAAATAATTTACCTGGTTCCAAAAAAAATAAAAGTTATATATATATATATATATATATATATATATATATATATATAATTCTAAATCGATTAATCCGACTAGTCCCTGATTAATCCCTAGTCCCCGCGAACCGACTAGCGGCCGACTAGCGATTTTTACAACCTTGGTCATTCTTTTTGTTAACAAATCTTGAAAGCCATATTTATGTCCTATAAGTCTTAACCTTTACGTAATAAACATACGAAAACTTAACCTATTCTTTGATATATGTTTCACACACGACAAGACCTGTAGGGTAAATTTAGATGGGTTTAATTACGTTTAACTAAACTGAGATTTGCAGACACCTAATTATCAACAAATGATTATCACTAATCTGCCAACAAATAACCAAAAAAGTTGTGGGTTAGAAGCACTCTTTCGGAACAAACCGAATCTTGCTCCAAAAACGATGATTTGCCTATCCAAGCCTTCGTTATGGGGCTGCCATGCTCCAATATTGTTGGCTTTAATGGTTGCTAATATAATTTTATGGTTTTGGATTTTGTTTTGAAGAAGAAAATGGTTGAGAATTTTTAGGGCTTTAATTTTTTGGAGAGCACGAGAGAATTATATAACCATAAAAATCTTGGTCTTCAATACATAAATCTCTAAACTCTTGAATGCATAAATATAGAGAGTACGTGATATTATATAACCATAGAAATCTTGGTCTCCTTGAAATACTAATCCTTAAAGCCAACTAGCATGCAAACAAGCATGTTTCCATATTTAATCAATTATAATAAAAACTACTAAATAGGACTATTCTTAAATCAACAATGTGTACTCATGCGCAAAAAAATTAACAAACATGTTTATCCATGTTCATAATTAAAAGCCATGTGCACTCATGGGCATAAGTAATTAAAACAAATGCACCCAAATAAGCTCCCATAGTATCAAGTCCTAAAATTGGACTCATGCTGATCTGTTCTCCATGACTTCGGATCGCTTTATCTCTATTTTACTGTGTACATTTCCACAGAAAAATCTTTAATTTGTCTTGGTAAAAGGAGACATACTTCAGAAATACAGTGACAAGCAGAAGAAATTGGTTATAATTTATATACTATCGATATTATTGTCAAATTGACATCTAAATTTTGAGGTTATTTTTAGTGTTGCTGCCGAGACTTGGTTTGTGATGAGATGTTGAGGCATTATATCTATCAGGTATTGTCTAAGGGATGGATAATACTATTCATTATATGCTTGTAGATTCTGAGTTTGTATGAGACGTGCTCCTTCATATATTGCTGAAGCTGATAAGACAAATCAATATATTTTTTGTACGTTGCACAAAGTTTTCAGTTTTCTTTGATGTAACTTGGAGAAAATATATCGATATTCTTGGAGAATTTTTTTTAAAAGCTGAATTCAGAGTGGAAAATTCAAGTTATTTGAATAACGTGCCATCTTTATGGTGATGCGTAGTTTATTTATATTTTAATATTGTTTTTTTAGACTAAACTTTAACATCAAGTTACTAGTGACTTTTATTTAGCTTATATGTACAACCTGTAATATGACCAAATGATAGTATTTATTTTACGTAGTCTGGGTTTTTGAGCCCCTTTTATAGTTCGAAACAGAGCTAATATGTATTCCTGGAAAGGAGGAGAGGGTGTTTGTATGTATTGGTGTAAAGTTATCAAGATGGTTGTTTCACATGCAATGGATTATATATATATATATATATATATATATATATATATATATAGATAGATAGATAGATAGAGAGAGAGAGAGAGAGAGAGAGAGAGAGAGAGAGAGAGAGAGAGAGCTTTCCTGCTGCAGTTAAGGTTGTGTAGAAAGTTTGTGTTACTATTGTTCTAGTATTTTTATGCCGAAGAATGTTATCAATTTTGAAGGGCATCAAGCACGAATAATGCTCTAACATTTCTTTCGAAAATTTAAACATGTTACGTTACAGCATACCATAAATCTCAACAAAGGTCAAGCAACATAGTGCTAAATTAGACAAGTTTAGTAACTTAAGTTGTCCAAAGTTGTAAAAAGTATGACTTACAGATATACTAATACCTCATCTTCATAAACTTTTATTAATCCGAACAGAATGATAATAGTTCTTGAATACCAGGTAGATGAGATTTCATAAATTTTTTTCGTTAATAAGTTAATACAGGTAAAGTGTCAAGTATTGGGAAGGCCAATCACTTGGGCGAGCGGTAAATGGACCTGGAAAGATGTGCTGTAAATAATACAAATTTAAATGTGTGACACGGATATGGATAAGGACACGATACGGGTATGGGATACATACATTTTCAAATAGGTACAATTTAATCACCTATGTTGCACAAATACGGAGACGGATACGGGTACAGAGTACAGACATGTTACGGATACGGGCACAATTTTCCCATATCCATGCAACCGATGGCTCCCATGGCTGTTTCCTCTTTCACAAATAGGAAGTTTTAAGTTTGTATAAATAAGACCCTGGATCCAGGATTTCAATAATTTACGTTGACTACCTATGCAGACGCATAGGTAAACCCTAGAAATTAAATCTGATAAAAGTGAATGTTTCATATGAACAAACTAGAAAAATAATGGAAAAGTGAACCACACCCACCTTATATGGAACAGATCTTGCTCTATCACCACTAACTGCCCAGAATGTAGCTTGAAATAGGAAACATGTTCAAATAGCGTCATTAGCAGTATAGAGACCTGTAATTGTGTCTTTGTTGTTTATAGCATCAATATGAGAGTATGTAATAGTAGATATTAGTCTTTTGCAATGTTTATTATTGATGTACGCTGAAATTATTGTGTTTCTAGACAATTAAGGTTCCCTGGTTAGTGTTCATAACATGCAAGGTTACTCTGCACAAAGGACAGAAGCATCAATTTTTTTTGTATTGATTAAACAATGGACAGTGCGAGTCATGTGGATTTGAATTACAAGCTAAACTTGAGGCACTGAGCTCTAAAATTATCATATTAGTGTATGTAACTTTCAGTTCCTCATGGATCCTAATTTCATTCGCCTATTAAATACACAAAATATGCATGCTGTTCTTGCTGCAAATGATCATACTAAATTGACACATCATGCATAATAGACACATTTGCATGACAGATAATAGATATTGGAATATAGGATGCCACTCCCCGAACAGTATCTCTTGTCAATGGACAAGAATTTTCTAAATTATTCCTTGTGTTAGCTTGCATCTTATACCACATCACCTTTACCATGGTCGATGGTTTTTGTATCCTCTCTTTTAATTGTTAAGGACGAGGAGGAATATAGTTCGAAGTCAGAGACTGTATGAGATAAAAAGCTTTTAGGGGGAAGGATTCAACTTTGGTAGCTTGCTTGAGTCCCTTTAAGAATCTTCCAATATTGGGTTAGGTTTTCAAGTCCGCCATCAAATCCCACTACTCAACCCTGGATAGGAGGTGGGAACTACTAAGTTGGAGTACAATAGGGCTTGTAACGATATGTGCAAGTTTTAGCTGTGGCTAGGTATGGTATGAGATGTCTTAGCCTTGTTTGTTGCATATTTATTTTGTACATATTAATGTTTGCAGATAGTTCCTTCCCCCAAATCTAGTCATAGGTTGTAGCTTAGAAGCCAAAAGCGGAAGCGGGGACAGAAGTGGGGGGCGGGAGCGGGGAACGCGACTACTTAGAAAAGTCTAAAGTTGGAAGCGTCATGGGAGCGTGCGCTAATAAAAGATTTATGTTTATTAATTATGTTATCAAAACTTATAAATATCTTAATATTTATTAGAGTTTATAAACTTCAGTTCAAAGTTATAGAAAGATCATTCGTATGTTAATTTTTTATGATGTCAAGATAAATAATGTTTAGTTTCTTGGTACTTTGATAAGCGTGTATTAAAAATCTTTTAACTTTCTTTCCAAAATTTATGTTCTCTTTTAAAAGTATGGTCATATTATGGGAATCACTCATGTCGTCTGAGAAACGCACTTCCGTCGCCGGAGAAACGAGCTTTCCTCATCGGGGAAGCGAGCTCCCAACGAGCTCTCAAGTAAGAACCGCCGAATCGAGGTTCTTAGTGAGATTCGTTGACCTTCTAGGAGTTTCCGGCTTCGAAGGGTTGTAGTCTTTGTTTCAGTTGGCTTCTGCAATACGATATGTATACTCTGAACAAACAGATTTTCTAAAGTTACTTCTTTATTATTATTATTATTATTTTTTGCTTTAAAACTAAATAAATGAGGTGGTTGAATTATGTTGTAGATTGTCTCTCTGAAACCTCCATTTCAGCTCTATGTATTCTGTGAGGCCCCAATCCATACAAACTGAACCTTTTCCTCATTCGCCTTCTTCCAGTATTTCCTAAGGAGCATTTTATTATTTTAGTAGCATCAGATATTAGGCTTTCGCCAATCATCATGATCCAGTCTTCTGGATGATCACTTTGTGCATCTAATTTTTCTATAGCCTCCGGTCACCTCATCCGAGTATTATTACTATTAGAGGAGATTCTCCTATAATCTTGATGATAATTTCCTATTCATAAAATACTTTGTACTTGATTTATCAATCTACATCACCTTAACCTTAATATATAGATATATATAATTTACTATTCATAAAATACTTTGTACTTGATTTATCAAATATCATGATCCAGTCTTCTGGATGATCACTTTGTGCATCTAATTTTTCTATAGCCTCCGGTCACCTCATCCGAGTATTATTACTATTAGAGGAGATTCTCCTATAATCTTGATGATAATTTACTATTCATAAAATACTTTGTACTTGATTTATCAATCTACATCACCTTAACCTTAATATATAGATATATATAACCCTTAATTTATCAATATAGATATATAACCCTTAACCTTCATTATAACTCTAGAGTTTTGGTGTAGTGTTAGGGATTTTAACATGATATCAAAGCAACCCATGTTCGAATCTCCTCTAGCATGGTATATTGAACTAGGTCATTTGTTGAGGACCACGAGCAAGGTCTATTCAAACTCTAGAGTTTTAGTGTAGTGGCATGAACTTTGACATGGTATGAGAGCAATCCAGATTCGAATCTCCTCTAGCGTGGTACATTGAACAAGGTCATTTCTTGAGCACAATGACCAAGGTCTATTCCAGCCACCCAATTGATGATTGACATCGTTCATCGGCATATAAACATCCTTTATTGACTATAAATGAAAAAAAATGTAGTGGATTGGATAGTCATAACCCATACATATAGCGAATCAATTGTTAAGTTTACTGGTAAGTTGACAATGAGTGAAATACATCCTTTTTTTTTTGATTCAACTTGATGCATGAGTTAGAACTATCAAATCCACTTGATTTTTATTTATAGTCAATCAAGGATGTATAATTCTTGATAACCATCATTTGAATAACCAGTGGGCTTGCTGTGCTCATCGAATGCTCAACAGATATATATATATATATATATATATATATATATATATATATATATATATAATTTTCGATGGGAGCTCCAGGCGATTCCTTAGGCGCGGGATCGGGGAACCCTAGGGGGTCCCGACTTGGGACCCGGGCGCAGGCGGGTGGGCCGGCGACGGCCGGGCCGGCCTCGGGAGGCCGCTGCGACGGCTTTGGGGCTGGCGAAGACGGGGACAATGGCGCTTCCGACAAGGGCGGGGTGGCTGGAGGCGGCCTGGCCGGGTGCTGCCCGACCTCGGGCGGATCCGGAGCCGGCAAAGCCGGCGCCTGCAGCGGCGGAGACGACGACGGGGCCGGCAAGGCTGTTGTCGGTGGCGGCGGTGGCAGGGGTGTGTCCGTTTGGTCGACGACGAAGACGACGACAGTGTCCAGGGGAGACCGTTGGGTCCCCGATCCGACGGGAACCCCGAATTTCCAATCTGGATCCGGTTCTGGATCTCTGGGTGGACAGATGGACGGAGGTGGCTGGACGACGGTTACGAGACGTCGGGGGCCAAGCGGGGAGCAAGGTGGGGGGCGCGCAGAGTCTCCAAAAGTCGCGACCTTTTGCTGGGAGGAAACCGGAAGAGGGATCGGGGCTGAGGATGTCGACTCGTGGTCCTGCGGTGACTACTGGGAGAACAGTGGGCTGGCGTCCTAAGGCGACCATGACGGAAAAAAAAAAAAGGACAAAGTGGTGGACCGGGGAGGTCCGGGTTCAGGGTCTCCTACCCCTGGAGTTGCCACCCGCTCACAGGGAACGGCTCCCCGCCCAGCGGGTCGGTCCTGGGCTGAGATCTGCACACCGGTGGGGCCTAAAAGCCCAACTTCTATGGAGTATGTGCCACCGAAGAAGGTAGGGAGCGGTTTCCGGGCCTCGTTCCCTGCAGAGGAGATTGAGAATGTGACTGCCTTCTGGGAAAACACGCTGGTGCTGTACGTCCTGGACAACAAGCCATTTTATGGGCAGATCCAGGGGGTATGCGGCACGCGTCTGGCAGCCTAACGGTAGTATGGAGATATTTGCTAGGGAAAATGGCTTCTACTATGTGAAGTTTGGGCTGGCAGAGGATGTTACTAGGATCCTGCAGGGTGGTCCGTGGACATTTGATGGCAGGTTGATCATTCTGAAGGAGTGGACTCCAGATTTGCGCTGTGAGAAGGAAGTCTTGAATGCTATCCTGGTTTGGATACGCTTTCCCGAGTTCCCCGTGGTTCTGAAGTATCCCATTGCTGATGCGACTTGCCAGCTTGGTGGGCACCCCGATCAAGGCTGATGATGCTACAGCCTTTCGGACGAGGCTGATGTATGCTCGGATATTCGTTGAGATCAGGGCTGGAGGGGAGTTACCGAGTATACTGGAGTATGAAGTGCCTTCTGGAGAGGTCCTTACCTAGAAGGTGGAGTATGAATGGGTTTCCCTAACCTGTTCACAGTGTGCGTGTTTTGGACATCTGGACAGTGCATGTCCGTCAGGGGTATCTCAGTCGGCGCCTTCTGCCTCACCACTTAAGGTGCCTGGCCCACCACGGGCAACGGAGTCTCTATCCAGGGATGACGGAGCGGAGGATATCATGCAGGAGGGGGACCGACCGATGGAGGAGGCTGGGGGGCTGTGCCTCACTATCTCGCCCCAGGCGGCTCCTACTAGTGGGACTATGATCACCTTCTCAGCGCAGCGGAGTATGGTCACCAGAGTTATGGTGACCTTGGGAAGAGAGGAGCGGATTGATGGCGGTTCTTCTGAGAAGATAGTATATAGTAGGAAGAGACGAGCTAGACTACTGCGGATGGTCCCTCCAGTGTGGGGGGACATTCCCCTGCTAGGGATGAGGCGCTCTGTGTGGACAAACCCGGCCTGGGCTCTGGTGCTCTCCCAGACAGCGACCCGACAGCCTCCTTCTGTTGGGATGGAGGAGGATATGACAGCGACGGATGTGGTATCACCCCCAGGTGCCAGTCCGGGTGATATTCAGGGGAACCTCTCTCTAAATAATTAATGACGATAATCGCCTGGAACGTGCGGGGCGCGTGTTCGTTAGGGAGATGGAGGAAGATTTGTGGGATCTTACACAAAGAGAAGTGTGACATCTCTATCCTGCTGGAGACGAAGATTAAAGGGGAGAAGACTTTAGCTCGTCGGACCCCATCTCATTGGGTCCAACTCCACAACCTGGCACTCTGCGACATGGCTAGGATATGGGTCAGATGGAATTCTACCTGTTGGGATGTGGACTTGATCTTGATGACGGATCAGCTGATTACCATCTCTTTTGTGAACAAGGACGGTTTTCGGTTCTTACTGGGAGTGGTGTACGGCCACAACGACAGGCGACGATGGGTGACCTTGTGGAGCGATATTTCCAGGGTGGCCTCCGCTGCTGCTTCTTCGCACCTACCGCTTCTACTGATGGGGGACTTCAACGTCCTACTACACAGAGGGGAGAAGGTGGGAGGCAGCCGGTCCCTGATTCGGTAATTTATGACTTCCAGAGATGCCTACTTCAGGCGGGGCTTCAGGGGCTGTCGCCAAGGTTATAAACGACGGTAGGCGGGTGCGCGGCGGAGAGAGTCCGCCTACCGCCAAGGCGGTTGATACATTTTGAACATTTGTTTACTATTTTACCACTGTTTTTTGCATAATATGTATATTTTAAGGGTGTTCCATGCATAACTAAGTTGTAGAACGAAGATTTATAAAGTTTTAGTGTTGTTAGGCCCATAATGTTAAAAAAAAACCTTTTTGGCCAAAATATTTTGTAAAGTATTTATCCGCCTAGGTGCTCGCCTACGCTGCCTCACCTCCGCCTATGCCGCCAACCTCCATTGGCCGCCTACTCCACCGCCTACAACAAAGCGGTGCGGAGAGGGACCGCCTACCGCCTAGGCGCCGCCTAGACGGCCTAGGCGGACGCCATTTAGAACACTGGCTGTCGCGCTCGAAATTTATCTGGACCTGACATAACAAAGCAATCCGTAACAGGGTTGCTTGCCAGCTGGATAGAGCCCTGGGCAATGGGGAGTGGTTTCAGCGCTTCCCCAACTCTTCGGCTGAGGGTCTGGCCGACGGGACGAGTGATCACTCTCCCATCAGGGTTGGCTTCACAGACCGGCCTACTGTGAGGTCGCGTCCCTTCCGGTACAACAACTGGTATCTCTCAGAAGGCTACTTGGAAGCTGTTACGGAGGGCCTCTCTAGCAGATAGGATGGTACGACTCAGTTCCGTCTGGTGCACCGGCTCAAGGCCACGAAGAGATCCTTACGAAGCTGGGTGCATGCTTTGTCCAAGACTTCGCTAGAAGACAAGGAGGTAGAGCTCCGGTCCATCCAGCAGGATATGCAATATGATATGATGAACGAGGATCTGGCGGCGAGAGAGGAGCTGATAGGGGAAGTCAACATCCTGCGTCTCCAGAAGGAGGTTAGTGCGGCATAGTGCGCTAAATGTTCCTGGCTGAAGGATGGTGACCGTTCCACCAAGTTCTTCTATGATGTCATTCGGACCAGATAGCATCGGAACAACATTTCCCAGCTGCTTGATGCGGAGGACAATCTGGTGGGGGAGCCGGCAAAGATCTAAGAGGAGGCCGTCAGGTACTACTCTGAGCTGTATTTTCAGACTATCTGTCTGTGTTTTCGGACGTAGTTACGAAGAAGCTGGTGACTCCTTATGGGAATAGCCTACTACTTGTCCCTGTTACTATGGATGAGGTGGAGACTATTATCTCGATAGCGGATCCCAACAAAGCTCCAGGCCCGGATGGCTTTAGCAGTGGGTTCTACAAACGACACTGGGACATTCTGAAGTACCAGGTCCTTGAGGCGGTTCAGGAGTTTTTCACCAAAGGGAAGTTGTTGAAGGAGCTGAACCCCACACTTTTCTGACACTTGTGCCTAAGAAGGAGGGAGCGACATCACTGGCAGATTTCAGACCTATTGCGTGTTGTAATTATCTTTATAAGATAATTACGCACCTTATGTGCCGGCGGATGGAGGGGATCATGCAGGACTTAGTCTTTTCGAACCAGGCCGCTTTCATCAAGGGGAGGTCGATCGCGGAGCACAGCCTGCTGGCGCATGAGATGGTGAGGGGCTTCGGTAAACCTGGCGGGGAGAAGGCATGCGTGAAGGTGGATCTGAGGAAGGCCTATGACATGGTCAATAGGAATTTCCTGTGTCATCTGATGTCTGCCATGGGTTTTGACGACGGCTGGATTGCGAGGATCCGGGAATGCATCATGACTCCCACTTTCTCTGTCCTCATCTAGGACACCCCATTTGGGTATTTCCAAAGCAACCGTGGACTTAAACAAGGGCAATCCTCTGTCCCCTTACCTATTCACGCTTGTCATGGAATACTTCACATGCTTGATGGACATGGCAGTGCATCGTGGGAGACTGGTTCCATTGTTCAGGTGGATTGATCCCCCGGTTACCCATCTTATTTATGCTGACGATCTCTTGGTGTTCATCCAGCCATCTACGGGGGGTATGCACACGATTGCGGAGATTATGGGAGGGTTGGAATCCCTTTCAGGCCTGCAAATGAACATAGAGAAGAGCAGGGTGTATTTCTGTCACCTCTGTTCCCAGAAGGAGGAGTGGCTGGTGCACTGGGAGTCGAGAGGAGCGATTTACCGGTGAAGTATCTCGGGGTTCCTCTCACAGTTAACTATGCGCGGGATCAGGACTGCCATAGTCTGGTGGAGTACGTCCAGAGGAGGGTTGAAGGATGGCAAGCTGCTGGTTTATCCTTTGGAGGACGTATCGAGCTGGTTAGATCGGTGATATCAGCCGTGGCCCACTTCTGGCTGCAATCCATCTTACTCCCTATTGCCACTATCAGGAAAGTGGAACGGATTTGTGCAGACTTCATATGAAGAGGTAGTATGCATGCGATCTCCTGGAAGCAGTTTTGTCGTCCCAGGAAGGAGGGAGGAGTGGGGCTACGGTCATTATTGGAGATCAGGGAGGCCTCGACACAGAAGTTGGCATGGAGATTCATCAATAGGGGATCCCTCTGGGCGGACTGGATACATAACAGATATGTGAAACATGGCAACCTCTGGGATTGTGCCATGGACAACAACCATTCAGTCACTTTCAAGACTATTTTGAGGCATAGGGGGGTCCTCAAATCTGCAATCCGAAGGGTCATGAAGGATGGGGCTGACACGGACATCTGGCAGGACCCTTGGATTGATCGTCAATCTCTGTTAGAGATTAGGGGAGCACCGTCGCATCAGGAGGACATAAGGGGTCTGACTTGCCAACGGATTATCCGTGATGGAGAGTGGAGCCCTTTGTCTTACCGCTATACCGAGGAGCTTGGTGAGATTATCAGGACGGTCGCCTTGGACCCAGTACTGTCGGCTGATCGATGGGTCTGGGACCCGCCTGGAGTTTCTACGGGGCCTGGACAGTTCCAGTTCTGGAGCTGCTATAATCTCGTTAGGCGCACATTCCCTCTAAGTACTGACTACGAGTTCGTATGGTGTAAGGGGCTTGCAAGGAAGATGCAATTGTGTCTTTACCGGCTTTTCTTGGTCGTCTTCTGACGAGGGATCGACTTAGTGCTTTTGGGTTTCAGGTCCCTGATCCTAAGTGTGTGCTATGCAGTGTGGAGAATGGATCTATAAGGCACATTTTCTTTGAGTGTGACCTGTCATGGCAGATCTGGTCTGAGCAAAGCAGGGTGTTGGATGGATGTGATTCCGGAAAGGGGGTTGGGGACATCATCACTGTGCTCCGAGATAGCAGAGGAAGAGGGCAGGACTGGTTCCGGACCGCCAGAGTCCGACTGGCTGCCGCTGTTTGGCATGTATGGAGGGAACGAAACCGTCGTATCTTTGAGGAGTTAATCACCCCTCCTGTAGACATCCTCCATAACATTGAATTCGATGTACATGTTATGGAGAACTGAAATGTGGGAGTCCCATCATGATTGTATGTTGTAAGATTATTGCGTTGCATTTGGAATAAAATTAACCCTTTTTCCAAATATATATATATATATGTTGTAATAAACTTTTGAAACTGCGAAAACTAAACCCAATAATGGGAGAAAAGAACCGAGACTAAAACCGAGTTCTAGAACCTTGCTTCTGCATCACTTGCCCTCTTGCATCCCTGATTTAATTAGTTATTCATCATTCTTCCTTTTTTGTAGTTTTCCACTCTATTTGTTGTGGGGCTAGGTCAGTGAGAGATTCTTGGACATGCACTATTCTTTATTGGATTATTTTTGAGGAACCAATGAACATTCATCTTTGCTTAGTCAACATTAATACTTTGCTTCTGGTTGTCATTTTCATCTTAATAAAGGCACTTATGTTGAAGACATCAAGTCAAAGTTCTTTCCTTTGAGGAACCGAATTGTGAGATCTGAAAACTGGCATATAGTTGTTGAGCACCTTAAAGGTGATACTGTACTTGAAACCGTGGAAGAAAAAAAAAGTGTAAATCCTATTTGCTAATAGTAAAGTCTACACCTATTTACTAGTATTTTTTTAACGTGACTGATCTGTTATTTCCATCTATCTCATTACTAAACCACATAGACATGAACTCAAAGGCTGCATCCCTCAAATCTGAGGAAGACTGGATGGTACCTGGAGTGACGAAAACTGATTTAGTGCCATTAGAATATATAAACCACATAAATTTTCGAATCTATTCAAATAGTTAGAGGATAATAATAACTGCCATCCAAGTGAGTTGTAACTCGATATTTACCTCTTCTTGCTTGCATTGTTCATTGTACTTCTTCACTGGCAAGAAATATTTATGGGTCCTCGAATAGCCTATGAATAGACTTGAGAGTTTAAATTATTTCCTGTTCAACAAAGACCACACAAGGAATCTACATGAAACTTAGTGATGTGGAATCATACAAGGACTCAACCTTATTAGGACTAGACTCAGGAGTCAGGAAACTAGGAGCACCATAAATCAAATGGTGTTTGGGGTTTTCTGAAGAACTTTCTATTTCTTGATGTACTTGGTTAATGTCTACTCCATCACCTTCTATCCTAAGTTGATTGGAACCACTGGCTTCATGGAGGAAGCTGCTAGCATGTTACAGATATGCCAATTCAACTTCTTCAGGAAATATAAGGGCGGAGAAGTGGTTGGAGCCTAATAACAAATATGGTGTAACGAGTTTAGATCCACAGAAGATTGAAACAACACGATGTTTACTGTATCTCCACTGCTATTTGTGCAGTTATCAGTTAAAAAAATGTAGGATTCTATAAATTCATCAAGAAAAGTATGCGAAGACGACTGATTGGCTTAAAATACTAAAATAGGATGACAATTGATGATAGGGCAAAAATATGGAACTATGAATGCTTGTTATTTACTTTTAAAGCAATGAATATGTTGAAGGTAAGGGGATCATTTTAATGAAACATGTGTCTGCCTTTTCTTGCTTCGTGTATCCCAGAGGGTTTCACCATCTGAGATGCTCATCATAAACCACTAAAGCTTTGTAAAATACCAATTAGTTGTTGGATGGTTACGTGTGGTTGAATGAATATTTTCTCATGAATAGTAGCAGGCTGATTTGTACGCCAATAGGCATATAATAGAAATATAGTCCTTGCGTATGCTCTGTATCTACACCCCATTTCTGTGAAATGTACCGGGTTTGCAGAAGTCCAATCACTTTCCAGAGAATCAGAGATTTCGGAAGCATTTAGAAATGTTTGGGCTTCTGGAAACCGTTGAATTCATCTTTCTTCAGGTAAATCTGACACAGCATAAAGCAACAAATCTGGAACTATGAAATTTTCAATATGAATCTTAGAAAGGGTTGAGGGTTTCTTCCAAAACTAAAAAAGTTACATATTAATTGTTATACATAAATTGATATTAAACATGCCACTTTCTTCACATTTGTTCCTACTATGGATCCAAATCGGTCCAATGTCGGACCTTTTGTTATTATTATTAATTTCCCTTGGTGTTTTGGAGATTTTACTTTTGAGTTTTGTGTCATCAGATGTGCCCTGAAATTTGGACCCACAGTCATTAGATATTTATAGTATTATGTGATTGCTTATTCATGTAGAATTATATGATAATTGATATGTTGGAGCTTTTCCTTGACATGTAGAGAGCTTGCTCTCAACATGCCTAGTGAAGTTTAGTCCCACATTGAAAAAGCATCATGAGGTATCTCAACATATATACTTGGTATGTGTTGTTGGGATATGCACATGGGGTGGTGACCCTAAGGAGGGAACCATGTGGATGATTTTACTAGGAGGTAAGGCTAAGACTCCATGGTAAGCTTAATGCTTTTTGCTCTTGGAATTTATTCCATTGGAGCTAAGCCCCGTAGGGGCTTAGCGACTCGGACTCAGGTTCATGGGCTCATGAGGCGTAATGTGGCGTTTTGTTGGCGCACTTTGCACTTATAACGACAGCATCGTCGCTAGGCGCATAGTGCGCATAAGTTGCGCTCGTTGCGCGAGCCTCTTGCGCAGCCGTTCGCGCGCCAGTTCGTGCTGCCCGTTCGCGCGACCAGATGGCGCAGCTAGATGGTGCAGCAGTTGGCACTGCAGTTTGCTCGGCGGTTGTCGCAGGGTGCTCGCTGCGCGAGCCTCTTGCGCAGCCGTTCGCGCGCCAGTTCGTGTTGTCCGTTCGTGCGGCCAGATGGTGCAGCAGTTGGCACTGCAGTTTGCGCGGCGGTTGGCGCAGGTGGCGCAGGTTGCGCTGTTGGCGCATGTGCGTGCGGTGCACACGTTGCGCTGTGAGCGCGGTGCGCGTATGGCGCAGGTGGCGCGCACTGTACGCCAGTTGGTTCAAATCGTGTCTGTGCACGATTTGAGCAATTGCAGAATGTTGAGGACAGTTTTTTCCTACGTTCCGAACATTTTGCTAACTAGGCAGTTGTAATGCTGCCTATATAAGCTTCTCTGCTCTCTCTATCTCGGAACAGAAATGGACACAGGTGTTCAGAACATATTCCTTACGAATTCCACAGAGTTTGAGAGAGAAGAGAAGCAGAGCACCAGCGCCACTTAGCGTAGGAGTCCGTATGCCATCCGAGGGGTCAGAAAAGTGGGAGTGTTCCAAAGTTCTCCGTCGAACTTGCTGGTTCCTGGAAGCTGTTCGTGTGGGACGAATAAAGCTTTGAGCAACAGTGATCATTCATCCCAGCAGGCTGTTCTTCCATCCACTTCATCGCATGTCATCGCTGCTGCTGCTAGCAATTCGATTTGTATCTTCTTCTTAGAAGTACTACATTCGTTTGTTGTTGTTACAAAATCTTTTTAGATTTTCGTAACCCAGAATCCTCCAAGGTTCTCTGTTGTGCACCATCTTTGAAGTGTTGCATCGAAACGTTGTTTTTACAATCGTTTCATTTCTCAGTTTTTCATCGAAAATTATGTCTCGGGACTAACAATCTCAAAGCTTCATTTCTCAAGATGGAAAACTTTCGTGCTTTGCTAATCAATCCTAACTTCACAAAGTTAGAGCAATTTGATGGTGAACACTATCAAATCTGGAAAATGAAGGTTAGCCTCAATATTCAGTTCTCTGACGTTGATCATGTACTTTTTGAGAAGGAACCTACTATTCTAGAAACTTGATTTGTAGTCGCAATTTCTGCGGCTACTAAGAACCGGGCCTAATGGAGAAGGGACAATAGCATTTGTAGGCTTATGATCCTAAATGCTATGGATGACTCCCTTGCAGAATCATATTCAAAGAAGACTATTGCCAGAGAGATTTGGGAGTCTCTGGAAAAACTGTACGAAGATGATAAGAACCGGAGCAAGATATTTTTAGTTGAAAAATATCACAAGTGGTTTTTTGAAGACGAGAAGCTAATTCTGTTGCAGGTGAAGGAGTTCCTGAAGCTGCGACAGAAGTTGAAAGACGAGGCGATGCCCCTCCCCGACAAGTTTGTTGTTGGAGGGATCGTCTCTAAGCTCTCCGCTGGGTGGAGCAAGTTCTATGCAAATATGCATAGGAAGGAGTTGGAGATCAGTTTGGAAGATCTCCTGCAAGAAGCCTATGTTGAGGACCAAATGAGGGCTCAACTGAAGGTGGACGCACTGTCCAAACAATTGGCCAACACCAATTTGGTTCATACCAAGGAACCAAGGGGAAAGCAGGCGGCTTTCCACAACAAGAAGAAGAACCCTAACAATCTGAATGTGAAGGGGACTTCCATCAAGCAAAAGAAGGCAGTCTCAGATGCCTTGTTTCAAGTGTGGCAAGAAGAGACACTTCAAGAGTGAATGCAAAGCAAAGACCAATTAATCAGAGCAAGATGAGCCTAGCAAGATTTCTGTGATCACTGACGTTGTTGCAATGATTGCGCAGGTCACTGCGGTAGGGGCTGACTCTGATTGGTGGGTAGACACTGGGGCCACCTGCCATGTCTGCGTTCACCACCTATACACCACCTTGTGCGCAGGTTGCAATGATTTTGCAGGTTGCAATGATTGCGCAGGTCACTGCGGTAGGGGCTGACTCTGATTGGTGGGTAGACACTGGGGCCACCTGCCATGTCTGCTCCAGCAAGGAGTGGTTCACCACCTATACACCACCTATACACCACCTTCTGAAGTGGTTATGGTGGCAAACCAGACACAAGCTGAAGTGTTCGGAATCGGGACGGTGGTTTTGAAGCCGACTTTGGAAAAGTCTCTGACGCTTCAAGGTGTGAACCATGTACCTGCTATCACAAAAAATCTGATATCGGGAGGCCTACTCTGCAATGCAGGCCTCATGATGGACATCAATACTGGTCAGATGGTGATGTCCATTAAGGGAACATATTTTGGGAAAACTTTTTATACTGAAGAAATGTCACGCCCCGACCCGAAAAATCGCTCGTCCTTGCTAGATTTCATCCGAATCATCGTCCTCGCTGGAACGTGATGCCGCACGAGCCTGAAGTTGCGCTTGTGCAAGGCAATATAACAGGTTCACATAGTGTTTATCTCAAATTGATAACATAAGCAGCGGAAGAAAACAAAGTATACAATAAGAATCTCTTTATTAATAATGAACTGAAGGTTACAAAGGCTTGAATAGCCCAACTGAATATGCCAACTGGCTACAACGCTCATGAACTCTCTAGCTCACGAAAGATTACATTGTTCCATATATTATGTCTCTTTATAGCCAACAAGTAGTCTTCGGCCGAACATCTCCATGTTGCAAGTCCGAACGCCAATGCGGTAGCTCCTCTTGAACGTTAATTACTCCATGTCTCGGCACGTCCAAGCCAAGCCCCGCCTCGAGCCGATCATAATCTGAACCTGCAAGCAAACTAGTGGGGGGTTAGTCTTTCGTTCTCGCTGCACTGATCAAGACCCACTCACACCCAAACCAAACAATAGGTATATTTAGTGAAACATGCAACATTATATTGGTGATCTTTCTAATTAGCCTTAGGATCAGTTTCATGGCAATATTTACGCATAGCAACTTATTATAAATGTGTCCAATACCGTGTTCCTGCAGCAGATACAATTAGACATAATCTGAACATAAACATAGTGATCGTGCTCATCTCCGTCCCATTTTTTCTAGCCTGCAATGGTTAGAATTTCACATAACCAATCATACAATTCACACAATCAACCGACCATACTTAAACATGTGCATAAGGGTGGCAGGCCCTGCGCCTGCATCCAACTCTAATCTCAGTCTACCGGCCCTATCTATATGAAGGTCACTGTGTTTTGCACCGTAATGGACTTGGCATCCTTATGTGTAAGCCTATGATCGCTCCAGTACGGGTTGCTAGTCCAGTACCTGAAGGATCGCAAACTTACTGATATCATAGCTTATCACAACACCGGCGGATCGCAATCTGTCCTAATGATGTGCACCATAAATACCATACATAATTTCCTCCTAGGACGAACGGTCCCGGTGCCCCGGTCGTAACCGTCCGAGGGAAGCCGTATCCGTGCACGGGCCATCCGAGTCCATTGACCATGCAATACGCGCCATAGCAAACAAGTCATATCGTTCCAACAAGTCGCACGTTCCATAAACATAATCCCTTCCATAAACATAATTATGTTCCGTAAACATATTCACGTTCCATAAACATATTCACGTTATCTCCATATGAAGTTCCATTGGCATTGTGTTCCAACACATCCGTATTGATGCACGACGCCCAACGGCTTATTCATATCATACTTTACTCAACACGTTCCATTCATAAGTTATTCACATAGCCTAATTCCGTAGTTACTTAGTCATTTCGTAACTTTCATGCACGAGGGCATGCTCAGCGCCATAATCAATGTTCTAGGCCTAGTGTTCAATGTTCTCGGAGTCGTGCACGTGATGCACATCTCGAGATTATCTTTCAATGTTCTACCATCACCGTCCTACTGCGACCCGTACACTTGATGCACGTCGCTTCAATTGTTCAATGTTCAATGTTCTATCTTAATGTTCGACACATACTAAGACCTTTACTCGCCCGAGCCACACTCGCTAACTCAATAGCTAAATCGCATGCAATGAATTTATTTTATTAGACGTGAAGGAATATGGAGAGAGAGTCAAGAACCCGCATACCTTAAGCCGATATGCCTTGTCGTTCCGCCGAGCTGATACGGCTCGATTCTATAACTTGGTTGCACGGCTAACTCTTCTGACTTAGCCATTCCGTTGAACTATTCGACTGATTCGGCCTATCGTGCCCATGCCACAATCCTTTGCAAGACGATGATTTGGTTTCACGGACATTCTTTCGAATAAGGCAAAATGTCGACCATTATCGTCCAGCGTAAAAGCATAGCCTGCACACCAGATCAACCGAAGTCAATACCTTGCTCAAATCGAACTTATGCTTTGCATCGATTCGCATCGATACTTCATCGGGTCAACGCAACTCTTCGAGTCAACGACTCATCATAATGCACCGTGCAGAGCGGGGCATTACAAGAAAGGTTCAAAATTCAGCTTGTAAATCAGTCTAATATTGTTAATGCAATCACTCATTCTGCTTATACTCTTGAGTTGTGGCATAATAGGCTAGGACATGTTCATTGTAAACGAATAAACAGAATATATAGTCTAGGACTTATCTCCAAGTATGGGGGTAAGGTAGAAAAATGTGAAGTTTGTGCTCAAACGAAGATCACAAGGAAACCCTTTCCTCGGGTTAATCGAAGTACAGATCTTCTGGAGTTGATACACTCCGATATCTGTTATTTCAAACAGTTCTCTACAAAGGCCGGGATGAAGTATTTCATAATCTTCATCGACGACTTCTCAAAGTATGCGTTCGTCTACTTGCTGAAGGCCAAAGACGAAGCATTCGAGAAATTCAAGGAGTTCAGGGCCGAAGCTGAGCGGCAGACTGGACAACAACTCAAGAGAATAAGAAGTGATCGAGGTGGAGAGTACATGTCTCATGAATTCGCATCGTTCTGCAAAGAACATAGAATTATCAACGAGACGACGGCTTCGTACTCTCCTCAATCAAACGGAGTAGCATAGAGGAAGAACAGAACGTTGACAAAAATGATAAACTCAATGCTGTTGACTGCAGGTCTTCCAAAGTGCTACTGGAGAGAAGCTGCATTGACGGCCACTTTTATTCTAAATAGAGTACCTCATGCAACTTCAGACGTTACTCCTCATGAACTCTGGTTCAAACCTAGACCTAACTTGAATGTCATTCGAGTGTGGGGATGTCTGGCATATGTGAAGCTTCCAGATCTGAAGATTCAGAAGCTTGGGACAAGGACTACAAAGACGATCTTCTTGGGTTATGCCGAGAAAAGTGATGCTCGAAGATTTCTTGATATTGAATCAAATCATATTACTGAATCTCGCGACGCAGAATATTTTGAAGACAAATTTGCAAGGCACAAGAACATTGTTCTTGCGGATATTCCGGAGAACAATGAGGGTGTGCAGGAAACTGAAGTTTTCAATGAGAAAGTAGTCCAAGAAGATGTTGAAATAACGGTTGGCGTGTGAGGAGGCCGAAGGACTTCGAAATGACTTTGTCACCTATTATGTGGAAGCAGATCCGCTTACCTATGATGAGGCGATGAAGACTAGAGACGCAATTTTCTGGAAGGAGGCAATGACAGTGAAATTTATTCCATCACCTCAAATAACACTTGGGTGTTGGTTGATGTTCCTGAAGGAACGAAACCCATCGGATGCAAATGGATCTTCAAAAAGAAGATGAAAGCAGACGGAACTATTGCCAAGTTCAAGGCTAGGTTGGTAGCCAAGGGGTTTTCTCAGAAGCAGAGGATCGACTACTTTGACACGTATGCTCCAGTAGCCCGGATGACCACCATCAGAATATTGATTGCTCTCGCAGCAATACATAAGATGGTGATACATCAGATGGATGTGAAAACAACTTTCCTAAATGGCGAGCTAATCGAAGAGATTTACATGTAACAGCCAGAGGGATTTGTCGTTAAGGGTCTTGAAGACGGTCTGCAAGTTGGTAAAATCTTTGTACGGTCTTAAACAAGCTCCCAAGATGTGGCATGAAAAATTTGACAAGGTTATAAGATCAAATGGCTACAGGGTCAGCGAGACGGACAAGTGTGTTTATACAAAGTTCGCTGATGGAAGAGGTGTAATCGTTTGTCTGTATGTAGACGACATGCTAATCTTAGGTACGGATATGGATTGTGTCACGGAGACAAAGAAGTTCATCTCGAGCAAGTTCAGTATGAAGGACTTGGGCGAAGCTGATGTGATCTTAGGGATCAAGATCATCCGGACAGACACTGGACTAGCGCTGTCACAGTCTCATTATATTGAGAAGATGATCACACACTACGGGTATAAGGATCTTTCAGGAATCGATACGCCTTATAGGTGTGATCTGAAGCTGAAGCCTAATTCAAGGAAAAAAGCATCAGGCAGCTGGAGCATACAAGCGTTATCGGGAGTTTGATGTATGCTACTACTGCCATAAGGCATGACATAGCTTTCGCTATAGGAATGTTGAGTCGTTTCACGAGCAACCCAGACATTGAGTACTGGAAAGCTGTAAAATGGGTTATGAGATATCTCAAGAAGACTCAGACATATGCACTGCACTACAACGGAGATCCGTCGGTAGTGGAAGGCTTCAGTGATGCCAGCTGTTGCTCAGAGTTGGAGAGCGAGAGGTTCACAGGTGGATTCATTTTCACAATGGATGGAGCTGCTATATCATGGAAGTCGAAGAAGCAGACTATGCTCTCGCGGTCATGCATGGTATCTGAGTTCTTTGCACTTGATACCGCAGCAGAGAAAGCAGAATGGCTTCGGGAGATCATGTATGATCTTCCAGTGGTTGGGGTACAAATACGGCAATACTGATATACTGCGACAACCAGGCAACTGCGGCGGTGGTATCAAATGACCTCTTCAACAGAAAGAAGAGGACTGTGCGGTTAAAGTACAGAGCAGTACACGATCTCATCAAGAGGTGTTATTGCAGTGATTGATGTTCGGAGTCTGGAAAACCTGGCGGATCCGTTCACCAAGGGCCTGAAGCGCCAGCTGGTCGATGACACAGCAAGTAAAATAGGCTGAAGGCATTCTGATATTATGTTATTGCAATCATACCATAAAGTTTTATGCTATTAGTTCAAAGAGAAATCTACTAGGCATCTAGCTTTTGGTTCAAGGGAGGACCACTAACTGGAAGAATATCAGGAACAGTGAGTACATGTCCTCTGTGGCATGGAGAGGTTACGGATGTACAACCACTGTTGTCTACTAATATCTTTTGCGGAAAACAGATCTGTCCGAGGTTGGCTTAAACGTCTTAATGAGTTCTCAGACAGAGTGAATGCCTGGTGTGCTTTACAGGAAGCACGGTAGCGCAGCACTACAAGGAGTGAATCTCCATGCTACAGTGGGGTGACTCCACCATGAGGTTCCCGAAAGGGGTAATGCCTCGGCTTTATGAGCCAAGTCACAGCGGCGTAGCACCGCAAATAGGCAGGTAGCCTAATGCTGTATGATGAAATTAAAGAGAGGTAGTCAGCACTACAAAGGGGAGGTGTTCATTATGTTACAGTGGTACGACACCACGATGAGGTACCCGGATAGGGGTAAAGTCTCAGCCTTGCAAGCCATGTTGTTGCGGCGTAACACCGCAAGGGAGTTTAAGGCTTCATGCTGGATAGTATGACACTACAAAGAGGCTGTGACCTTATGCTACAGTAGTATGACACTACGATGAGATTTCCGGTGAGGGGTAAGGCCTCGGCTTTAGGCCATGTCATAGCGGCGTAGCACCGCAAGAGAAGCGCAAGGCTTCATGCCATGTCTTTTTAATAAAGAACTTACCTATAGTGTATGGACAGATAGCAGGCCGTCTCTTAAGGGTTAACTTGTAGACGCCTAAAATTATACACTAAAGTCAGGCTGGCATAGAGTCTTTAATGTGCAGCCAGAAGCACATGTAACTACATTGTGTGAGTGGGAAAAATTTCAGCTATAATGCAGAATTCAAGGCTTAGTCCATTATTGTATTATAGTATGTTATTTGACCAATGCGGAAAGATTCAAGTCATCAACGACATCTCTCTTAATGCATGATGGACATTTACTGTGGGGAACACTTAAACCCATATATTGAGATATGTGGGGGATTGTTGGAGCTTTTCCTTGACATGTAGAGAGCTTGCTCTCAACATGCCTAGTGAAGTTTAGTCTCACATTGGAAAAACATCATGAGATATCTCAACATATATACTTGGTATGTGTTGTTGGGATATGCACCTAGGGTGGTGACACTAAGGAGGGAACCATGTGGGTGATTTTACTAGGAGGTACGACTACGACTCCATGATAAGCTTAATACTTTTTTCTCTTAGAATTTATTCCATTGGAGCTAAGCCCCGTAGGGGCTTAGCCACTCGGACTCGGGCTCATGAGACGTAATGTGCGTTTTGTTGGCGCACTTAGCACTTAGCACGGCAACATCGTCGCTAGGCGCATATTGCGCTTAAGTTGTGCTCGTTGCATGAGCCTCTTGCGCAGCCGTTCGTGCGCCAGTTTGCGCTGTCCGTTCGCGCGGCCAGATGGCGTCCCAGTTGGCGCAGCCAGATGGTGCAGTAGTTGGCGCTGCAGTTTGCGCAACGGTTGGCGCAGGATGCACACGGTGCGCAGGTGGCTCAGGTTGCACTGGTGGCGCGGTGAGCGTGTGGCGCAGTTGCGCTGGTGGCGCTGTGCGCGTGGTGCAGGTGGCGCGCACTGTGTGCCAGTTGGTTCAAATCGTGTCTGTGCACGATTTAAGCAGTTGCAGAATGTTCGGGGTCATTTTTTTCACGTTCCGAGTATTTTGCTCACTGGGCAGTTGCAGTGCGGCCTATATAAGCTTCTCTGCTCTCTCTATCTCGGAACAGAAGTGGACAGGTGTTCAGAACACATTTCTTACGAATTCTACAGAGTTTGAGAGAGAAGAGAAGCAGAGCACCAGCACCACTTAGCGCAAGAGTCCGTGCGCCATCCGAGGAGTCAGAAGAGCGGAGTGTTCCAAAGTTTTCCGTCGAACTTGTTGGTTCCTGGAAGCTGTTCGTGTGGGGCTAATCAAACTTTGAGCAACGGTGATTATTCACCCCAGCAGGCTGTTCTTCCATCCACTTCATCGCATGTCATCGCTGCTGCTGCTAGCAATTCCATTTGTACCTTCTTTTTAGAAGTACTATATTCGTTTGCTGCTGTTACGAAATCTTTTTAGATTTTCGTAACCCATAATCCTTCAAGGATCTCTGTTGTGCACCTTCTTTGAAGTATTGCATCGAAACGTTGTTTTTACAATCGTTTCATTTATTAGTTTTCCATCGAAAATTACGCCTTGGGACTAACATGATATGAGCGATATTTTTGGTTATTTGACATTTATCTACTGCTATGTGATTTGTGTATGGCATGTAGAAGTTTGTTGGGGTTTTTTAATGCATCGGGTATCATCTATAGGTTAAATTTGCACATGTTTTTGGTTATTTGACATTTATCTACTGCTATGTGATTTGTGTATGGCATGTAGAAGTTTGTTGGGGGTTTTTAATGCATCGGGTATCATCTATAGGTTAAATTTGCAGGTTTTTGAAACTTTTGTTCTGCAGTTTAACTGCACCTGTGGTATGCTATTATGTTTCTTTTAAACAGTATTGAACTGCAGACCTTTGGAAATTTTCGTATGAAAAGAGCTGATTAAATTTGCACTATTGTTGAGCCTTGTCAGAGCCATCTGGGGTTGAACAATATACTTTTGAACTGTAGCCATATTCAAAGCTACAATTATTGACATTTCTTGATGTCTTTTGTTAGGTTCTGCTTGGATGGTGCTTTCTTACCGATTCATCGAGTATTGTATATGGGGATGGGATAACCTCCCAAGGACGGTCCTAATGTATTATGCCAACTTCCTCTCTTCTCCCGAAGGCTACTTCCACACTGTTATATGCAATGTACCAGAGTTCAAAAACACGACTGTCAACCATGATCTCCACTTCATCTCTTGGGACAATCCTCCTAAGCAGCATCCACACTTTCTCACACTCGAGGACTATTCAAAGATGGTTGATAGTAATGCACCATTTGCAAGGAAGTTTGCCAGAGATGAAACTTTAGTGCTTGATAAGATTGATAAGGAGCTACTGGGCCGTGATGCTGATGGGTTTGTACCCGGTGGATGGGTTGACATGGCAAATGCAAATGTCAGTGATCCAACGTCTTTTGTGAGAAGCGTGGGTCAGCTCAAGCCTGGGCCAGGGGCTGAGAGGATTAAGCGCCTAATTACGGGTTTGCTTTCAGAGGATGGGTTCAATGAGAAGCATTGCATCTGATTTTGTATATTAGTAGTTACCAATTACGCAAGCAGATGCACGGAGTTAGAGTTTTTTTGTTTTGTTTTGTACAATCCATTGCTTGGAGTTGGTTTCCTGACCACAGCTGGTGAAGAAAGAGATCTCGGGCTGCTCCTAACGTTTTCATTCATTAGTCATACCTATATAGTAAATCAATAATTTCATGATGTTAGAGTGAATTGTTATGTAAACATGATTTCCAAATCCCACCCTTGTAATCGATTATAGACTTGGGATGCTGGTCGGAAGTAAGCTGGAGTACATGAGGTAGTGGACTGTTCTGCATACATTTAGATTTAGAATTATGATGTGGGGAACAATCTATATATATATAATAGCAAAATAGTTGGAACAAATTACAAACATACCATTTTTCCGCCCAAACTCAGCCAAAGTAAAAAATAAAAAATAAAATAAAAAACAGTCCACTTTTCTCAGCTAAACAAATTCAAACTATTCAAATTAAACACAACAGCCATTTTCCCGCCTAAAGTCAGCTGTAAACAATTAAACCCATGCAATTTACAACAAAAGAAGTTAAAATTTGAACTGCCAGCCACTTTGAACCATACCCAAATCCACTTTTCTCCAGAACCAAGACAACTGTTGAGTTTCCCAACATAATTTACATTAATAATCTGTCTGAGTTTACTGGCTATAAATACAGTGAAAAATTGGCAACCATTCTCACTCTCCCGGCTTTCAGAAAAGGAAAAAAAAATTCTTCACCCATGGCTCCTTTCTTCTTTCTAATTCGTGAGATCAGTCCATCGAAAACATTCTGGAATTTGAAAGTTCGACTTATTCGTATGTATGACGTACCCGGATACGGAGGAAAAGGGCAACCATTCAGTCTCGAATGTGTATTTCACGATTCTGAGGTAACTTTATTTATCCATAAACCAGTTACATTCTGCATTTCTGTTTACGTTAGCTAAACTCAAAATTAGGTTAAGATAGAACAAATGCTTTTCCTACAACAGCATATATTATTACAACCCATTTCACACGAAATTGTACAATTTTTAAACACCTGCAAGCAATAGGAAATGAAATTTTAAACCCGGTAGAGTGAGAATGGTTGTTTATTCTGAGAGACAATTAGAAGAAAAATCATATGGTTACACAACGAAATAGTACAAATGATTAAACAGCTGTCAGCAATATTAAAAAACGAAGGTTGAGAAATTTTGCTATAGACTCAGATTTAGTATAACCGACCAATGGCTGCAACGAGTACCCCGCCAATGGTTGCCAAATCATCATGTCAATGGACCAATGGCTGTAACGAATGCCAAATCATCATGTCAAGTGTACCAATGGCTGCAACGAATGCCCCGCCAATGGTTTTAACTATACGAATGCAATGTGTTAAATGATAAAACAAAAAAACAATACCATATGGTTATAGAAAATCTGACCAGTGCAATGGGTATAGAAAACAGGGAAATCTGACCAGTGCAATGGGTATAGAAAACAGGAAAATCATCTCAGTTACTAGCATTACCAAAGTTAAGGAAATCAAACCTTAGTTTACATTAGGAAAAAAACCAAAATCTCAGTTAAAAGGATGGAAGGAAAACCAATTTAGAAATTTGAAACTAATTGACAGTGTGTGATACAAATAGAATTAGGAAAATCAGTGACATGTGTTTACTGTGTGTGTGGCAAGGAGACAGTGAACCAACAACCCAATGAAATCTGGAAAATGTGCAGTTCATTATGAATTAAACTCATTTACATATAAAGTTCACCACTGAAAACTTAGTTCAATAAAACAATGGTGAAAACTGGAATATAACATTGTATATATTTGTGTGTGCAATACGAGTAGAAAACAGGGAAGGGAATTAAAAATCAGTGAGGTATTCAAATCTAGAAGCTCAATGTGACAGTTCCATATCCCAGTCAATATACACTTTCGAGATCAGTTTAAGAATATAAACATTCAACTCAGGGTTTCATAGAGTAAAGGAAATCAATTTCTGTTTTGACAGACCCAAGAAATCAACATTGACAGTTAACCATGAATTAAACATTCATTTTATCTCAGCTATGGGTTGACAAGGAATAATGAAAATCATTTGACAGTTTACAATATGAACAAATCCAAATTGAATGTATCTGTCCTAACATAACAGTCTCATTCCACATGTCAAATTCTCATTAATGAACCAAAAACTTAATCTATCATACAAAACCTATCTAACATGAACCATTACTCCTGTAGGATCAATCAAGACACAATATACATCAATTTATATCAGATTTAATAGGGATTATGGTTTGGGAAAACTGAAATATCATTGTGGCATCAGTTATTATATTGAACAAACAAAATGTCCAAATCCCATTCTCAACCAAAACCCAAATTCAAATTATAACATTTCAATGATATGAATTAACATTTATGTGGGGGACATTTATCAGTGGAACTCATCAGTAAAATAGGAATTAACAATTAAAGAATTTCTAAAGAACCCATTATCAGAATCGGGTATCAGCTCATGCCATATAACCCAAATCGAAACCATCTTTCCACATCAAAACCTAAACTAACATGCAAACTAAATCTAACAGATATTATACATCATATATGGATCTAATTAGCAAATAAAAACATGAATTAAATCATTTAAAACTGTAACAAATTTTTTGGTTACAGGAATCTGATATCTTTTCAAATTTGTTGAAGGAGGATAATGATTTCGAAATGGTAAACAAGTTTTCCTTTAATTAGTCATTTTCTTTTCAATATTAACACAATGTATTATAAATTTTGATATAAATGAATAGATTGGATCGTGTGGAGAGATGATTTCAACACCAAATGTTAAATATTCACAAGATAATGAGTCTGTGGAAACTCCTGAAGATTCCGGCTTGAAGATGTCATTGGTTGATGCATACTCAACAACAGCAGGATCAAAGAAGATGAAGATTGAATAAAGAAAGAGAAGGAATGAAGATTACCTTAGTTTGATCCTTATTGCTTTTAATATCATTCAGCTTAAAAGAAACTCTTTGTAATCATGTATTGACGTTTTTGAATATTTTGTGTGAGCTTGAACTTATGTTATTCAACTTATGTTATTCTCATTGGTGCTGAACATTTTGTGCCAGCTCTTAAAAGAACATTTTGTGTGGCTTCAACTTATGTTATTCTCAATGTAGTTTTCATTTGTGTTAAAAATTGTGATAAAAATGTAGTTGAAGAGAATTTATATAATCCTTTTTTGCTTCTATTAGATAATCTAACTTAATAAAAACAAGAAAACATTATTACAAATAAGTTCAAGATTGTGAATATTAAGAAAGATAAGGAATGACATTTTACACTCATAAACAGTTGATTTCTCATACAAATAAAATGATATATTAAAGCAGCAAACAAATGACAGTAATATAAACGAAGTTGTAACCCCGGTTTTGGGGAGCTAAAAATAATATGGAACTGGATTGAGTATCCTAAGAATCTTGAAACAGTGGAATGTAAAGGAAATCAATGATTCACATTATCTCATGCACAATCAGTTCATTTCAGTTTATTAGGGAGAATACAAACTCAGGTTTTAGGAAAATCTGACCAGTGCAATGTGTATACAAAACAGGGAAATCATCTCAGTTACTGGCATTACAAGACATGGAATCTCATTAAATGCCGTACATCAACTTATGTTATTCTCAATGTAGTTTTCATTTGTGTTAAATATGTAGTTGAAGAGATTATATATAATCCTTTTTTGCTGCTATTAGATAATCTAATTTAATACAAACAATGAAACATTACTACAAATAAGGAATGACATTTTACCATCATAAAAAGTTGATTATATATACAATTAAGATGGTATATTAAAGCAGCAAACTACATGCAAACATATAAATTATTTTTCTACAAATTCAATTGTATGAAAAAAGAGCTGGACATACAACATATACATTATCACCCTTGGAATCTCATTAAATGCCGTACATCAAATGATGATGTTTAACAACCAAAATATAGGTTCATAATATTATCATTAAAATTCAAAAGTCAGCCTTTGCCGTTCATTAATGTTAATTGTACTTTTGTTATTATCATTAAAATTCAAACTAATATAATTTATTAGTAATAACTATTTACATTAAACTTATTTAAATTGTACAAATATTAATAATAATATTACAAAGTTTTTGCTCGCATTTAATATGCCAATGTACAACATAATTCTAAATAATACAATTTAAATTCATCAAACTTAAAAAGTTAATTTCGAAACAAATGTTTATGCAAAAAAAGGTAAGAAACAAATATCATTCAAAATACTTGAATTCCCTCTTCTAAATTTAGTGTCTCCATAAAAAAACATATTGAATATTAAAACATTATAGATCGGAAATCGGGATTGTATACTGTTTAAATTAAATATTGTTCTAATTACAACTGTTTTTTGGAAATCTAGAATAATAGTTGTCTATACATCATTTGAACATTAAAAAAAAATGCTTTATGTTTAAAACATGTATGTATGTATACATTGGAAATCGGTTTAGCAGAATATTTATATTAGATATGATGCCATTAAAGCTGTTTTTTTTGAAAATCTAAAATTCAGTTGTCCATACATCATTAGATACTTTATCATTAGATACTTTAAAATAAAATGCTTAGCAACAAACTGTTGGAAAAGATTACTTTTGTCTTCCCAATACAAACTAAACATATTTACATATGATGGATGCCACACAACTAAATAATACAATTTAAAACATATTGATTATTAAAACATTATAGATCGGAAATCGGAATTGTATAATGTTTATATTAAATATTGTTCTAATTACAACTGTTTTTTGGAAATCTAGAATAATAGTTGTTCATACATCATTTGAACATTAAAAAAAAATGCTTCATGTTTAAAACATGTATGTATACATTGGAAATCGTTTTAGCAGAATATTTATTTTAAAAGATTACTTTTGTCTTCCCAATACAAACTAATCATGAATTGACAGCCTACATATATTGGCCTAATTATACAAAAAACAATGCATGGACAAATTCATACAGCTCTAATGATGTGTGGATAACAGCAAAAACTGTTGGCATTCCTATTTTTCCTCCTCCCAATACAAAAAAAATCATTAATTGTATGCCTATATATTGGACTTACATATTCAAGAATGGTGTTTCAATTTTGTCACTTCCAAATCAAAACAGAAATATAACAAGGAAGGAACTATTACAAAGGAAAAAATTGAGAATGAAGAAGCTGACAAGGAGTACAACACTTAACAAGCGTCCGAAACTTACAAACGATAAAGGAGGTAATAGTTCCATCTAATTTCTGGTGTTATGCTACAATTGTTATTTTAATTTTAATTACTTCTAATAGTGCAGAATATTTTTATCACTAATATACATTTTAAACATCAGATAACTTTTCTAACTTATTTAGCTGAAAATTACCATTTAACAGTCATAAATAACGTGTTGGTCCTAAAAATACTGTACCAACATTATTTTACAAGACTATATTTAAATTTAGAATGATATTAGTGATAAAAATACTGTACCAACATAAATAACGTGTTGGTCCTAAAAATACTGTACCAACATTATTCTAAAAATATTCAGTATAAGACTATATTTAAATTTATTTAGATGATATTCAGTACAAGAGTAGACAAGAGTAGATTTATACCTTCATGTTGTAGCTGACCATTTCGAAGTAGTTCATTGACTCATAGAAGGCAACAAAAACCTGTAAATATTAATCAATAATAAATTTAATGTATATATCTATATAACAAAATCAGTTCCCTTCCCCAATAACGAAAAGAACCGAAAAAATCATTAAAAAAATGAAAAAGAAAAAAAAAGGTTTAAATACGTAAATCAACCAATATAAGTTTAGATCTATAACATACACAATTTATTGATTAAGTAGTGAAGCAATGAAAATTGGAAAAACCGCATATCAAACTGATTTAAATTCGTATATCCAGAACATAAAATTTTGAACCACCAAAAATAAATATTTAAATTTCTTTTCCTATGCGTATAATGAAAGAAAATCTCATGATAAAACTGTTTATGGAGATTTAGCATACGAATAGAAAGAGAAAAATAATCAAGAAATTGATTAAGAGATTATAAACCAAAGAAAAACCAAACATAACTCAAATTTGTGAAAGATGAAACGTACGAATGGAAAGAGGAATAGAAAACAAGAAATGAAGTGATTCTATACCATTCAATGCTCCCAATACCATGGGTTAGTAAAACCGTGGGCTACTAAAACCATGGTCTACAAAATCTGTGGGCTAAAACCATTCCGGAATTTTTTGGGTCTCCCCAAAACCATGGTTTCCTAAAACCGTCTGATGCTCAAAAAAATTCGTTCAAAAAAAAAAAATAATAACATAGGCAACCGAGATTTATATCTATCTGTGTCATGAATTACTGTGAAAAACTTGAAAAATAAATTGTTGAATTTAAACTGTAAAAAATAAAGAAAAATATATGATGAAAGAATTTGTCAGCATACGGTTTAAAAACAAGACAAATAAAAACAAAAGACCCGAAAACAATACGTTCCCTTCCCCAAAAAGAAAAAAAATGGTTGAAATACGTAAAACTTTCAATATATCCAAGATCTATAACATACACAATTTATTGATTAAGGAGAGAACAATAAAAATTGGACAAAAACCTCACAAATTGACCTAAATCCTTAGATCCAGAACAAAAAATTTTGATTCGGACGAAAAATAAACATTTAAATTCCATTTCCCATGCTTATAATCAAAAAAAAAAACAAGTAGATTTTATGATGGAGATGTAGCATACGGATGGAAAGAGAAAGATTAAAGTAAAAAAAGAATTAAGAGATTACAAACCAAAGAAAAACCAAATATAACTCAAATTTGTGGAAGATGAAACGTACGAATGGAAAGAGGAGAAGAAAAAAAAATGAAGTGATTCTTTTACCATTCAATGCTGAGGTCTCCCTAATACCATCGGTTGGTAAAACCGTGGGCTACTAAAACCATGGTCTAAAAAATATGTGGGCTAAAACCACGGTTTCAGCAATTTTTTGGGTCTCCCCAAAACCACAGTCCAAAACCACCGTTTCAGCAATTTTTTTGGTCTCCCCAAACCACCATTTATGGAAGAAAAAAAATATTAATATAAAAATTTAAATTATATATATATATATATATATATATATATATATATATATATATATATATATATATATTAAATTCTTATTAATTTAATCTATCTATCTGTGTCATGAATTTCTAAGAAAAACTTGAAATATAAATTGTTGAATTTAAACTGTAAAAATAAATTTAAATATATGATGAAAGAATTTGTCAACATACTGTTTAAAAATACGACAAATAAAATCAAAAGACCCGAAAAAAATCCGTTCCCTTCCCCAAAAAGAAAAAAAATGGTCGAAATACGTAAAACTTTCAATATATCCAAGATCTATAACATACACAATTTATGGATTAAGGAGAGAACAATGAAAATTGGACAAAAACCTCATAAATTGGCCTAAATCCGTAGATCCAGAACAAAAAATTCTCAAGCCGGACGAAAAATAAACATTTAAATTCTATTTCCCATGCTTATAATCAAAAAAAAAATAAAAAATAGATTTTATGATGGAGATGTAGCATACGGATGTAAAGAGGAAGATTAAAGGAAAAAAAAGAATTAAGAGATTACAAACCAAAGAAAACCAAATGTAACTCAAATTTGGGGAAGATGAAACGTACGAATGGAAAGAGGAGAAGAAAAAAAAAATAAAGTGATTCTTTTACCACTCAATGCTGAGGTCTCCCTAATACCATCGGTTGGTAAAACCGTGGGCTACTAAAACCATGGTCTAAAAAATCTGTGGGCTAAAACCATGGTTTCAACAATTTTTTGGGTTTCCCCAAAACCACAGTCCAAAACCACCGTTTCAGCAATTTTTTTGGTCTCCCCAAAACCACCATTTATGGAAGATAAAAAATATTAATATAAAATCTTATATATATATATATATATATATATATATATATATATATATATATATATATATATATATATATATATATATATATATATATATATATATATATTAAATTCTTATTAATTTACGTTTAAATTTTGTTGAAATTTTACTTAATCATTCTTTATTTTTTGTTAAAATATAGATTTGGACTTAGGTAAATTTACGCCTCCATCAAGCCAGAAAAAATTTCAACCGGACGTATTTTGTGGGAACGATTCGAACATGACCAGTTGTCCATCATCTAGATCTCCTTTCGGTGACATCACGAATGGTAAGTTATGATTTTTTTTTTTTACAAAGTATTTAATGGTTAATATTTTTTACATATCTATCTAACAATATATATGTACATACATATATATGTTGATTTTGTATGCAGTATGTGGGTCAAGTGAGCCTGCGGATTTAATTGTTTCTCAGAAGAAAAATTCATTTGACTACTCGACGAAGAGATTTACAAAACTACACTCTGATCCATCGAGAGTGATTTTTCAAACTAACGATGATGGTCATTCGAGTGAGTTTTTTTCCCAAACCTAAAAAAAATATATACTAAAAAATGTGTTACAATAATTTATTAGAGCCTAATTTACTATTTTTATAAATAAAATATTATATATTATTATTGTATTGTTATTACTAATGATAATTACGTTGCTAAAATTTAATTTCTAAATAATCATATTAATATAATGTTATCTTACATGTATTTCAAAATTGAGTTTATTCTAACTTTTGTTTTAATTTCAAATGTTAAATAAATATCAAGAACATTCACTTATTTATTTTGGTGTTTAAAATAATTTTAAATATATAAACCGTGCATCGTACGGATGACATACTAGTTTATTGAATACGAAGGATTAAGGCCATTAATTTCTGTTCTTTTCTCTCTCTCTCCCAGTCTCTCTCCCAGTCTCTTGTTATTCTAAGTTACCTTACTAAAAAGAATGTTCTGTAGGCAACATAATCTTACCATGGTAGCAACCTTTTTTCCAGCATCATCTGAATGGCTAATGTGATTGTGATCGGAGAATGATGTATTTACAATGTTGACATCAAGATATTGAAGAAAGAAAAAAGGTAGAAATGTTGGGAGAGACATAAGTAGCCACAGTTCCGAACCACTTAATGCGCGTTGTGAGCTAACCTTTGTGGAGCGCCTCCGTTGCTAATAACAAAAGGTAGGTCATGGTAAATTTCTGTAATTCAGCTCTCTCACCATATTATGTTCTTCAATTTGTATACAATCCAGCATTACATGGCCACATAATTAATGGAGGAGTCTGAAGACTAACAGTTGAAAACTCAAGTTTCTATATAAAGGAAAATAAAAAAAATGTATTACATCAATCAATGACTGAGAGATAGAGAGATGATTTCTAAAGTGCTAAACTCTTCAAGGGTTATAAACATCTATAATATAAAGCACAGTGGGTTTTTGATCCGACCCATGTGCTTTGGTTCAATGATGATGAAAGGACTAAATTGCCCCTCTCTCTATAAGAGAGGAGGAGGTCCCATGTTGGGTGCGGAGCAACCTGTTGTTCCAACGGCACCCCCGCCTCCAGCTCCTCTTGCACCGCCCCTCCCTCCGCCGCCTCCGCTCCATCCTCGCCCACGTCGTCGTCGCCGGCCTCTTCCGCAACCCCTTCGTCGCAAGCAGCCTCCTCCACCGCGCCGTCGACGCTGACCCTTCCTTTGCCGCCTCCCTCTTCTCTGACATGACCAACCCCAACCCCTTCTCCTTCAACACTGCCATCGCCATCTCCGTCGACCCACTCTCCATCTACTCCCAAATGCTCTGCCGCCGCGTCCCTTCCGACTCCCACACCTTCTCTTTCTTGCTCAACACCACCACAGCCGCCGCCGCCACCAGGTCGCTCCACGCACACGCCCTCCTCCTCGGATTCCGGCCCGACCCCTCCGTGCAGAACGTCCTGCTCACCGTCTACTCCCGACGCGGCTCCGTCGACCACGCCCTGCGGGTGTTCGACGGAATGCCGCACAGGGACGTCCACTACTAAATACCCCACTTTACCGACGGACATTTAGCGACGGACGGATTCCGTCGCTAATAGCGACCAATTTCCGACATCTTAGCGACGGATTAGCGACAGACAACACAACATAATTTTTTTCAATTTTAAATGTAAAAATTTGTCGGGTTTCCGTCGCTAAGTCGACGAACATTAGCGACGGATTATTTTTCGTCGCTTATCCGTCGCAAATGTTGGCGGCAAAATCTTTATAACATTGGCGGGAACTTTGGCGACTACCTAGCGACGGATATAGCCGTCGGAAAATACCTTTTAATTGGCGACGGTTTAGCGACTACTTTATTCCGTCGCTAGATTCTGTGCCCTAACTTAAATTGAACCGACGGGGGGGAATTTTTCATTCCCCCCAAAACTCTCTCTCTCTCTCGCGGCTCTCCCTCTCTCGCGCGCAGGCTCTCTCTCTCTCTCTCTCTCGCGGCTCTCTCTCTCTCTCTCTACCAGGTCTCTCTCTCTCTCTCTCTCTCTCTCTCTAATTTTCTCTAATTTTGTGTTTTGGGGCCGGAGGGGGGGGGAGTGGGGGGGGGGGGGGGTCGGCTTCGCGGGGGGTGGAGAGGGCGGGGGGGGGGGTGGTGAATGGGGTCAGGGGGTCGGGGGGGGTGTGGGGAATGGGGGCAGGGGGTGGGGGGGGTGGGGAATGAGGGTCGGGGGGTCGGGGGGGTGGGGAATGGGGGCAGGGGGGTCGGGGGGTGGGGGGTGGAGAGGGCAGGGGGGTCGGGGGGGGGTGTTGAATGGGGGCAGGGGGGTCGGGGGGTGGGGGGTGGAGAGGGCAGGGGGGTCGGGGGGGGGGGTGTTGAATTTCCTTCCTGTCACACCAACTGGAACCAAACCTGAGATATTCTCACTGTCATTGATTTCAAATTCCTGAACACATGTACACAACACAAAATCTGATATTTCATCCTAACCTACTACACTCTCCTGCCACCTTTGTACACAACACAAGCATGTTGGACTTGAATGTATAACATATCCAAGTAGTTAATGCATCATGATACTTTATGTCCTAACCATTGATGAACATATGCAAGTTAAATAATGATGAAATGCATGGTTATATGAATATATGTAATGTAGGAATACACGTTGGTAATGTAGAATATTGACATGTATGTATAATGTATCTAATTGATTTTTAACCCATGTCTATACATATATATGTGTAGGCAAGCATGAGATTATGAAATATAGGCCATGTATATATATGCTAGTATATAGGAATGCATGTAGGTAGGCAATGATATAAAATATAATGTAGTGTACAATGCATGTGATAGTGTAAGTTAATGAGTGGTATATATATGCAAGTTATAAATGCAATGTTGGATAATATGAGAATGTAATGTCAACATGTATATATATGTAATATGTGTTCTCTATGGCTTGTGATGGTGTGTGTGATTGCTAGACTAGGCTTGGTTAGGCCTACTGAGACTTATTAGACCTACTGCTACTTTGTATTGCTTTCACAATGTCACGTACCCTGCACTAAACATCCGATACTTCGATCCGATACCGCCGATACTACCGATATCGCCGATACCAATACTACCGATATCGCCGATACTACCGATACCGCCGATACTACCGATACCGCCGATACTACCGATATCGCGCGCCGATACTACCGATACTACCGATATCGCCGATACTACCGATACCGCCGATACTACCGATTCCGATACCGATACTTTGAACCTTGATTTAAATACATGTTAGTATAGTGTCTTCACATATATGTTAAGAGTATATACATGATTAGCAAGGTAACTAGATACAAGTTATGATACAATGTAAATGCAAGTATACATGTTAGCTAGATAGCTTAGACTTATATTGCAATCTCCTATTCACACGAGTATTGATATCGCCGATACCAATACTCGTAGGAATAGTCCGATACCGATATACATTGTAGAGCTCTGTTTTGCTATTCTGGACATGTTGTGACCTGTGCTGTTCTAAATAGGAGCCAGACACACTCCTGAGACGGGGGAGTATGTATAGTGATGTGGATTCTTACTAACTTATCATGTGAACCCATTTATGGGCCCTTCATTGAACCTTCTCATGTGCAACTTTCAGTCCATTCACAGTTCCCTATATTGTACTCTACATCACCTAGTTCACTTATATCTAACATCCTAACCCTAATCCAAATTTATGAGTATCGGTATCGGGCTATTCTTATGTTTAGTTTGTCTTACGATACAGATTTTCACATCCAAATTGAGGATGAGTCGTTATTTTGTTGATCGTACATGGATGTACAAACGGCAACACGAGAGTAGAATTGGTGTGAGTGACGATTTTCAGGCAGGCGTGGAAGTACTTCTTAATTATGCAATGAGCAAAGCTCAGTACATGGACGGTAACAAAATTAAGTGTCCATGTGTTAAATGTCACAATAGACGTTACGAAGAAGTGGTGACTGTGAGAGATCATTTGACCCGTAAGGGTTTCGTACGTAATTACAGCCTGTGGTCATCGCAAGGTGAACTATATTCGGAAAGACAGGCTGCGGAAGCTGCTACTTATGCTTTTGATGATAATGCTGCAACGGATGTCATCGAAAACCACGGATGCTCTGTTGATTATGGAGATCTGCAGAACCTTGCACGAGATATGGTGTATGATGCGGCAGGGCCTAATTTTGATCCGGAGGATCCTAATCCCGAGGCGAAGGAGTTCTATGACATGTTTCAGGACGCAGATACTTCTCTATATCCTGGTTGTGAGACTCATTCCGCACTGTCAGTGACGATGCGGTTGTTGAACATAAAGTCTGATTTTAACTTGCCACAAGCTTGCTATAATCGGATCACAGAAGTAATCAAGGAGGTGTTACCGAAGGAATCAAAAGAGCTACCAAAAAACTTCTACAAGTCAAAGATGATGGTCCGACAACTGGGACTGGGGTACGAGAAGATAGATTGTTGTCGCAACGGATGCATGTTGTACTACAAAGAGAATTGCGTATCAGAAAGTTGCAGCTTCTGTAATGCGGATCGTTACAAGCCAGTATAGGAAAAAGGAAAGTCGACTAGAAAACGACGTCCTTACAAGTATATGCATTACTTGTCGATCACGAAGCGCTTGCAGAGGATGTATATGTCTCTAAATACAGCAGAACACATGACGTGGCACAGCGAAGAACGCATAAAGGACGAAGGAGAATTGTCACATCCTTCGGATGGAGAGGCGTGGAAACATTTTGATTTGTGTCATCCAGATTTTGCTGCAGAGCCTAGAAATGTACGCCTGGCGCTATGTGCTGATGGCTTCGCCCCTTTCGGACAGTCGGGATCTCAGTACTCATGCTGGCCGGTCATTCTTACCCCTTACAATCTGCCACCATGGATGTGTATGAAGACTCCTTATATGTTTCTGACAGCTATCATACTCGGTCCTAAAAATCCGACGAATAACATCGATATATATTTACAGCCGTTGGTGGATGAGCTGAAACAGCTGTGGGAGATCGGCGTCACGACCTATGATATTTCCAGGAAACAGAACTTTCAGATGAGAGCTTCACTCATGTGGACAATCAATGATTTTCTAGCATACGGTATGCTGTCGGGATGGAGTACGCACGGCAACATGTCTTGTCCAATATGCATGGAAAATAGTAAGGCGTTCCGCCTTAGGCATGGAGGAAAAACTTCTTTCTTTGACTGTCACCGTCAATTTCTGCCCGCGACCCATCCTTGGAGAAAGAATAAGGACGCGTTCAGATATGGAAAACAAGAATTTTCTCAACCTCCTGCCAGATTTTCGGGATACGATATTTGGGAAGCTGTAAAGGAATTGCCCACCGCAATGGAAGATCCATCGAACCATCGTGTCGAGGGGTTCGGACAAAGCCATAACTGGACCAAACGGAGTATCTTCTGGGACTTGCCTTATTGGAAAGATAATCTTATAAGGCATAATCTTGATGTCATGCATATCGAAAAGAACGTGTTCGATAATGTCTTCAATACCGTAATGGATATTAAAGGAAAGACGAAGGACAATCCAAAAGCAAGACAAGATATAGCCGAGATATGCAAGCGTCCTCATCTGAACTTGATACAAAGGGGTGCTGGTGGACAATTAAGTAAGCCTATAGCGCCATACACATTGAGCAAGGAAGATAGATTAATAATCTGCAAGTGGATATCTAATTTAAGATTTCCCGACGGCTATGTTTCGAATTTGTCTAGATGCGTTGATCTCAATGAACGCAAGCTAACGGGAATGAAGAGTCACGACTGCCACGTGTTTATGGAAAGATTACTGCCCATTGCTTTGAGAGAGTTGTTGCCTTCTGCTGTATGGGTTCCGTTGGCCGAGCTGTCTACATTCTTCAGGGATATCTGTTCAACTAAGCTGACGGTGCAACATATGGTACAACTTGAGGAGAAGATTGTCTTAACAATCTGCAAGTTAGAGAAAATATTTCCACCGGGCTTTTTCGACAGCATGGAGCATCTACCGATTCATCTAGCATACGAAGCCCGTGTCGGTGCATCTGTTCATTATCGATGGATGTACCCCTTTGAAAGGTAAATAAAAACCGATATAATTTAAGTGAAATTTAAGTGGATTTTACAATTCATTGTTAATTCTCAAGATAATTTGTCTCTTTAGGTACCTACACCATCTAAAGAAGAAAGTTGGCAACAAGGCTCATATAGAGGCTTCGATATGCGAATCATATCTTATCGAGGAGGTGTCAAATTTCTGCTCCATTTATTTCGATACTCATGTCGAGACAAATCGAAATAGACCTCAAAGGAATGAAGAAGACGTTGAGGATGGAGGTATATTCAATTTAAGGGGCAAGCCTATTGGGGCTAGTAAGAAACGGTGGTTGACCGACGATGAGTATGATACCGCTCACCGATATGTCTTGTTAAATTGTGACATACAAGAAGTGAGAGATTTGGAGAAGTAAGTGACTACGCCTCGTTATAATCTCTAATTTGGTGAATTAAGTGACTACACTTATTTTTATTCTCTCTAACAGTGTATTTAGAGGTGAAGTCAAAATGAGGACACCATATATTACAGATAAGGGACTTCAAAGAGAGGTTGATTGTACCTTTCCGTCCTGGTTTCGTAAATACGTAAGTAACTGAGATAATATGTTATGCGACTACCATTAAAATATATGCAGCTAAAATATTTAAATTATCAATACATGTTTACAGGTTTTATTGCCTGAAACAACACTCATAAATGAGAGCATTCGTTATTTGGCATTGGGACCGAAGAAGCATGCAAAGACTTTGTCAGGCTATGTCGTTAATGGCTTCAAGTTTAAGTCAACTCAGCATGCTATAAATGCCGAATTTCTCAATGACGGCTTCGATACCAAGAATTCTGGTGTTTGCATAAGAGGCACCATCTATGACGACGAGCCGGACTTTGACTATTATGGAGTGCTTCGGGAGATTGTAGATTTACAATATAGTGGCCCATATGATATGCATATTGTGATGTTCAAATGTGAGTGGTTCGATACGAGACCAAATATCGGTTGGAGAATCGATAAACAATTTGGATTCGTCGATATAAATCATCGCAGGAGGTATAGAGGGTCCGACACGTTTGCGATAGCAAGTCAGGCTGTTCAAGTCTACTATACAAGCTACCCAAGGCGTCGTAGAGATCGATTTGACTGGTGGGCAGTATGCAAGATTAAATCTAGAAATACATTTAACGTTGGAGACCCAGCATACCAAGAGGACCAGATCGAGAAGCCCCAATACATAGGACAACAGTCGGATACCATGGACGTGGAAGATGTCGATATACCTCATGCTGAGGAAAATAGAGGGGAGGAAGAGGTTGATATACAAGACTTAGCTGTCAACCAGGGGAGAAAGAGGCGTCTTGTCCCAAGTATTGAGCCTGAAGAAGAAGAAGAAGAAGAAGAAGAAGAAGAAGAGGATGAGGATGAGGATGAGGATGATGATACAGATGAAGTCGACGATGAGGATGATGATATAGATGAAGTCGACGATGAGAATGAGGATGAGAACGATGACGATGACGATGAGGACGAGGACGATAACGATGACGATGACGATGAGGACGAGGACGATAAATATCGGTATATATTAGAAGCACTTACAACTAACTTAGTGAATTCAGTTTAGACGGACACATTCTTATTTCAGTTTATGTTTTGTCGTTCGATCATCTACTTATTGTATGATTTTCTTTTTACAGATGGCACTCTTAGTTCTCATTGTCTTGACGGCACTCGCCGCCCTGCTGCTGGTATATATATTTTAGTTCAGTTTTATATTCATTTATACTTCTATATTGTTAATTATATTTATGTGTTCTATTTACAGGTCATGGTCACTACCACTCGTGCTGCTGGTAGCCGTGGTGGTGCTGGTGGTGGCGGTACTGGCCGTGGTGGGCGTGGTGGTAGCGGTGGCCGTGGACGTGATGGTAGCGGCCGTGGACGTGATGGTAGCGGTCGTGGTGGTAGCGGTCGTGGTCGCCTTCCACATACCCCGGATATAGAGTCCTCCGATCCCGACCTGGAGAGCCCGGCCACAGACTCTTCCCGTCGTCGATCTATCTCTGCGACCCATCCTTCATCTTCATCGAGGCCTGAGACTCCATCCGCTAGCGGATCCGTTCCGCCCCCGGATGCACCAGCGGGTACACCATCAGTTACTGCAGGGTGGGCTCCGGAGTACCCCCGGATTCAGCTTCATCCTGCTACCGGTGAGTATATCCGCGGACCCGCGGATCCTCCGACGCCTCCAGAGAGGCCGATAGGCGAGAACCGACGAGAGCTATGGCCCGCGGGTGATACGTAAGTAAATTTAAGTTAATTTATTAAATTTGTTTCATTTATTCAAGTTAATAATCCAGTCTTTGCTTCTTTGTAGGTTTTTCCCGTATGATGCTGCCCGGATACTCGGGCAAATTATCCGGGAAAACTACCATGGCCCCTACCTCAATTTTTCTGAGGTGCCTCAGAACATGCAGTACGTCTGGCTCGAGGAGATGAAGGTATATATATCTTTTGGTTAATTATTAATTATTCTTTAATCCACTAATTTTTTAATTACGTGATAATTTAATTTGTATGTCAGACGACGTTCTGGTGGCCCCCCCATCGCGATGAGTTGATTCGCAAGGCCTACAAAGCCGCCGCCGGAAAGAAGATACGGGATGCGGTGTACGACGTTCGTACGGCGCATTCGAGGAAGAAGTGGCTCCGGGAGGAGTACTACGAGCAGATGTTGGATAAGATGAATACTGCTCAGTACAGGGAGAAATCAGAGAAAGCGAAGGCGAGCAGACAGGCCGCTGGTCTGCATACGGGAGGTTCAAAGCCCCACGCAGCGACGCGTGCAGATTTGGTGAGATACCGCAAATTCATTTCACTATTAAATTCGGTACTATTAATATACGTAGTTAATTAAATTCGACGTATATTTCGTATGCAGGCAAAACGGGCGGTAAAGAAGGGGAGAGAGCCGGAGTCGGTCACCGCCTACGATGTATTCCTGTATACACACAAGAGGCGGGCAGACGGGAGCTTCGTCGACGCGAGGGCCCAGGCGACTGATGTAAGTAATTACGTTTATGAGATTTATATTAGAAATATAATTATTGTTAACTTAATTAGGTGAACGTAGGATTCAAATTATAACTTAGGGAAACATAGGATTTAGATTATAATTTAGGAAAACTTATAGTATAAACACATTCATTGGATAGGCTGCATATCGTGAGGCCCTTAGTCAGATTGAGCCCCCTGCCGAGGTTGTCGGCGAAACGACGCCCACCCAGACGCCCTCTTCTATGGCCGCTCGCTACGACGACGTGTTCGTAGAGTCTGTCGGCGACTTTAATAAAGGGCGCGTCTACGGCGTAGGTTCCCTGGCGGCGTCGTTGCAGGGCGCGACTCCGAGATATCCACCGCCCCCGCCTCCTCCCGTGCCCCCGTCGGACGATATGAGGAAGCAGCTTGCGACTCTCACCTCCGATATGTCGAAAATGCGGAGTCTAATGTCGGATGTGCTGGAGCGCCTTCCGCGTCCTTCTGCTCCCGGTCCAGATCCGTCTGCTCCCGGTACGTCTACTGCGGTTGCCGGTCCTTCCGACCCTGGACGTTATTCATTTGACCATAATGCCGAGGTCCGCCTGGTACCGGATACTGCGCTCATTGGGCTCATGGACATGATGTCGGCAGAGCAGCTCCGCACGCTTCCAGAGCATGTGTTGTCCCAGGTGCCGGCGTACATGGTGGAAGAGTACATCCGCAGAGCCGAGGCGGCACCGAGACGACCACGCGATCCATCTCCGGGAAAATGATATTTGTACTGTTTTTTGATATTATGAATTTGGATATTTGGATATTATGAATTTGGATATTTGGATATTTGTTATTGGATATTTGATATTGGATATCATGAATTTGGATATTTGTTGATCATGTAATATTTGGATGGATATTTGGATATTTGTTGATCGTACATGGATGTTTGGATATTGGATATTATGAATGTGTAATATTTACGAAAAGGAAATAGAATGTTTCTGTAATTTTTTTAATTGATGTTACATTTAGCGACGGACTAGCGACTAACTAGCGACGGATTATATAAATATTTGCAGTTACCGACGGAAGAGCGACGGAATATCCGTCGCTAACTGGGTGATATAAAATATTTTGCAGTTACCGACGGAAGAGCGACAGAATATCCGTCGCTAACTGGGTGATATAAAATATTTTGCAGTTACCGACGGAAGAGCGACTACCTAGCGACGGCGAATCCGTCGACATGGTTCTGGAAATATGGTAGGTTTCCAGAGACTTAGCGACGGATAGTTGGTCGCTAATCCGTCGCTAATCGGTCGAGGATGACGACGGACTAGCGACGGATGAGCGACCAATTATCCGTCGACATGGTTCTGGAAATATGGAAGCTTTCCAGAACCAGGCCGACGACCTACCCGTCGCTAATACGTCGCTATAACGTCGAGGTTAACGACGGAATGGCGACGGAATAGCGACTGATTTTGCGTATCAGGAACCTCTCTGATACGCTTTTACCGACCTATTGACGACGGATTAGCGACGGATATTTTAATATTATATGGCATGTAAACCGACGGAAACATGTCGCTAATCCGTCGCTAAGTAGGTGAAAGACAACCGTCGCTAACCAGTCGCTAGTCCGTCGGATAATTATTTGTCCGACGGCTTAGCGACGGACATTTTTTAGCGACGACGTTTTTCCCGACGGCCATTTTCATCAAATATCCGTCGCCACTACGTCGGTAAAAAATGTTACCGACGGATAAGCGACGGATCTGGCCGTCGCTAAAGTTGGTTTTTTTGGTAGTGGTCGTCTCCGGGACCGCCGCCGTATCGGGCCTCGCCGCCTTCGGACGCCCCGCGACGGTCCTGCGCGTCTTCGCCTCCATGAGGCCCCACGCCGCCGCCCCGAACGCCGCCACCGTGGTCTTTGCCGTGTCCGCCTCCGCCGGGCTCGGGTCCCTGGCACTGGCCCGGTGCCTGCACGCCTACGTCGAGAACGCCGGGTTCGGAGACCGCGTCTCCGTCTGGAACTCCATGGCGCAGGCCCAGTGCCTGCACGCCTACGTCGAGAAGGCCGGGTTTGTGTCCGTGCCATTATGGCACAGGTTATCCACTAGTCTATTTATAATAAATAGCATAATGGCTTAACGGGATACAATAGTATCTTTACAAATTACAGAGAGAGAACGACATCTCTATATGTTGGTTGAGCACAATCAACCAACATCACTACCCTTGAGAGTCCACAACTCAGTAATCAATCTCTATCAATCTTTAATAATGATCAACATCAGTCTTTAGGGATGATCAACATCAATCTCCAGATAAAAAATTAATCCAAGTTTATGAGGATATACATACGTAAACATGCTTCACTAAAATCTTGATTCAGAAAACCAAGTAGAAAACAATAATCGAAGGAAAAAAGTGTGTCGATATTGATACGTCTTTAGGACATGGAAATATACAGAGACATGACCAGTCCGATGTGAGTACCTCATTAAAACCTTCTTAGGGTACCAAAAATTAAGTAGAAAAATGCCCTAAGTTAGGAAAAGAGTACATTAAGGTCATGTGAGTATACTTCTGGATACTCCTTATGATTTTAATATTATCCCCAACTACGAGCGTTGCAATGCAGAGAGCCTTCGCAATCCAATGCCATGAACGATCTTCTGAAAAGTGGACTTCGACATGGACTTTGTGAACATATCGGCCAAGTTGTCATGAGATTGAATCTGTTTGAATTAAATATTTTGATGTTGTTGCTGATACGAGAAGAAAAACATCGGTGTGATGTGCTTACTATTGTCTTCCTTGATGTATATCTTCTTCATCTGGTCAATGTATGTATGCAACGTTGTCTTCATATATTATCGTCGATACATCATTGATATAAGAGATTTTGCTCATAGTCTGAATATGCTTAATGATGGCTCGCAACCATTTGCACTCTCGAGTGACATCATGAAGAGCGATGAGCACGACATGATTTCAAGAAGTAGTGATAAGGTCTGCTTTGTAGACTTCTAAGATATCATTGTATCGCAATGATAAAGACATAACCACTTTGGAATCTCATCTTGTGTTGGTCAAATAAATATAGTATCAACATAGCCCATGAGGCAGACATCATTTCGAAGATCAAGGGGGTTTGATCCATTTCGAGATACAAAAGGATATAACAAGTCAATGTTCGTAGTACCCTGAAGGTAACAAAAATTGTCATTCCAGTGGCGACGTATTAGCGCAATGCTAAATCTAGTCAAGAGATTCACAATAAATGAGATGTCCAGTCTAGTACATTGAGCGTCTCGTTTAACATCTAAAGCACGGACGATCCTAATTGTACTCGAGGGTTTTACTTTGTCCATACTTAATCGATGTAACACCTTTTGGGTGTAACTCGATTAGAGAAACAAAACACGATTACGATGCTCAAACTACAGGCCTAAGAAAAATATGTTTTTCCTAACATCCTTCATCTCAAAATTTGACTTCAAGTGTGATGCAATTTTTTAAAACTCTTTAGGAGCCCCGACGAGATCATCAACATAGACTGTTATAATCATAAATACATAATGTAATTTTTTTTTGATAAACTCACATGTACATACATCATTATTCATATATCCTTGACTGAAATCGTGAAAGAGTAACTATCAGAAAATAAAAATAATCATTGTAAGTACTTGTCTAGGGCAGTTGTTGTCGACGTGAATGACATGAACGTGTCGACACGGAATGGTTTAAAAGCTACAACCAATAAATGATCCCAAAAAATAAAACAGACAGTTCCATGAAATCCAGAATAGTCAAAATAGCCTAGTTTGATAGAAGTCCACATTTGAAAGTCGGCACGATTATCGAGATTGAGTTGGAAATCCACGTTCGAAAAAAGAAATGGAAATGATTCGATTAGTCGTGATCAAGAATTGATCAAAATAGATTTGATTTAAGGAATTAGTCAAATATTTATATAGCTAGTAATATTTAGCCAAAAATATTATTTGTAAAGTATTAGAATTTCTACATATTATTTAGAAAGCTAAAGATACAAGTCTAAACCATAAATTGGTTAAATATTATTTAGGGCTTAAAGCCCATGGCAAAAAGAAGAATTTATTAGTAGTCTTTTGGTCAAGTAATTGGACCAATTGACTATTTAATTTAGGATCAAAATCTATAATTTGTAAACAAATAAAAATTAAATTGCAAATTTAGGGCTCAAAGCCCATTAACCAACATAAAATTTAAGTTTAGGGCTAAAGGCCCAACATAGCTAGACATGTAGGGCTCAAGGCGCATTGTGGTTATATTTGTACAATATATGGCAGGAAGCCCAATTAAATGATCAATTAATGTTGGACTAATATCCCTTTTAAATATTAATAAATTAATAATATAGGGCTAAAAGCCTATTTTAATACTGTAGTTAACAATGTAGGCTATTAGCCATTTTGGAAAGAAATACAATTGATGTATGGCTTAAAGCCCATACTATATATATATATATATATATATATATATATATAAGGGAGGTAAGGTGCCATCTTATGGGTGATGTCTATTTGTCACCCCCCAAGCTATCATCATGCACAAAAAAGTGTGCAAGTGTATGATGATAGCATGGGGGTGACATATAGCCACCTCACTGTGAGGTGACACCTCACCTCCCTTATTCTCTCTCTCTCTCTCCCCCTCGCTCTCTCTCTCTCTCTCTCTCTCTCTCTCTCTCTCTCTTTATATATATATATATATATATATATATATATATATATATATATATATATATATATTTTTTTTCTCTCTCTCTCTCTCTCTCTCTCTCTCTCTCTCTATATATATATATATATATATATATATATATTAAAGCCCATATATATATATATATATATATATATATATATATATATATATATATATATATATATATATATATATATGGGCTTTAATATATATATATATATATATATATATATATATATATATATATATATATATATATATATATATATGATAAATGATCCACATCCCCAAAATTTTGTATCCCCAAGCATCCCCATTTTATCATTCGTTGGATCTTATTTAAGTCATCTAATATTAACCATTGATTTGAATGGTTCAATTCAACGGTTAAGAATTGATAACTTAAACAAAATCTAACGGTTGATAACATAGGAATGTTTGGGGATGCAAAAAGTAAGGAGATATATATATATACACTCAAAAGAAAACTTTATTGAATATAGGAGAAAAGGCCAAAAAGAAGGCTACCTATACAAGTATACCCCGTTGCCCCGTAACAAAATAAAAACAAAACTCCTCCCACCAAAAAGGAAACCAAAACATACAATTCTAATCCAAAAAATCCTGCTCACTCCCTATCAGAACGTGCTCTATCAATCTTCCCAACTTGTCTATGAACTTCCATAATCAGTTGTGTGGCATTGTAAGAGTATTCCTCCATCCTACCTTTGTTTCGGTTTTTCCATAATGCCCAAATGACCGGCGCTGCTGCGATAATGCGAACGTGAGAGTTCGTCGGTGTACCCCACTCTTTCAAGGTATCCGAAAGGCTCGTACTTCTCGATGTATCCATCTGGTGGAGTCGGTCAAAGTGACCCCAAACCCTGTTGGCCAAATCTTCATCCAGTAATATATGGGCTATACCTTCTTCTGCAGGATTTGAAAAACAGTTGCATCTCGACGAAAGACTGTAGCCAAGAGTCCGCATAATGTTGTTCGTAGGAAAAGCTTCCTCTTCAGCACTCGCAAAATCAATATCGACCATTTGAGGGGGATGAATGAAAGCCAATAGCTATGCATGATCGCATGCCGACGCCACTGTAAATTCTCCCAAGATCGAGAGAGTCCAGATGTGCTTGTCGTTCTCGTTGCTATTTCCATTGCTAGTAGCAGCAACCGCCTTCGTACCTGCAGCCCCAAATAAGTCGGAGGTTCGCTGGAGATCCCACGAGACATTCTCCGCTAATAATGAGGAGATACTGTTGTTAGCGGGGACAACTTCGATAGGAACGAGCTTGCCCAAGCTCGTCCAGTTCTCGTGTATGAGGCTGGAGTCGCCCCTCCCCATCACCATTCTGATGTATTATTCACCCCTGTTCCGGCCTTGAAGAATACGTCTCTAACATTGGGGAGCTTTGCAATTAGCAATGGCTAAAAGATGGATGTGAGTTGCGAAAGTAACTGGACTTAGTGAATCTGCTCCACAGAGAAGAGGATGTGCACACCTTCCACCAGAGCTTAACAAAGAAAGCGTTAATGACATCCTGAATTTTACGAAGGCCGAAGCCCCCCCTCCGTCGTCGGATATGACATGTTTTGCCAGCTCGACCAAATTCTTTTCTCCGATTCCCCCCAAAAGAATCTCGATGTTCCGGATGACTGTCTTCAGCAGAATACAAGCAGAAATGGCATAACTAGGAATGGAACATAGCACGTGTTTGAGGAGCACGAGTTTACCTTCCGGTGAGAGAGTCTTATTATGCCATCCTTCCAGAGTACTTCTGATCTTCCCCATCAGAGAGTCGAACATGCTCAAATTCTTTCTTCCGTACGCCATCGAACGCCCTAAGTAGATGAAGGGGGGACTCTTAACCTTGAACCCAGTAACATTGCTGTAAGCTTCTTGCTTGTCCCTGTCCGTATAGTGGTAGACCATGCTTTTCGTATCATTGATACGTTGTCCTGATGCCCTAGTATATATATATTGTTGGGTTTGTAGCCTTTTGTTTTGGTTTTTAGTCCCACATCGGCTAGAAAAGAATGTGTATCTCTACATATATGAGTCTATTCTCTTTATGGAGATGCACATGTAGTGCACATGGGTGTGTGCCATGTGGGATTAATTATTAATGGTATAAAGGCTTAATCAACAATTAAGAAGCTATAAGCTTTTTGCTCTTGGAAATTTATTTCCATGGAGCTAAGCTCCGTTACGCAGGCCCAGTTACGCAGCCCAGTACGCGCAGTGTGCTCAGTGTGCGCACCGTACGCAGTGTGCGTAGAGTGCGTAGGGTGCGTAAAAGGGGCTGTGTGCGTATGACTGGCTGCATATTAGAGCGGGAACAGTTGCAGCAGTTGCTGCACGTTCAGGAGTGGTTCTGCCACTACCCTGAAGTTCAGGCAACTGCTTGGCAACCGCCCCGTGGGCTATATATGCAGGTTCTCTCCTCTCTCTGAGTGATGTAGTAATCAGAATTCCAGGAAGAAAAACTCTAAGTGTTCTTTAACACAACAGAGTAGTGAGCGTGTTCTTTAACACAAACACTAGTACTTTTTAGTACGCGTGGGTTCTGTTACTTCAAACAGAGAGAGAAGAGTAGAGCCATTGCCAGAGGAGTTCGCCGTCTTCCGAGGAGTCAGAAGAGCATGAGTGTTCCAAGGTTTTCCGTCAACCTTGCTGGTTCCTGGAAGCTGTTCGCAGAGGGCGAATAAAGCTTTGAGCAACGGTGATCATTCACCCCAGCATTTCCATCTCTCGCCTGTCATCCTTCTGTTGCCTTTAGTAGTTCTGCCAGTATCTTTTTTTTAGAAGGCACTACTGCCAGTTTGCTACGATCACGAAAATCTCTTTAGATTATTCGTGTATTACGATATCTTTTTAGATCTCGTAATTGCAGAATCCTTCTGGATCTCTGTTGCAAAACCTTCTTTAAGGAATTGCATTTGAAACGTTGTCTTTACAACTGTTTCAGTTTCTCTGTTTTTCCATCGAAAAATTGTGCCCCGACGTTCCCGGCAATAACATATATATATATATATATATATATATATATATATATATATATATATATATATATAGAGAGAGAGAGAGAGAGAGAGAGGGTCTTATTTTACTGACAGCCGTGCTAGATATTTACTACTGTTTTCATTAATCTGTGTTTACTGTAGCAAAGTCACTGTAGCAATTACTATAGCAGTTACTGTAGCAGCAGATTATGAATTAGCAATTAACATAGCAAAATAAGTGAAGTAGTACCACTCATAAAATTATGAGTATAAGGTTATCAATTGGTTCCAGTAAGAAAGCTCTTAATAAGAGCCAATCTGTGAAGAATGTGCAAATGCACGAATACCCCTCTGAAATAGAGGAATTGAACAAATGTATAATTCCAAAAGTTCCTTCAAAGGAAATGTATTTAAAACCCTTGACACTTCAAGGATTAAATGCATCCTTAATGACATCTCTTAGAGATGCTAGATGTTTAGACTGGAGTCAATCCCTAATGGGAGTCAGCAGACAAATTTATGTCATGGACCAGTTTATTTTAATGTTTATCCAAACCTCCGTCTGTCAATGACAAATGCTAATTTACTAGAATCAGTAACGTTAAATTTAAAGACGTTTGGCTATAATTTCCTTCCTGGATCAGAAACTAGCTATAATATAGAGAATTCATTTTAAGGTATTATCTACCTTAGCTCCTAAGGCTAGACATAATTTATTACTAAGTCAGGAAAAACTACTTTAATCGAAACAAATTTGTTGACATAAAAAATACCTACTAATAAAATTATAAAATGGGATGATATTAAATTTTTCGATGAATGGATTCTTAATTTGGCAACACAACCACGTCCAATAATGGACACAGATATTGATCCGATAGTTCAAAATGAAGAAGGTGAAATAGAAGTAAGATTTATTTTTTGGCTTTCCTCGGCCATAAGGACTCATGGGTCTTATTCCCCATGGCAGTTTTCCTTTTTCTTTATCTGGAGGCTCCATAATCTTGCAAAAATTCACGAGTAAGGAAGTAAAGTATTTACTCCTTTAATAAATTCAATATCAAAATCAAATATAGCTAATTCAGCTTGCCACCTAGGAAAAATCTGCTTAGAAGCTAAATTCTTTACATTTTTTTCAAGAACAGTCTTGGCTGAACTATAATCAATTCTTAACAAAAATTTCTTATTAAGAAGGTCATCTTGAAATTTATGAATACATGAAGCAAGAGGACAAATTCATGGTGGGAGCTATTGTGTCCAAATTTCCACTCGGTTGGAACAAATTCATAACAGACATGAAGCAAAAAAAAAAATGGAGGTCGAACTTAAAGAACTTTTGCAGTAGTTTCACATTGAAGATGAAAACATGGCTCAAATTAAAGTGGACACTCTATCCATGCAGTTTGCTAAAGAAAACATGGTGCATGTTGGAGGATCCCAAGAAAAAACATAAGATTTATCATAATAGCAAAAAGAAGGACTCCAACCATCTGAAGATGAAGTAACTTCTTTCAAGCCAGTAACCACCACTTTTCACCTTAGGAGTATTTTGGTAATTTTGTATATTGCTAATTATATAGTTATTATTACCAAGTGTTAGTTAAAATATTAGTTAATTAGAATTAATTATAGTTAGTGTCATGAATAGAATATTCCATTAGGTTAGATGACATGGACCACTAGTGGAATATTCCAATTTAATTCTTTCCATAAGTTTCTTACTCCTTCTCCAAGCTTCTCTCCAGTCATTTATTTCATTCTCCATCATTTCTAGATCTAGATCTAGAATTCCAATGCCAACTCTCCACCAAAACCCTTCTTTCTTCTTCCATTATAAAAGTAGAGGCTTGGAGCATAAGAGGAAGCTTGAAGAGCAGTCCAATCAAGGAGGACCATGTCCGATTCAACTTTCTCGTGTCCAAATTCGGAGTTCTCTAAAGGAGGGACACACAAGTTGGATAATTCTTTATTCTTCACCAATTTTATGGTTAGGAACACCAATTGAACCCATAGGAACCTTTCCATTGGTGGATTTGACTTTCTAATGGTAGATTTTAGGTATTAGAAGCTTTCAATATGCTAGATCTAGATTTTTATCACGAGTAGTGTTGATTTCTATGCTCAATTTGTATTTATTACGAATTTGGATTACCAAGTGTTTGACACTTGTTTCCAAAGAGAATTTTGGTGTCCATTTGGTTTGTGCTTGTGTTTTTGTGTCCATAATTGGATACGAAGAGGTCGTGTCATGGTACTCATGGTTAGAATCGAGGATTTTGCGTAATTTTCTCTCTTATGTGTCAATTTCATATATATATTTCATAGATCTATTTTATGTGTCTACGTGTCCTAATTGTGATATTAAAACTTTGTGTCAGGATACAATAAGATACAATAGTCTAATTTTGTAAATTCCTATGTAAATGTGCTCTTAATGGTTCAAATAGTGTTCTAACACTGTATAACATTTACATATGAATTTGGAAATTGGGAGAGTGTATCCATGTGTCATGAGGCTACTAGTATCATAAATAGGGTCGTGTGAAAGTCTATAGTTTATAAACTAGTATTTCTATATTATGGATATATGCTCCTATATGTATATGTATATATATGTGTGGGATATAGATATTCATATATAAGAAATACATGTGTATTATGACTTCATATTTAGATATGATGGTAGTGTGTATAGGTAGTAGAAAAAATGTGCCTAACTATCTTAGGATACCCAATTTTAGTATCACAAATGTTGCACATATGTGGTATATGCATATATGCATATATGTGGGATGTATAGGCTGTATGTGTTAGTTGAGGAGGGAGTGTGTGTTAGCCAAGAGTGTGTGTATCAGTGCTCTATACACAGGGGTGTCTGTGTGTGCATGCCTATGTGTATGCCTTAGAGTAGGGACAAGAAGACCTGTGTGCAGACAAGGATTGTGTGTGTTCAGTTATTCTACAGTGTGTGTGTAAACATAGTTGGAGAGGGAATACAACCTACTAGCTAGTGTATATGAGTGAAGGATCTATAGACTTGGTAATGTAGAGGCAGTTGCAGTGCAGTCCTGTAGATGATCTGGATAACAGTAATGCAGGCTACCATGCGAGAAAGAGAAAGAGAGAGAGAGAGAGAGAGGGAGAGAGAGAGATGAAGCTACGACAGATATTCTCGCAGCTGTCTGCAGGTTTGAAAAATAGAACTGCTAGCAGTCCAGTTTGTGTCATAGGCTCTTGTGCGTGTATCCTACTAGGTGAGGGTGCTTGCAGTAGCTGATAGTAGGCAGGGTGCTTGTAGTAGCTGCACTTAGTAGTACAACCTACAACATGTAGCAACAGCAGAAGTCTGCTAGCTGTAGACCATGGGCGTGTGTGGTTTAGGACATGTATATCAGCAGTTATGTATGTGTGTAAGATTAGGCAGTGGCTGATTCATGTGTTGATTAATATAGGTGTATGTGTATCCAGGAACCTAGTGTTCCTTAATTTTATAGCATTAGAAGTAGGCAGGTAGTGACATAAGGAGTATCTATGTGTGTATTAGATTATAGGGTCAATAGATATGGATATATTAGTTAGTATGTCAAAGGGGTAATGAGTAACTGCAGTAGTGCAACAATGCATCTACATGCGCAAGGAATGTTCAGTGGTGTTCCTACAGTTAGGAGTGTGGACTGCTTATGTGCAGTCAGTTGGATACCTGCAGGACTAATATCTCCAGTGTGTATCAGAGAAGGATGCATATGCGGGCAATTCTTGTAGCAGTTTAGGGGACATATGAACTGCAGTTTAGGTACATCGAAAGGAACTTGAGGGTATGTAGTACAGTCTTGTACTAGTGTGTAGATAGTCAGAAGAGGAGTACTACTGTAGGTCTGAGGAAGAGGGCTGCAGTCTAGGTAAGCAGTAAATAGTTGCAGGGATAATGTAGTAGAGTAGTTTGAGCAGCTACAGGTAAGAGTATATGAAGGAGTGGTTTAGTAGCTACAGATGGAAGATGAGTATGTGTAGCCTTGCATTAGTAGGTAGAGTGCAGTTTGGCAAGATTTAGTGTATTGCACTGCAGGGTGTGCACATCAGTAGGAGTTTTCTGGAGGTTATGTGCAGTCAGTCCTAGTTAGGACTGTAGGTGGATATAGGAATGAGTCTTGTGTGTGTGTGAGTAGGGGACTTGAGTATGTGCATGAATAATGTTACCTGTATCACAGGGTAAGGGTATCAGAGCATATCAACCATGAGCGAAGACAGGGCAAATGTGTGAGTGCATGTTAGTGTACATGTGTGTATGGAAGCTTGTGTGTGGGTAATGGTAGATTTCTGTAGCAGATTTGTGTATGTAGCAGTGTGTTAGTATAGGATATGTATTGGGTATGTATGGGATATGGTTATACCTAAAATTAGATAGCAAGTAAGGGCATGTGGAATATTACATGAATATATCTTAGATGGATACTAAGTGTGACTATTGAGTAACCTAGTATCAATAGTAGGTAACCTATGATACATATGGGCTTATATGTAATGGGTATTGGTCAAGGTAAAAGTGAGGTATTAGGTAATAGGCTAAGGTATTATGAGATATTCGTATAATATGAGTCTATAGATAGTGTGATGTAAAAATATCTAGTGTCTCTATACCTACTAATATGACTAGAAAACCTAGAGTTGACTTGATATGACTATATAAACCAACAAAATGGGTCTCGACCTAGTTTTTATCCTATTGATCTAGAAATGACTTAGAAACCTAGTTTAAGGATAGTTAAACATGTTTTATGATTCCAAATTACACTTTGATATGAAAATTCATATATAGGTTACTTGGACTCCAATTCGGACACTGATTTGTGTTTACAGTTCAAGACGACATGAGAGTACATTCTCTGATAGTTTTCGTTATCTTGATGATTACTATGATATCGATATTGTAGTGTTATACTTGATTCCTCACATGATGGTTATAACAGGCTAGTATCTTGATACATGTCATGATACATTGTGATTGGATCCATCGTACTAGCCGGAGCATATAGAAGTATTGGTTAATTATGTGATCATACCCCATATAATTGTACATAGCTCACCTCACACCTCAAGTAGGGTGTAGCCTAATCTTATTACTTGTACTTGTGCATAGCTCTCCATATATGATTGGCTTGACCCTTACCTATACTTGTGCATAGCCAATCATATATGGTAGAGTGTGATCTTATCCCAAGTCGATCACATAATAAACTAATATGTCAAGGAACATAGTAGTTGTTTATTTCTCTATTCCAATTTATACATGATGTGTAGCATTTGGTTTCCTAGAATTTATTTTTATTTTGGAGAATATTTTTTAATTTAATTTAATTTAATTATTATTAGGTATATAGTGGTAAGATCAAGGTTTTATTTTTTTTGATCACATTAGTATGTAACTAGGCCTATAGGTGAGCAATGTTAAATTTAGGTCACATATAGTTTTTAGGATCTCTAGATATCTCCAAATATTTTATTTTATTATTTTAGAATTTACTAGAATTTTGAAGAATTTTAGGTAATTAATATATATATATATATATAATTATTTTTTTATAAGCATCTGAGAATTTATGTATGGTCACACGGGGGTATTTTTGATTAAATATTTTATTTAAGTTCAATATAGTTAAAAATATTTTCTATAAGTTTCTCACAATTTTTTTTTGGATTTTTCTAGAATTTTTGGAAATTTTTGGATAATTAAAACCTATAGAAATTATTTTTCCATATGCTTTTGGGATTTATTATAGGGTCACACGAAGTGATTTTGAGAATAAACTTTTTATTTATGCTCAAGACACCTAGAAATATTTTTAGAAATGTTTGGGATTTTTTTGAATTTTTTTGGAATTTATTTGGATTTATTTGGAGTTAAAATAAATTTTTAATGAAATTTTGCAACTAAAATAAGTATTTACACATTCGACAACACAGTCATCCATCTAGTCAGCCATAGGGGCCCACCTGTCGGCACCCAACAGCCTTTAACCGCCTCTCTCTCATATATATATATATATATATATATATATATATATATATATATATATATATATATATATATATATATATATATATATATATATATATATATATATATATATATATATATATATATTAAATCCGACAACCCTAGTTTATTATTCCAGCCTCCTTTCTGGTTTGATCTTGAAGATCCTCCGACTTCACGAGGTGATTGTGATTAATTCTGACGTTCATTTCGTGTGACATTTTTTTTAGAAGTGTATCGAGGTTAGGCTCCCGAATATATAATTTGTTTTCTGGAATTTTGAATATGAATTTCTGAATAATTATTTGAGTGTCGGTTGTGCAAAAATCGATGTGTTGTATGATTTTCGAGATTCCGGGAGACCCCATACTTCGATTTGTTATCCATTTAAAGTTTTGGAAAGCTGACATAGATCTACGACATAATTTTTACAGAAATTAATACGTTCATCTAGTATTTTAATTAATTCGTAGAACTCAGCTTTGGCGATAATTTTTCGATTTAGTTACGGTTAGCCATAATAGCGATAACTTTTGACCAAATCATAATTTTGTGATACGGTCAATTCCAGTGTTCATGTAACGCTAAAATTGACATGTCCATGATTTCAAATCAAAAAGTTGGGACAGTTGACTTTTTGGTAAACGTTGCGCCTCGATTTGCGTGTCAAAAGCCTCAGATGTATAAAACTATTCCCATTAGCTAAAAACTATATTTTCTAATATTAAATTATGATTTTAAAACTATTATTTCAGAATTAAATGATATTTTCTATAATAGTTAACAATTGTTAGGAGCAACCTATTTAGTCACTTTTATAGAATCTAACTTGTTAAATTTATGTGTCGGGGTAGATCGGACAACGTCTTGAGTCCCGACTTCATCATTTTCTGGAGTAAGGCAAGTATCACTATAGCCTATATTACATTTATTCTATGTTGCATGTGTTATATTCCTTGACATTGTTGGTTTACCTTTTCTATTTTGATGCACGAGAGTTATACCTGTTATCATCATACATGATCACCTAATAATTTTTATCAATTTTCAATGTCAATGTTTACTATTCAATGTTCAAGTTTAAAGTTAATGCTAAAGTGATCATGTTCACTTTTGAGAGAGTCAGGAGGGAGAATACAACTAGTATGCATGTGGTCTACGCAATGTACAACTTTTATAATGTCAATGTTAGTAGCAGTAGTTGCACCTTACGTACTGACTGGCAGGTGTCCTAACCCATCCACATACGGAATACTTGTATTCTAAAACATACAATACACATGACTTGATTCGTGTTGACATATTGTCTAGTAGTTTGTCTTATATTAGTCTTGCTCTCATATTGTTTTCGTATCTTAGTTATACTTTCAACTGTTCTATGTCATAGTTGTACTCTTAGACTGTTTCCAAGATATAGTTGTACTCCTTTTGTATTATGTTATATTCATCTTTTCTTTGCTGTTATTCTGCGTGCTTGTATGTTATACTGTGTAGTGTAGCGTTATGGTGACTTGCTCCAATCCTGATAGGATTACTATTTTTCAGCTTTAGACGATGTGGTTTACCCCGAGATTTATGGTACGTATCTTGGTGACAATAACGTACCAATGTGCCAGTTGCTTCTACTGATGCATAGTAGCATATCTCTTCCTTTTGCTCTTTCGTATTATTTTTAGCTATTGGATTTACAGGACTTTAGTTCTAGTTGCTTTTAAATTTATTTCTAGCGGGTTTGTTCCCAAGACTATCTTATGTTTAGTAGATTATTCATCAAATTATTTATTGAGACTTTAAGTTTACTCTCTTTGTCATGACTTAGTTGTGGATGATATATGTGAACTGTGTACTTGTTATGTATAATGCTTATCATGGACAGCGTACTACTGTCGGTGCTGCGGCGTAGGCTGGGCTTGGACACATACTCGTATCCCAAAAATGGGAGTGGATCGTGACAAGTTTTATGGTGGCCCATGCAGGTCAGATTTCACATAAGGTTGCGAACTTATGGTTAGTACTTCAACTTAGTAGTACTAGCTGTGAGCCTGCGAATATAATTGAAGGTAGGATTTAGAATAACTTCTAGGAGAGTTATATCATCCACAAATAGGATTCCCAACCCAATGAGTCTTCTATCATCGTCTCTCTTATGCATCATGCTTGATTTCGTTCATGATTTCTTCGATATGTTTGCATCTATCGGTCTAACCATATCCTTTTAGCAATAGTTGATCATAGTTTGTTAGATACTTATTCATTTAGCTTACTTTTTTTTTTCTAATCTATTATCTCTCCATGATCTAGCCTAAAAAGTTATTGTTAGATTGCTTGTTGGGTTATATACTATATTTGCTATTAGTGACGTTTGATTTTTGAGGACAAAAATCATTTAGGGGGGTAGTTTGTAGCATTTCCTTTCCTAGAATTTATTTTTTATTTTAGAGAATATTTATTTATTTATTTATTTTTATTATTATTAGGTATAGAGTGGTTAGATCAACGTTTTAATTTTTAGATCACAATAGTATGTACCTAGGCCTACAGGTGAGATGTTAAATTTAGGTCACATATGGTAAATAGGATCTCTGGATAGCCCCAAAAATTTTATATTATTATTTTAGTATTTTTTGAATTTTTGAAGATTTTTAGATACTTAATAATATAGAATTATTATTTTTAATAGGATTTTGAAAATTCCTGTAGGGTTATGTAGCTCCCCTTCCCGAAAATTTTGAAAATTTTATTTTATTTATTTAAATAGTGATTTTATAATTTTATAAGTGATTATTTAGTAAATTATTTCGGTAGATGATCTTTAGCAATGGTAGAGTTTTGGAATACAAGACGACTAGGAATCATCGCACGGATAGTGCAGTGGCGTGCCTTGACTAGTGTATTGGCCCTGGTAGGGAAGGCCGAGCCATAGTGACGTACTAACTAGGAAAACCAGGCCAAACTATAGAATGACCCTTATAAATACTGTAATTATTTATTATTAGATTTAATGATTTTAGGAGACCCGATTGTACCAAGTTGGTCCAAACTGAACCCAAACCAAGCACAAGCCCATGTAGGCATAGAGTACGTCCAAAGAGGCCATATAGATAATTATGGGGGTGATATAATTAGTGTATTTATTTTAGTAGATAAATAAGTGATTTTATAAATGGGCTTTGTATAGGAGATGTGTGTATTGATGTTTGGTTTCTGAGTGTAGGATTGCATGTCCTAGGAAATGTCTTTTCGGATTGTGAGAATTGCTAGGCTGGATGTATACTGGTGAATGTCTAGGTACATATTTAGGGTATACAAATACCTGAAATTACACATATATTAATATATCTTATTTCTTCATAAATATTTATTATTTTAATTAAAGGGTGTATATATATAAAAATATATACATATGTATTAGTAGCTTACTTGATAGACTTGTTTTATACAAATATAAAATATGCATATTATATGGTATATCAGTATTTATCATATATGTATAAATTAATGTACACGTAAATAAATATAAATAGTCATATATATAATATGTCTATATAAAACAAAAGAAATAAATTATAAATACCTTTATTTTATATATGCAAAGATATGTATAGCTATATATATATATGGTTTTATATATATATATATATATATATATATATATATATATATATATATATATATATATATATATAAATGCATGCATATGAGTGTGTATATAAATATATATAGGTGTAAATATGTACGTATAAATAAATATGTATATGACTATGTGTGTAAATATATGTATATAAATATATATGTATATATTGTACATAAGTATTTATGTATATATAGTTATATACATAAATTTGTGTATAGTAATAGAGGAGAAATAAAAAAGAAGCAATAACAACCTTTAGTTCAACCCCCACACCCCAGCCCAAACGTATGGCATAGCCCGCTCAACTGAGCCTTAAGAATAACCCCGAGCTCAGCAGGGAGCCAGGCCCGACCCCCATTCAGTCCTATTAAAACCAAGCGGTTACATACACAGCGGACCGATATATACAAAGGGATCGAGAGAGAAAACGAAAACTCTACAAAACCCTAACGCCACTGCCCACACCATGCGTGCCCCTGGAGACCTCAACCGCGTGCGCGCCGCCGTGCACCGCCGCCGGCCGGCCAGGGCTACCGCTGTCCGCACGTGTGTGACACAGAACAATGCATCAGCAGCAGCTGCAGTTAGGAGGCTGAGTTCTCAACAATCGTTCTATCTCGAAGATCGATCGTTTTGCGATCCATCAACTCTGGTACGTTCACGACATGACCCCCTTCACCTTCTATCAATTAGTTTTAATTTAGTTGCGACCGATCTTTAGGAAATACCTTGTGAAAATTAAAAAAAATCACGACGACACGTCAACAGTTTCCAGTTCCATGAACCCTATTAGGAAGCCAAAATTTTGTCAAACCACGCGAATTCTTGAAACCTAATTGAACAGATTTCTAGAGGACCTAACCAAGATGGAAACCCCATTTTTTGTTTTATTTTTTAATTGTTTATACAGTAGGATAATCCAGCTTGAAAACCAAGAAAAACCTGTTTAGAAAACTAGAAAAATTCATTGATACGACGTGCGTCCCGCCAAACCGGGCGCCGTGGTCGCGAACCGAAAGGATCGAAAGGTACGTAATGACTTCGTGGTCTTGTGGGTTTTGACGGAATTCAAATTGGTCGCGTGTGCACGACAAATTTGATGCGTATCCGTCGAAATACACCGTATCGGCCTCTATACAAATTTACTAATTGCTTCGTGCATGCTCGTCCGATCGAGACGAAACTTGCATCAACAGGACAGTATCATTTTTCTGGTCATGTATGCCAAGTTTGGTCCAATTCTGAGATAGTTGAATCGTACGTCGTTTTGCGGGCCCCATGGTCCCACTCAACGGGCGATTTTGTGCACGGCCTGCCGGAATCCAACTCTGGACATACGGTTGGGTTTGTATCGGAAAATTAAACCTGTAGACATATAGTTTGACGACTTTAGAGACCATTGACTCTGGCACAATTTTGGTGCAAAGCGGGTCCAACGGCGGACATCGTTTTTGTCCGAAATTACCATTTTGCCCCTGTATCCAGAATTGGACTTAAGAACAGGCAATCCTAGCTAATTTGACTATTATGAGAACATTGGTAATATTTATTTCAGATTTCTGAGACAGTTGTGATGATTTGACTCTATGGCTTGGCAGTTGACTATTTTGTGGGATTCTGCGTGCAACATCCAGGCAAGATACCTTGTCTTCCTCTACAGTTTATTTACATGCATATTTATATTATTATACAGTTTTACTAGTTGATTATTTATATGTGATTTGTATATCATGCCTGCTAGTTTATATATAGCCTTGTTTATAATTAGCTTTGTAGTTCATATTGGATTGGTTTTCTCGTGTATCGTGATTGGGTTGTGTCATGTTATCTCTTGTACTTGTACTGAATCGCATCGTATCATAGGATGAATAAGTCATATCGGAACTGCTGTACCTTGAAATTCTTGAAGCTAACCTGCGAGTCCATATTAGGGACGAGGGTTAGTAGTTAAGCTAACTTGTGAGTCCACACCAGGGCCGAGAGTTAGTAAGCTAACCTGCGAGTCCACATTAGGGGCGAGGGTTAGTAGTTAAGCTAACTTGCGAGCCCGTACCAGGGGCAAGAGTTAGTAAGCTAATCTACGAGTCCACACCAGGGACGAGGGTTAGTAGTTATCAGTCCACACCTGCGAGTCCACATTAGGGACGAGGGTGATGCTAGCCTGCGAGTCCACATCAGGGACGAGGGTTAGTAGTATATGGTTCACACCTGCAAGTCCATACTAGGGATGAGGGTGATGCTAGCCTGCGAGTCCACACTAGGGGCGAGGGCTAGTAGTTGTTCAAACCTGCGAGTCCACACTAGGGGCGAGGGTTTGAGTATTCGATTGGTTGTCCATTGACATCGTGATATCGTGTTCTCTTGTTCTTCTCCAGCAGTTCGCTTAGGCGTAGTGGTTCTTCCAGTCGTGTATAGTCGTATTTTCGTGTGGATTGGTCTTTCTCGTTTATTTCCTGTATTTTTTTTATTGCATGATAAACTGCTAGATAGGCATGTTTTTATGTATCTTGCTGTGTCCCATGAGGACGTGATGATCTCTTCAGGTTAGTTATTGCGTGGAGTTAGTTAGCAGCTTTGGATGGCAGACGTGATGATATGCTTGCGGGATTCAGGTATTATTGTGTTTATTATCCTCTCGTGCTTTTCTTCATTATCATGAGATATCCTGTTTCTTGATTCAGTTTAGACTCTTGTTATTTTTTTAGAGTCTTATCGGACATGTATGCTAGTGGGCTGCAGACCATGACCCATACTTGTTCATTCCTGTCTTATATATTTTTTGTGGATTGAGATATAGTTTAGATTAGACATGACACCCATGACCTTGACAGCTTATACGTACTCGAGTCGGGCTGGAGTCCGCCCGATATGTAGCTGGCTTGCTCACGACCTCGCGTCCGAAAATCGGGTGCGGGTCGTGACAGGTTATACGGGGGTATTTTTGATTAAATATTTTTATTTAAGTTCCATATAGTTAAAATATTTTCTATTAGTTTCTAAGATTTTTTTGGAATTTTTGGATAATTAAAACCTATAGAAATTATTTTTCCATATGCTTTTGGGATTTACTGTAGGGACACACGAAGTGATTTTGAAACCAAACTTTTTTATTTATGCTCTAGACACCTAGAAATATTTTCTAGATTTTTTAGAATTTTTTTGGATTTGTGTGGGATTTATTTAGAGTTAAAATAAAGTTTTAATGAATTTCTGCAATTAAAATAAATACTGACATAGTCGGCAGCACAGTCATCCATCCAGTCAGCCATAGGGGCCCCCCTGTCGGTGCCCATTAACCTTTTACCGCCTCTCTCTCATATATATATATATATATATATATATATATATATATATATATATATATATATATATATATATATATATATATATATATATAATCCGAGCACATGGGGTGGTGACCCTAAGGAGGGAACCATGTGGGTGATTTTACTAAGAGAAAAATGATTAATTCCAACAAAGACGTAAGTTGATTTTTCGCCGACGAAAGCCGAAGGCCCTTCCGCCGCGTGATCGAGATGATAGAAACATGGGCTGGGTGTAACGCCCCAGTCCCAAAATACGCAGGACTAGGAACGTAGACATGCCAGCTGTATTTATACGAAGTACACTCCAATATATGGAATCCTCGTATGAATACATAAGCTGTAAAATACAGTAGAACCATAACTAATCTCATCCACGCAAAATAATTGAATAAAAGACATCATATAAAGATAATGAATTGTCTTGATACAATATGTTGGGCGGAGACAAATCCACTACCAACAAGTAAAGGGAAAATACATGAGAAAAGAAATGATTTGGCGAGCGAAGCGAAGACGATCCAAACGCAACCATCCTCGAAGAAATAGCAATGGTCACGGCTAGAGCTAGAACACCTGCGAAAGACAATAGCACACACCTGGCAAGACAACCAGGTCCTCAGAGGGACGTAACAAGACACATAATATCATGCCATAAACTGAGTAATAAAAGCTCAACAGAAAAGTATATGTGACTAAACAAATAAAGGTCCTTAACCATTCTAGGTGTTAATGCATTTTGAAGACAACGTTCCACACAAGGGCTCCCGAAGCTGGAAACACGGCACGTTAGCGTTTCAACCAAGGCACTAGTGGCGTCTAGAGAAAAGTAAATGCACGGCCCATTAGCACTCGAGCGAGAACTAAGGGGCATCCAGAGAAAAATAAATGCACGACCACTAGCTCTTGGGTGAGTCACTAACGGCAGCTAGAGGAAAGTAAATGCACGGCACATTTGTGTTTCAACCGAGGCACTAGTGGCATCTAGAGAAAATAAATAAATGCACGGCCACTAGTCTCTCGACTGAGTCACAAATGGCATCTAGAGAAAAGTAAAGGTGTGAAAGCCCCTGCGCCTAATAACTGTCTCCACCATCTCCATGCACTACTCGTGTTGAATCCACATCACGACATTCCTAATAACTGCTAAGTCGCTAAGTCTTCTAGACAACCATAACTATTTAGCAGTTATTACCTATCGCATGGCATGTGCGCACCGATGGCCAGTCGATACGTACGTCCGAGATCTATATGAGACTCGTGACTCGTGATACACAAGTGTCGAGCCAATGAATACGACACAAACAAAGGTGGTCCCTTAACTCTAAGCCATATGCAACTAAAATATAATAATTTGCAAGTACAATTTATATTTTCTAGAATAAGTAAAAACATGCATGATATTGACCAAGGAATTAAACAGTAAAGGCAAGGTGTCTTGCCTGGTAGGGCGCCTGGTGTGGCGCAATGATCAAGGTGGCACGATCTGCGACTTTGGTGCAAAAACTGTACAAGGGGACCTCGGATAGTGGCACAGACAGTTCCATTGGGTCCAGAAGGGTCAAATTAGTTAGGGTCGATATGATGTAGTCTCGGACAGACGAAGGAATAGGAACAATAGGACTTGGATACGGACAGGAGAAGAATCAAAAAATAATGGATAAATAAATATTTATATATATACGAGTTTTTAGAAAATATTTATAATTCCTAGATCTAGTTTTCATAAGTCAAAATATTTTTAGGAGAAATAAAAAATACTTAAAAGTCAAGAAAAACGTTTTAGGCAAAATTCAAAGTTTGTCAAAGCAGTATTTTAGTTTGAAATCTCTATAAAAATACTATAAGGAAACAAAATAATAAAACTAGTTAAGACTAAACCCATATTTTGTAAAATTTTGGTAAAAAGCTATGCTTTTCTATTGACTATTTTGAAAACCAAGAAATCTTTATAAACATTTTATACTATATGTATATATATGACTCTTCAAAAATAATAATAGTGTTAGCAATCACACTAATAATATTAAAACCAAAATACTAATAATAATTTCACAAAAATGATAATAATCATTATTATTTATTATACACCGTGTGAATCCTATAGATAACTAGTTTTTAGAAAAATCTTTATAATAAAGAGTAAACAATAGGAATTACATATTAAAATAGCAATGATAATAAAAAGGATAATAAAAATAAAAATACTACTACTACTACTACTACTACTAATAATAATAATAATAATAATAATAATAATAATAATAATAATAATAATAATAATAATAATAATTATAATTATGATAATGATAATAATTATAATTATAATAATACTAATGATAGAAATGATAATATTAATAATAATAAAAGTAAAAAAAAAAATATCTACTGCTTCCTTCGATTTTATCAAAGAGAGAGAGAGAGAGAATAGGAAAAAGAGGGACTGAGTGAGAGAGAGGGAGAGAGAGAGAAGGAGAGTTCGAGAGAGAGAGGGAGAAGAGGTGGAGGCGTCGGCGGTGTCGAGCGGAGGAGTGGGACAGAGGTGGAGGTGTCGGAGGAGAGGCGAACTCGGCCGGCGGAGAGGGTGAAGTTGGACGGCGGGGCTCCGCAAGCGCGGCGTGCGGTGGAGACGCGTGTCACGACCCGCACCCATTTTTTTTTTAAACGGATACGAGACGTGTCCAAGCCAGCCTACGCCGCAGTGTCGGCGGTAGAACGCTGTCACGGCCATGAAAATTCAAAATCACAAATAATGCTCATTCACAAAAATTAATTTAAGTTACAAAGAGCACAAGTTTTACTTTTGTAGAAAACATAAACTTGTACAATTATAGAATGACTACCACTCAACTATCTAGCTAGTCTCTAAGCTCCTGTCTGCGAGTATCCCCGTATCTCCCATGCTAAGTGAATCCACGGCTAACCTGAAAATGTTGGTTTCCAGTCAGGAATGGAACGAGCACAATTCACTGAAAGCAATTTCAATAAAGAAAATGACTATAAAACAAAGGTTAGACATCAATTATGAGTTTTGAAAATAAACAGAAAATACAGAAAACTAATAGTAAATAAATAGACACAACATAGTTTCCCCAACTGCTAGAAGTACCTTTGATATGTGATCGGTCTCGGGACAATTATGCGACACTGTCTACACTGTCTAAAGTTACACTGTCTACACTGTCTAAGTTATACTGTCTATACTGTCTAAGTTACACTGTCTACACTGTCTACATTGTATAAAGCTACACTGTCTACAGAAAATATTGCAATAAAGAAACACTGTCTACAAAATAATAATCACGATCTACACAATTTAGATGCAGTAATAATCATGGTCTATACTGTCTACTTTGTAATAAATAAATCACAGTCTACACTGTCTACAAGAAATAATGAATCATTGTCTACACAGTCTACACTGTCTAAGGTCAGATCACACATCGTTGGTACTTCTCATTCCAGACTCAACAATTTTAATAGAAAATAATCACATAACCAATGGCCAATTAATGAAATATAGTGAAAATCAATATCGAAATGCAGACAATAAACTGTACTCGCCTGTGGTCCTTTGCTGGTGAAACCGACAAATCTGAACTACTCAATGAGCCACAATAGTCAAAACCCGTACAACAGTCCCCGGAAGCTAAAATAAATATTACCAATGGTTTTAGAATAGTCAAATTAGCTAGGATTTCCTGTCCTTAAGTCCAATTCTGGACACAGGGGCAAAACGGTAATTTCGGGTCAAAACGGTGTCCGTCGTTGGACCCGCTTTGCACCGAAAAGCGTGCCAGAGTCAACGGTCTCTAAAGTCATCAAACTACATGTCTACGGATCCAGTTTTTCGATACGAACCCAACAGTATGTCCTAAGTTGGATTTCGGCGGGCCGTGCACAAAATCGCCCGTTGAGTGGGACCGTGGGGCCCGCAAAACGGTAATTTTATCAACGGTCTCAGAATCGGACCAAACTTGGCATACAGGACCAAAAAAATGATACAATTCTGTTGGCGCAAGTTTCGTCCCGATCTGACGAGCATGCACGAAGTAATTGGAGAATTTACAAAGTGCACGATACGGTAAATTTCGACGGATACGCATCAAATTCGTCGCGCACACGCGACCAATTTGAATTCTGCCAAAGCCCACACGACCACAAAGCCGTTACGCAGCTTTCGATCCTTTCGGTACGCGACCACGTCGTCCGGATTGGCGTGACGCACGTCGTGTGGAGCGATTTAATAATTTTTAAAGCAGGTTTTTCGGTAACTTCGGAATCCAATTTCTTGGCACGTATTCGATGAAATCAAATTCCGTAAAAAGGGATTTGAAGCCCTACATGTTGTCAATAAACGACTTCAAAAGGATTTCGAAATCGATCACTGTTTTGCAAGAAATTGGGACTCAAACTGGGGACTTTGGGACAGTCTCTATATTCCGAATTTTGAGATTTTTCTCGATCTTTGGATCGAATTTTTGAAGAATCTAACGCATGACGATGGAATCTATTTGAAGTAAAAAACAGAGGGTAAGGTAGTCGACAAACCTGCGAAGACGGTTCGACCATTGGTCGACCGAGCGCGATGAAAAGCAATCGCGAAATCGCTCTCGCGCAGCACCTGCTGCTATCGTCGTTGTCATCTCGTGCGCTCGCGTGCGCGCGTCTGGCCGACTCCGGCGTGTCGGGGTGGCGCGCGTGGTGGCGGGGTGCGCGCACAGGTCGAGGGGCGTGAGTTGGAGGTGACGGCGTCGAGTTTGGCCTAGGGTTTCGAATATTTTTTTCTTCCGCTCGATATATATACACTTGGGTGTGTTCAAACACAGGGGTCGGGGCTCTCGAACGGATGGGCTAACTGTTACTTGTTCGGGTTGGGAGGGAGTTCAGCTGCTGTTGCTGGCTATCACTTGGGGCCGGGCCAAGTGTTCAACTGGTTTTGTCTAATTCATATACAAATTCGAGCCTAAGTGTTCAGCCTAATTCATATATTATATATTAGTATATAGCTATTTATATATCTATACCTATTTGTATATACATACAAATATATTTATGTATGTACACAAGCACACATATACATGTATACTATATATTTACCCACTCCTACATATATTTATATTTATGAACATAAACGTATAGCTAATATATATTTATATTTATAATCACATATACGTATACACGTATATATTTATATAAATATATATACACAACTACCTATATAATATATTATATATTATATATACATATATGTATATATATAAATCTCCAAAAATCCCAATAAAATCTCGACACTTATTTATTCATAATACTTGACCTGTTTATATAAATACGAACTTATATAACAGGTATTTGATCATGAGATAATATAACAATTGGTAGTAAATGATTCCTATTTAATACAACCTTCAATATTACTAATAATAATACCAAATACTACAAATAGCAATACACCAACTAAATAGGAGCAGTATTGGTGATCCATAATACTCTTACTCTAATTGGGTCCACAGGAAAATGGTGCTAGTATTTTAGAAATGATATTCTAACATATTAATGCCATTTTATTATGCATATAATTATTTTAGAAATATTTGACAATATCAAAATAAAATACCAATTACTTGCATCTACCCAGAATATGACTATATGGGTGTTCTTGGACGCATTATAAGTCTACACGGGCTTGGGCTCAGTTTGGGTTCAGCTTGACTGGTTTGGTACAATCGGGTCTCCTAAACGTTAAATAACAATAATAATGAATAATTAAATTATTCATAATGGTCATGTCACAACTTGGCCTGGTTTTCCTAGTTCGGACACCGCTATGGCTCGGCCTCCATTACCATGGCTAATACACTAGTCAAGGTACGCCTTCGCACTATCCTGCCACGATTTCTGGTCATCTTGTACTCTAAATCTCAACTATGGCTTAAAATCATCTACCGTAATATTTAACTAAAAAAATTATTTATAAAACAAATTAAAAGAAAATAATAACTATTAAATCAATTAAACATATGAATAAATATTAAAAATATTTCCGGGAAGGGGAGCTACAAATCTACCCACCTTAAAAATAATTTCGTCCTCGAAATTTAAATTCATAACTGGAAACATAAAAAAATTCAAAGTCTACCATTTCCTTAATCTTCTCGAACTTAATTTATCAAAAAATATTTATGGCCTTCTCTAGTCATTTGGTATTTACGAAATCTCGAGAACTTCTACCCACCTTTGGTCACACTACTCCCTTGAAACACGGGTCACTAAAATCTTATAATCTTCTACTTAGTGGCAAATAATTCTACCATAATATTTAGGACATATGGTATCTATAACAACAAATTATTCAATAATCAAGCAATATTACAATAACTTAAGACTTTCTGATGAATTCTAGACAGCACGATCATTCGTCACCCCGAAATAGGAAGGACTGGAAGGTAAGAAAGAATAATTAAGAGCAAAATAAAGTTTCAAGAACGGTAGAGAATGTCCAATAGTACAGATAGAAAGAGAGTTTATGAACCACTGCCTTATTTGTTAGGCGAGCTACTCTAGTCCAGTCAACTGATAAATCGAAGAACACTTGTTTCTTAGAGGGGCTTGCAATCCGTGCAGTACAGAAATTTTGTTCTCGAAGTCCTAAACAAGGTTCCAAAATAGAATAGACATTGAGAAATCAAAATTGTGATCTTTCCGTGGTTATTTTAACAACACGAGCAAGGGATACGAATGCAATACAGGATTGTATCGCGACGTCCAAGTAAATGGCATAATGGTTACGAAGGACATCACATTATACGGGGTGGAGACTACATGATAGGTATGGGGACCTATTTCAAATAGTTTGGTTTTATAGATCAACTATGGGGTTTGTCTGGAGGGGTTTTACTGGGCCTTAATGGGTTTCCTATTTGGATATCACTCGTTGGTTGGATGAACCTAGGATCTCAATCTATATGGACTGAACAAGATCCCAAGGTAAAACTACGTCTACTAGGTTAGGGCAACCTAGAATAGGATTCAAATCGAGTGGTTACGCTGGTTGCCAGTCAAGTTGATTAGCTAGGTCCCTCAAGCCCAAAATGCACCTTTAGTGACTTTTGTATTTAAGTAGCACATGAGGCCTCAATTGAGTGGCACACTAGTGGCATGTGCATAGTGGGCTTCGAGTAGGTCACAACCATATATTGGGTCGAAGGAAATGAGTCGAAGTTGTGGCTCTAGTGGAAATCGAAAAGTATACCGATATTATGGTAAGGGTTATAGCTAGTCCTTTTTACCTAAAAGTCGTACCGTAAAATAGAGTACAAGGAGACGGGTTTGAGTGGAACATGATATAGCTAGATGAAGGTGGACTCGTCTAGATCTTACATGTGAAATTTGTTGGAAGATAATAGTTGGTCTCGTGCTCCGAGTATTGATGACACGGTCGAAAACACAAAATGATCTAAAGGAAAGTGGGAGTCCATGGGCATTAATTATCATCCTAATGGGAATTATCCTAATCAATCGGTAATCTTCGTATATCTCAAAAAGTTAGAAGGCTTACAGTCTACCCACCTTAGAGGCTAGGATATGGGTTTTAGGAATGATGAGGTTAGAGGAATTTCAAAGTCCGGATACTGTACCTCGACTCTCGTTAATAAAGAATGAGGCACAGCATAACGGTAACCGGTAGATATAAGTCAAGTCAAGGGTCGTTCCTCAATAAATGGGAAACGAGTACGTGTGCAATGACACAGGGTCGATAAAATAGAATGACCTACTCGCCCGCAGTATCCATGAGTTATCGACGGGATAACCAACTCTAAGGTACGTCATATGAAAAGATTTCTAACGACTGGATCGTGAGTTTCTATTGGGGTCAAACCTGCCAGACTATCGTCACAAGGGTTCTTGTTGAAGCAAGCTTCAAACAAAAGATTAGAGGCTCACAACATTTGGTCTCTGGAGGATAAGTAGTCTCCTAGGTTGGCATTTGGTCAAGGGGAAGGTCCTAATCATTCTCGGACTCCAATGACTAGAAGATCAAGGAAGTAGGTTTAGGGTCGCAGAGAGGACGAGTAACTTAAGGCGAGGTTCTAGTCACCTGGCTGGCAGATGATAACTACACTTGTGTATACAACTACCATAGCCATGGGGGATACTCTGTATCTCTCTACCAAATACGAGATTTCGTCTTTCTTAAGTCAGTAAAAGACAAAAACAATAAAGAGTTCAAGAAAGATGTCATCGAATGCAATTACGTGATTCAAGGGCAAATGTATAATTCAAGAAGAATTGTCAAGCAGTCGTGGATGAGATCCTAGAGACATCCATCTCTCAATCCACGTAGGGTAATTAAATAAACTGCGAACCAAATGCATCATGGTTGATCAGACCATAATACACTGATTCTGATTAGACAATAAGTTAGCAGGCGTCCCCACTAAACATATGCCTCGAATCAAGCTCAAGAATAGAGTGAGCTTGCAAAACTAAGCTGTAACAACAGCGTTGGTCAAGATAGTCAAGATACAAGTACGCAAGATTTTTGAAAAGAGGCACAAGTAGTTCGAGTTTTGTGAGAATCAAACCTTACCCGGTGTTCTTGCTTATGCAGTCTTCCTACTATCTTCTGATCCACAAGGACTTGGTCGACTAATGGGTTATGGAAATTCTAAATTCTATATTCTAGGTAAACCTATTAGTGTCAGTCGATATCCTCGTCAATAGGTCACAAGGACCATGGAATGCTAGATCGGGAGACGTGCTATCCAACTTACAAACTTCCACCAATATTGGCTTCGAATCTTATGGAACACACATGGCACTGTCCTATCCTCTATAGTATCCTTAACTTGTAATCACGTCTGAAATCATTTCACCGAGGACTACGCCACGCCCGTATACTCTGGCTGTGGTAAACCCTTGGTTTCGTAACTCAACATGATACAAAATCGAACACTTCTTAACTCTATCCAATATTGGCTCAAGGGTATCTACGATCAAGAGTGGACCACTAGTCATATCTCTAGCAAATTCTATAACCAATATTTTCCTAATCTCCTTTCCACTCTAGGGGTCGTGTCTCGCCAGTGCGCTGCTGGCTGCAGTGAATCCCTAGTCTCCAAAGTTTAAATAAATGGCGACAGTGCGCTGCTGTCCTGCCAGTATAAGTTAACTAACATTCTCGTAACTATATCTGTAAATAAATCCCTGAGCTTCTAGAGATTCAAACAAGTTGACTATGAAATAAGGCATAAATATTTGCCCTATCATCCCTTAAAATAAAAGATTGAGCGGGGAGGAAATAATTGAAGATAAAAAGATACACAAACATTCTAATGTCTATTCCATGTGTATTCAATCATTAAGGAAAAACTTTGAACCGAAACTAACTCGAGGTCCGCATGGGGATAACAATAATCAGAATTTATACAAAATATTAATTCCTAGGGCAAATAGAAACTAAATAGGCAGTTCGACTAAGACATGGGGATGATACCTAAGAGGCAAAGAGAAGGATTTGCCCAATTTATCAAGGTTAGATCATAATTTATATGAAGTCCTGTCTCACCAAGTGAACAATCTATAACACTTTGGATCGTGTCGTCATATCGAGAGATAATAGTATACCTATGGGGATCTTGACAAACAATCAACCTTAATAACTCCTCATCTAAATTGCATGACCTAGACTACCCATTGGTAAATTTGTATAGGGGACTCCTAGTCCTAGTCATTCTCGTAAATTAAATTAATTTCTAATTCGTGAATGAGCATTTCCTAGTTGCAGGCTCGTAATAGTACAACTAACTAAAGTACTATCACGAGTTCGCATGATTTGCGAAGACTGACCTGCATGGGCCACCACAAAAACTTATCACGACCCACACCCATTTTTTTTTTAAACGGATACGAGACGTGTCCAAGCCAGCCTACGCCGCAGTGTCGGCGGTAGAACGCTGTCACGGCCATGAAAATCCAAAATTACAAATAATGCTCATTCACAAAAATTAATTTAAGTTACAAAGAGCACAAGTTTTACTTTTGCAGAAAACATAAACTTGTACAATTATAGAATGACTACCACTCAACTATCTAGCTAGTCTCTAAGCTCCTGTCTGCGAGTATCCCCGTATCTCCCATGCTAAGTGAATCCACGGCTAACCTAAAAATGTTGGTTTCCAGTCAGGAATGGAACGAGCACAATTCACTGAAAGCAATTTCAATAAAGAAAATGACTATAAAACAAAGGTTAGACATCAATTATGAGTTTTGAAAATAAATAGAAAATACAGAAAACTAATAGTAAACAAATAGACACAACAGACTTTCCCCAACTGTTGGAAGTACCTTTGATATGTGATCGGTCTTGGGACAATTATGCGACACTGTCTACACTGTCTAAAGTTACACTGTCTATACTGTCTAAGTTACACTGTCTATACTGTCTAAGTTACACTGTCTACACTGTCTAAGTTACACCGTCTATATTGTATAATAATCACGATCTACACAATTTAAATGCAGTAATAATCATGGTCTACACTGTCTACTTTGCAATAAATAAATCACTGTCTACACTGTCTACAAGAAATAATGAATCACTGTCTACACTGTCTAAGGTCAGATCACACATCGTTGGTACTTCTCATTCCAGACTCAACAATTTTAATAGAAAATAATCACATAACTAATGGCCAATCAATAAAATATAGTGAAAATCAATATCGAAATGCAGACAATAAACTGTACTCGCCTGTGGTCCTTTGCTGGTGAAACCAACAAATCTGAACTACTCAATGAGCCACAATAGTCAAAACCCGTACAACAGTCCCCGAAAGCTGAAATAAACATTACCAATGTTTTTAGAATAGTCAAATTAGCTAGGATTGCCTGTCCTTAAGTCCAATTCTGGACACAGGGGCAAAACGGTAATTTCGGGTCAAAACGGTGTCCGTCGTTGGACCCGTTTTGCACCGAAAAGCGTGCCAGAGTCAACTGTCTCTAAAGTCGTCAAACTATATGTCTACGGATCCAGTTTTTTGATACGAACCCAACCGTATGTCCTAAGTTGGATTCCGGCGGGCCGTGCACAAAATCGCCCGTTGAGTAGGACCGTTGGGCCCGCAAAACGGTAATTTTATCAACGGTCTCAGAATCGGACCAAACTTGGCATACAGGACCAGAAAAATGATACAATTCTGTTGGCGCAAGTTTCGTCTCGATCTGACGAGCATGCACGAAGTAATTGGAGAATTTGCAAAGTGTACGATACGGTAAATTTCGACGGATACGCATCAAATTCGTCGCGCACACGCGACCAATTTGAATTTTCTCAAAGCCCACACGACCACAAAGCCGTTACGCAGCTTTCGATCCTTTCGGTACGCGACCACGTCGTCCGGATTGGCGTGACGCACGTCGTGTGGAGCGATTTAATAATTTTTAAAGCAGGTTTTTCGGTAACTTCGGAATCCGATTTCTCGGCACGTATTCGATGAAATCAAATTCCGTAAAAAGGGATTTGAAGCCCTACATGTTGTCAATAAACGCCTTCAAAAGGATTTCGAAATCGATCACTGTTTTGCAAGAAATCGGGACTCAAACTGGGGACTTTGGGACAGTCTCTATATTCCAAATTTCGAGATTTTTCTCGATCTTTGGATCGAATTTTCGAAGAATCTAACGCATGACGATGGAATCTATTTGAAGTGAAAAACAGAAGGTTGTAGGCCTCAAAAATGAAGTCACGCTGAGTTGATCAGAACAAGTCACGCAGAGTGATCCAAGAAGCAGCACAAAAGATACACTAAGTTCTGCCTGGCCATCTCCTTTAGAAGTCACACAGAGACAGCTCAGCCATACGTCAGAATCATAATGACTACAACAGTCGAGAAACGTCTCCTCGTATGCCACGTATGCACAGAACTCGAGAGATCATCGCCGTCTATTGCGTGATTTTCGAAATCTTCTTCAGCAAGACTCAGCCTTCGTCAAGTTGGCGTACCAAAAGGGTTTCTTGTCATTTAATGCGACTGACAAAGCAATCACTGTCAGAGATTTTGTGTCAGTCGAGACACGTCGAATCAAGACAGCTGGCAGTTCTATCTCAATTCTGCGTGTATTTGTGATCTTCATCTCAAGTTTGCGTGGATTCTGAAGTTTTTCTTCCTCAAGTTTGCGTGGATTTTTGAGTTCTTTGCCTCGAAGTCTGCGTGGATCCTGAAGCTTCCTGCCCCAAGTTTACGTGGATTTTGAAGCTTTCTACACCGAGTTCACGTGGATTTCGTCTTCAACAAGTCTGCGTGGATTTCATCAAATTAGAGTACGTGGCAGCCATGCCATTGATCTCTCGCCTGCGTGTCCTGTAACTTGCACACGACTCATGCATGATTGCCATGTGTCCAACAGTTACAGGTCACGTCCAGTAACTGCTCACAGCCTTGCGTATGTTAAATCCTGCGTGATTTTCAACTAAGCACAGGCTGTGAAGACAGTTATCTTTTCGGTTATTATTTTTGACTCTATAAATAGAGTTCTTTTTCTCATTCATTGTACAGATACATTAATATCTACTGTCAAAATTTTGAGAGCTTTTCTTCTTCGCATAGTCCAAGGGATAAAGCGATCGTCTTCTAGATCGGATTCCTACAGTTGTAATTTTCCCAGAAACACAACAAATAAAGAGAATTTCTTTATGGAAAACAAATTGGCGACTCTGCTGGGGAAAACCATTTCCTCTTCTGAGATGGTAACAACTCAATACGACACTTCGTCAATCGGCTCGACGAAGAAGGTGATGACGATCAAATTCGATCAACTCGCCTATGAAGAAATACAGCGGGCTAAGGGTGGCAAGCCCACTCCAGCCTCCATCATCACTGCCAAGTCGAAGGGACACTCTATGTCCCTAAGAATCAGTTGGCAGTCAATGGTGAAGTCTCTGCCACAGTGTCTGCTCCTAACACTGGCAAGAGCTCTACTGCAAGCACGCACACTCTTGTGCACTCGAAGATGACAGCAATCAAAGATCACGCTAACAGTACTGGCTCCTTAGCCAAATCTGTTACAGTGTGTATCTCCAAAGTTGAAAGTCACGCTGACAGTACTGGCTCCTTAGCCAAATCTGTTCCAGCGTGCAAATTCAACTCTAAAAGTCACACTGACAGTACTGGTTCCTTAGCCAAATCTGTTCCAGCGTGTAAATTCAACTCTAAAAGTCACGCTGACAGTACTGGCTCCTTAGCCAAATCTGTTCCAGTGTGCAATCCCATATTCAACAGTCACGCTGACAGTACTGGTTCCTTAGCCAAATCTGTTCTAACATGTAATTCTAAAATCAAAAGTCACGCTAACAGCTCTGATTCTTTAACCAAGTCTGTTTCAGCGTGTATTTCATCAGAGAAGAATAGCTCCTTAGTTATCTCTTCTTCTTCACCGAGTTCTACTAGAACTGGGGGTGGTGTTCCACACAAAGTCCCTTCGAAAAGGAATAACTCTTTAGTTGTTTCTTCTGCTCCTGTAGTTTTTACTTCAGGAACAGCTTTGACTGATACTTTTGTTAGTCAAAGGAAAGGAGATGGTCTTTTGACTACTCTTCCTTCTGGACATTCTATGTCTCAAAACTTGAATGAGTCTAAGAAGAAATATTCCTTAATATCTTCTCCTATGACTTCTTCAAATTGGGCACAGAATCTGTCCATTAAAGCGGGTCTGTTACCAACTCCTAATCAAAGGAGTGGTTCAACTCTTCCTTCTCTGCAAATATCCAGATCAATGGAAGGAAAACTCCATGTTTCCAAAATTAATGTGTTACCTTCCACTGATTTAAGAACAAAACTCAGCACCTCTGGTGTTAAGAAACCATACCAATTGGATATGACGATAAAAGATCCAGATGCAGAGTATGCAAGAAATTATGTGGCTCACATTAATCACTCTTTGTATAATCAAGAGCCATCAAGACCCAAGAACAGGAAGTATACTCCTCAATCTTCACAAACAGATTTACGGGAATATCTTCAACAGAAGAGAAGGAGTAATTCTATATCAAAGGAACATGCTGAATGTGACTTCTATCTAAGAGTCATAATTCGGTGCAGATGTCAATCAACAGTTCAAGACCATGGTGATCATGAATGTGACTTCCAGCCAAGAGTCACAATGCAATGCAGATGTCAAAATAAACGACAGTCTGTCTTCAATAGGATTCAGTATGAACCTATGCCTGATGAAGATGAGCCTTTGTTTGCCTCTGTCAACATGACTTCTCGGGACACCGGGGGTAGAGTTGATAGTCCAGATGGAGTATATAGAAACACCAGAGCAAGAGTCCTGGCTTCTAGTCAAAGAAATTTGATCCCTGAAATTGATTCTGAATTTCTTGGAGAATCTAACTTCCTACCTCTTCCTACTGGGGGTAATTCTCCTATAGTTGACTTTGATACACAAAGCAATGATTCAGAGCATACAACATCTACTAGTTCATCAATAATCCCTCATACAGTCACGACTTACATGGTTGATGGAAATACTGATGAACCTTCTTCTTCCTTGACTCCTCAAGATCAAAGAATTGCTTCTTTGGAACAGCAAATGAAGTCTATGACTGACACAATGAAGTCGATGTATGAACTCATGACAGCTCAGTTGCAAAATCGACAGACTGTATCAGATGCCATACCAGTTGATACTGATATAAGTCCAGTACAAGTTTCTCCAGCAATACAATCCAATACTCCTGGACCAGCTCAACCAAATCCTAGTCTCTCTGGAGCTGGGGGTAGTGCTTACAATGCTGTTCCTCCTCCCAACTATTCTCTACAAGCCACAACTCCACAATCTTCGGGAGTTGTCTCTGAAGAATTGAAGAATCTCAAAACTCAATTCGAGGCATTCAAACAAAAGGATGGTTTACAAAGGTTAGGCATCAAACAGCCTTATCCGATAGAATGGAAGCAAGTATCATATCCTCCTAAATACAAGCCTCCTACTATCTCATTCTATGATGGAACCACTTCTCCAAGTCAGTTTATCAATCACTTTGAAGTGATGACTGATCAACTGTAACCAAGTGATGCCCTCCTTACTAGGGTATTTATTGGATGTCTCAAGGGAACGGCTTATGAATGGTATAGGAGTCTCCCAGATGGGAGCATTACCTCATTTGCTGGTGTCAAACAGATGTTTCTTGAAAGGTTCTATGAAGGGATTAATGACATGACTATGTCTGCTCTTATTAGAATCAAGCAGAAAAATAATGAATCTACAGAGGAATACATTGAACGGTTTCGAAGAGAAGCTCTGAAGATGCCTCTTGGAACTCCTGATGCTGTCACCATTGACACGTACAAATCAAACTTGTTGCCAATCATCAGTATGTGGACAGGGTCCACTCAATTTTAAGATTGGCCTTCCTTTATAGTCAGTGCCAAAGCTGCAGAAATCAGTGCTGAAACCTTCAAAGGTTTAGGAGTGCAGATGACTCCTAAAGAAACAGGACAAGGTGCTAACAATAAAAATAATGCTCGCAAAGGAAAAAAAACTCTTGAAGTTAATCTTCAGAGCAAAGATGCATCAAATGTTCAAACTCCTGCCTCTACAACTCAACAATCAAGAACACCTCGCCCCAAAGAAGAATATTCTTTTGACGACGACGATGTCCTTGGTATCTTTGAATGTCTGCTGAAAGGTAATAAAATACAATTACCAGAGATCAAGAAACCTGATGAAGCTGGTAAGACAGATCATCCTAAATACTGTCCATATCACAGAATGCTGGGTCACACAATTCGT